>OZ023231.1:41840966-42417422 GCA_964006365.1 Trididemnum miniatum | reverse complement strand
AATAGTAAAGTCCGCTTCAGTTTGTATGGTTAAGCGTCATTCCTAATACAAATAACAAACTAGAAGGGTTTTGCACTCTTAAAGCCATTGTAGAGACGTCGCACGAAGGCGGTAGACTGACGCTGGCGTTTTTATACTTGCAACCTACTGTACCACAGTTTAAACTCTTGTACTGCGTACAACACATGAAATGAAACCTAACTTGCATCTCCTCCGTTTTAAACAAAAAATTTTCAACCGTTTATTCATAAACGCAACAAAAAATACACAACATACAAATCACAACTGTAAAGGTTCTGTGTGCACAACATCATGGGATGTTGACGGAAATTTGCGACCGCTAGATTTAGCCGGCAACGAAGCCACATTTCCTGTTTGCCTGACTGCCCCCCACATAGTGGGGTTCGATCGCTTCTTTCGCCGAAGCACAAAGTACGACCCCAGAACAGAGAGCAATCTTTGTCCCCCCGCTCTAGGTATGTTGATAGTGTTATAATGTTACTGTAGTTGGTAACCTTTAACGTTTTCTTTAAGTTTGTCCGCAACAAGACGTAGTAGCAGCACAACTGTTCCTCAATGATTGATCTTTGGTGATGGCTCGATTGGTGGATAAAGGCGATTGCATGTAACACTTACTTAGAATGGCTTCTGCTTTGTAGAACGCAAATTGATTTCGCGGTTATTGTTAAATTTGGACTTTAGAGCTTCAAAGATATCCTCAGTCATTCATAATATGTTTGTTTACGCGTGTAAATCAAAGCGATTTTCAAGTTTTTTCTCTGAAAAATCTATGAGTTAGAATGCTTGCCTTTTTTCAATCTTATTCCTTCTAACCTTAACTTATTAGTTTTTGACATCTTTACCATGTAGCTTTCTAGCCAGTGATGTTTAGACAGCTTTTTGGGGGAGTGGCAGGGGTGGACTTTTAACATTGTCTCTAGGCGCAACTTAACTGATATCAATTTTACGTAGGCCCATTGAACCGGAAATACTTCTAAGCAGCTCCATGAAAAAATTGATTGGAAGTGGAAAACGATCATCCCCTGCGCGTGACCCTTCTTCTCCTTCACCTGTGTAGATGCCACGTCATAAAACCCCAACGTTAGTGGGCAGAATCCGCCTGAGTTTAGGAAAACAAGGTTTGTTCGTTTTGCTTTGCCCAGAGTTGGCCTAGTGGTTGGCGCATTGGGCTCCCGAGCTGGTTTTGTGGGTTGATGCTCAACTAGGTCAGGGGTGGACAAACTGCGGCCCGCGGGCACTTACGGAAACGTAAACTCCTACCGTGAATCAACCCGAAGACCTTTTTTTTGCTCGTCTAATATTTCAGCTCTCGGCTTCAAAAATTTTATGTGGCCTTTCGAGTGAAAAGTATTGCCCACCCCTGAACTACTGTAGGTCATTTTCTATGATACATATACTTCACTAATGTAGGTTGCAATTAGGGGACTTAAAAAGTGTTTCTTTTCAAATGAATACGACGATCAAGGTGAGAACCGTTACTCAAATCTGTTGAAACTTCCAGGACATGACCCTCATCAGGAACGTATTTAGTTGGGGGGATTGTGCCATGGCCCTTTTTTGACTTTACCTTTTAATAAAAAAGAACAAATGGTGCCAAGTGACTAAAATATACCAGACTTCTGTGATGTTTTTAGTAGTTGTATGCTCCCCCCTGTTTAAAATTCTTCGCTACGCCACTACTGGCCCTGCTTGTGGTATGCAAATTTACGTCCTTACTGACCAGCGTCCAGTGGCGGATCCAGAGGGGAATGTGGGGGATGCATCCCCCCACCGGCCAATTTCAACAATGTTTTTGATGATTAAAATTTTTCCATAATTTCGAACCTCTTCGATTCAACAATAATTCTTACACCTTAAGGTGTGCTTACACAGAATGCGATGCGACTTTTTGTACGTAAGGTGACCTGGGCCACGAAACAGTTAAAAGTTATGACGAAAAACTACGTCACTTTGCACGGCATTTTAGAAAACAAACGTAAGGTGCTTTACAAAACAACCGATAAAAAGCAAAACTGTTGGGGTTCGAGTTGTGTCGAGATATTTCCACCAACTTCTTACGTCAAAAAATGAATAAAATTTCGTACGACAACAAATCGGATTAAAATCGCGTTTACTGCAAACAGACCTTTAGCCACGCATAAATCGAAAATGAGCGAACAATTGCAATATATTTGGTGAAGAACTAATTAGAGGCAAAAGAACAAAATTTGGGTTACAAATTGTTCGAAAAGCGTTAAAATGCCCATTACAGTATGTAAATTTTCGAAAATTTTCCGGGGGAGCATGGCCCCGGACAACCCTAGAATCATTTTTGTTTCCCCATTTGCTTCAAATTTAACTTTGCCAGAAAAAATACGCTTAAAAATGTCAAAATTTGGTGCTAAAAAGTTCTGAATATACTCCCTTCACATTGACACATTTTCTAAAAAGAGCTTATTTACGCTCTTTTTCGGGTTTAACATCTTTGCATTCAGTTAACATTCGAATTAATTCAAAACTGCATCCCCCCTACCAAAATTTTCTGGATCCGCCCCTGCCAGCGTCGCGTGATCACTGCAATGTTTGGAGCAGCCAAAGATAAGTCCTTGGACTTCTTGGTTATCCCTACTGGAGTTTAGGGTGGGAATCTATGAATTCTTGTTAAAGCAAGTTACCACATGAAGTCATGACTGCGAAGTTGTTTTAAAGTTATATACTTCCTTCCATTTGTACTGTATATTATTATAATGTATAACTATCATCTAATCTATATTGTATTGTTTCCAGAGCTGGGCACTCGGTACTTTAAAAGTAACGAGGATATCGGTACCGATTCTTTGCTAAAAAAGTACCGTCGGTACCGATGACGGTCCTGAAAAAGTAACGACGATATCGTTACTCGGTACCGATTTTCGGTACTTTTCAAAAGAAACTTTTTTCTTAAAAATTAATTTTTGTTTTGGTTTACGTCTTGTAAAACCACGAAATTAAAACCTTATCAAGCTTTTTGTCGCATCTGATGCTAGTGTAAGATCTGAGTTGTAGTCACGCGCCAATCTGGTTATTGCAAGCGAACACTTCGGTTATATCAACAAGGCGACAGCGGCACGCTCACTAAAACAAGCATTCTCATGTATGACAACAGCATCTTCTGTTGATCTCCTGCATTAGTTATGAAACTAGGTATAACTAAGGATTATCATTATCAGAAACTCGCCCTGGAGAGCAGAAAAGTTTGTCACACCCTTGTTTATCTGGCTACGTTGCTACATTCGAACAATACTAATGATGTAAAAGAGCTTAATGGCCTATATACGAAAAGATGTAGCAAAGATTCTTGCTGTGCGAAATTCATCATTGCATCGAAGGAGAATGTTTTCATTTTTAATGCCTTCAACCTTTTTTACAACCTTTTTTACACAATCGCCACTTTTTGAAAAGTGTGGGTCCAAATTGCCCCCGCAAAGCATTGATGAGCAAAAATATAAAAAGGTCTACACGTCCGCAGATCTACTATTTTTCCACTAAAAATCGGTGAAAAGCAAAAAAAAGATCTGAAAGCGGCCCGAAGTTTGCCCAGCTCTGGCGTTGGGGATTTTTTTTTATAATTTCGTTATTTGCCACTCGGGATGTGCCGGATAGCAAATTTGCTGGATAACCGGATACTGGATATCCGGCAAATCTACCTCACCGGATATCCGGTAGGGGGCCGCAGCCCGGCGGTTGCCGACCACTGATTTACAACAACGTGGTTTTGCGATACTTTTTGAAGATGCTTTTCGCGGAAAAAGCCGAAATTTTTTCGCTTTTGCTCTTTTAAGTTTATTTAAAAAAAGTTATCGAAATATCGAGTAAAACGGTCTAAAAAGTAACGACGGTACCAAAAACGGCACATTTTTTAAAAAGTATCGACGGTACCGATAACGGTGCTAAAAAAGTACCGCGTTACTGCCCAACTCTGATTGTTTCAGTTTAAATATCTGAGAATTTTAAGTTTTAGTTTACTTTTTAGAAGCAGAACGCCAAAACGACGGAGACCGATGAGTGCTCCGGCTAACCACCGTGAGCACCGACAGAAAATTTCATCGACCGAACAACATCGACATAGCAAATACCAGCGACTTGTGGTAATTACCATTTTTAAGTCAAATTGAAACTACAAGCTTCAATGTGACAAGTTTGTTTTTCTGTTGATATTACAGTAATTAGATGGTTGGTCAGAAAACAGAAAAGCGTTAACGTTACAAACAATCTTGTTACATAGAGCTCTCAATTTTTTTTAGCTATTAGCACTTCCCATTTTTCTTATCTTCCAGTGCTGCAGCTCGCTCCATGCACAATTCTATATCGAATCTTCATTAAAATCGCGAGCGGTATTGCGCCGAAGCGTGTAAAGAGTGGAGGGGCCCATCTTCGCGGCTTAGCACCTGGCAACACGGCTCCGAAGAAACGTCGCAACGGCGGCAAGCCGTTGGCAACAGTGTGTTCGATTTTACCCGCCCGGTAATCGAACCCTAGACCTCCTGCACAATTTAGCACGATTGATTACACAATTCTAGCGCGAAAAAATTAATCCAGTGAGACACTAATCATTTTAGGCAATTGATGATGATTGATTTCTTCATCTTTATCCTTCTATCACGAGAAAGCGGCGAAGGCGCTATGCGTAGGACGAATCCAGACTCGCTTAGTAGTTGCCTTTGTTTCCAAGTTTTCGGGTTGAATTTTCTTCTGACTTCTTTAATTTGCTGCTTGCCAGATTCCACCAAGCAGAGATAATCATCGTGAAGCATCTTATCCAAGGCCGCAACAAAGAGACTAGGACGCAGCAATGATAAACAGGTTAATATTTTAAGAAATTGGTGGCTTTTAAAAGAGTGTGCAACTGTTTTTGTATTTTATACGATGAAAACAGCCTTCCCCTATAACGTATTGTAACTGCATTGGCTGGTCAGAAGTCTCTTTTTGCACAGCGTGTATTTCTGTTCTGTGTTTACCGGTATTTCTCCTGACCCAAAATGATTGTTCTTGAACTAATGCAAATTTAGGATTTCTCGAAAAGTGCTCGGCACTTAGTGCAGCTAACTACAGCACATGGGCGTCCGCAGAAAAAAATTCAGGGGGGGCAAAAACATTCTCGAGACGGCCATCTTAGTGAAAGCTATAGTCAGGTAAGTGTCAGTGATTGGGTGACCAACTGACCATACGTTCGGCATCGGCCGATGCCGTACGTGCAGAACTCTTCTTTCATGTTATTGTGCATCATGCGGACATAAATCAATTTATGTGCCACTAGGCTTGACAGTCTGTTAAAACAACTTTCTTTTTGCATTGTTTTCTTAGGTCTTGTTATATGTGGTTGGTTTGATGCTTACATTTCAAAACAATCAAATCTTCACTATACTTGCGCTATTACGCCAAAGTGTGTAACGAGTGGCGGGGCCCGTCTCCGCTGCTTAACCTTCGAGGAAACGTCGCAACGGTGGTGAGCCGTTAGCGATAGGCTACTGTGTCCGATTTGACCAATCCGGGAATCGAACCCCAGACTTCCCGCACCGATAGCGACGTTCTGATCCAAAATGTCAAAATAAGTAGTTTGAGCTCTGAAAATCAAACTTATAGCTACGGCTTATAAATGAGTGCTGCTCAATTTTTTTATTGCAATGTACCGGCAGCGCAGTTTCTGCCATCAAGGCGTACCAGTAGCACATCAGCAACAAGTCCAAATTTGTTTTACAAGATACGATACTCGGTATATAAGCAAAAACCAGAATTTTTCTATAAAAGATGCAAAAAGTAAAATTGGACATGCTGCTGTTGCCGCATGAATTTGCTAGTATACGTACGTCCACATGACGGATTGGTAATCGGCTGATTGGTGTAGCAGTAACGATATTACTTTCAAAGTCAGAGATCTGGGGTTCGATATCCGACCTGTCAAATCAAATACAGTGCTGCTCACGGCCACCGCCAATGACTCGCCACGTTTCTTTGGAGTTCGAAGCTAAGTTGCTCACGCGCTAAGTTACAGAGATGGTCTTCGCCACTCGTTGCACGCAGCTTCTGGGTAATACCACGAGTATAACCAAGATTTGAGATTGAAGATCAATAAAAAAGACGCACAAAAACTTTTAACCGAATTCTTCATCTTATGCAAAGTGTGCGCCTGCTTATCTTCCACCAGTCTATCCGATTGTGGTTTGACTGAAGAGTAGCATTTGACACATAGACACTTTTCTAGTCTTTGCGTCATGACAAACGATAAATCGCCATGTCTGTTGACCTGAATAGAATGCGATAGTATGTACTATTGCATACTGCCTTGAAAAACAAGAAAGTAACCTAAACGAATGGAATCATGCAGAGAACAAAACATGAATTAAGTATCAAGCAATAACTCGTACTGATTATCGTAAATGATGCTCGGGACCTGTACCAATATTTTCTAACGTGCTTAGCACTGGCCTTGGTAACAGCATGCCTAAACGTAAAACCAGTTTCAATGATGTGTGAAGGGTGGAGTTTCCACTCATTGAACGACCGGACTAAATTAGACAGCAGCATTTAGACAACTAGACAAACTCTTTTATGCTTTAATTCAGAGGTGGGCAACCTGCGGCCCGCCAAAGCATGTGCTAATAGCCAGTTGGTTCCGAAACCTGTTTTTTTGCGATCAAGTTCAAACCCAATCAACACACGAACTGCTTTGAATGCTATTTTCCAGGCTGAAGATCTTGTTTTTCTAGTCATCTTATATTTCAGAGACCTCTTTTTCACGCGACAGACCCTTTTTTAGTATTACTCCAGCCAAGAAGTGTTTTTTTTTCTAAAAACTGCGGCCCGCTGGAAGCCTATATTTACAATTTGTGGCCCAGTATCACCAGAAAGATGCCCATCCCTGCTTTAATTAAACAGATTGTTGCGAAATGTTTTGTTATTTTATTCGTTTTGTAGTAAACTTGATATAATACATTGAGTTTCGAACCCATGTTTTTACATCATTTACTGTGTTGTACATGTAACTGCGAAGTTTCTTGTTAATGCTTCCGGCCCAAATGTATTTCTAAATTAGCTTATTATTGTGAATTGTGCTCTGTTTCTCTGTGTTAGTTTGAAGTGTTCGGTTTGGTGTAAGTAGGTTACGAGTGCTAGTTTAAGAACCTTAGTAAGTCGTATTATGTTTTATATTTAGATTCCTTTATAATTATGTACTGTTCTTAAGTTAGATTAAGCTTGAATAAAGTGTATGATCATCACAATTAATCTAACTTAATACATAAAGAGAAATGGCAGCGTCATGGCGAGAAATGTTGAAACCAGCAAGATTCGATGCACAGCCCGATTCTCCAAAAGCAGCAAAGCAGCTGAAGCATTGGCTGAAAGTTTTCACAGGTTTTCTAGAGCGTTATGAAGAACATAACCGAGATGGGGAAAATGCAGCACAAGAACCGGATCAAAATCAGCGTTTGCAAGTCTTATTCACGTTCGTTAGCTCAGATGTTTACGAATACATTGAAGACTGCGATACGTATGATGCTGCCATAGCAAAGCTCAAGAGTATCTACATTAAATCACCTAATGTGATTTTTGCTAGACATCAATTAGCTACGAGAAAACAACGAGAAGGCGAAACCTTTCGAGAATATTTTCAATCACTTCATCTGTTGAGTAAAGAATGCGGTTTACGAAATGTCACGGCAGATGAATACCGAAATGAGTTGGTTCGTGACGCTTTTATTAATGGGATTTCATCTCATACTATTCGTCAACGACTGTTAGAAAATGCTGAACTAACCGTGGATCAAGCATATGACATCGCTTGTTCTTTATGGACAGCTCAAGAACATTCTGAAGCTTACCTGTGCAGAAGAAACGTAACAGCGAGCGCTGCACCTTCGCTGAGCAAAGAATCCGAACAAGAATCAGATAACGATCAAGTCCTGGGATCATCAACACGCAATAAGACTTGCTTCTTTTGTGGTTTGTCTTTCCATAGTCGAGACCGATGTCCAGCTAGAGAATCAGAATGTTATTCCTGTGGAAAAATTGGACATTTTGCCAAAGTTTGCCGTTCCAAGTCATCTACCATACGTCGTGCAAAGCCTCGTTCAGTAAATGTTAAAGAAACCGCCAGTAGTTGTTCGAACTCTTGCCCTGGTTTGTGTACTATATCTGCTGCATGTCCTGCAAGTTTGCTTCCAGCATCGTTGCCTGTCTCAATCAGTGGAACCAGCTTAACTGCTCTAGTTGATTCAGGAAGTTCGGAAAGTTATATCAACTCTAATGTTTGTACAAAACTGAACATGGAAGTCTATCCTACGTCACAGCAGGTGCAAATGGCGGCCACAACCATGAAAGTCAAATCCGATGGGTTCTGTTTGGTCGACTTAGTCCATAACGGGATGAAATATCCCTCTACGAGGCTTAACGTGTTCCAGGATTTGTGCAGTGATATCATTTTGGGGCTAGATTTCCAAAGTCAGCATCAACGGTTGATATTCAATTTTAACGGCGACTCTCCAGATTTGATCGTCTCAAGGAACTCGAACTGTTCCTTGACCGCAGCAGACACAAATGAAGTGTTTTTGTTTGCAAATTTGTCCCCAGATGTGAAACCAATAGCTACTAGATCCCGTCGCTACAGCCAGGAAGATCGACGCTTCATCCAAGAGAACATCGATAAACTTCTTTCTGAGGAAATTATTCGACCGAGCTCATCGCCCTGGAGGGCCCAGGTAGTTGTTATTAGCGATGAATTTAACCGACACAAGAAACGCTTATGTGTGGATTACTCTCAAACGATTAATATTTATACAGAATTAGATGCATATCCATTGCCTAGAATTGACGATATGATAAATGAACTTGCAAAATACAGCGTTTTTTCGACTTTTGACCTTCGAAGTGCATACCATCAAATCAAAATAGTTGAATCTGAACGAAAATATACTGCTTTTGAGGCAAATGGCAAATTGTATGAGTTTAATCGCATTCCATTCGGTGTGAAAAATGGAGTTGCCGTATTTCAGCGAGTCATTTCGCGTTTTATTGAAAACGAAAATTTAAACGATACGTTTCCTTATTTAGACAATGTAACAGTTGCTGGAAGAACTCAAGAGGAACATGATTTAAATGTGAAAGCTTTCCTTGAAGCAATTTCTCGCAACAATTTTACACTAAATGAATCGAAAACCATTAGTTCTGTTCCTGAAATTCAAATTTTGGGTTATGTTGTTGGTAACGGACTTATTAGACCTGATCCGGAACGATTACGTCCTTTACAAGATTTTCTGCCCCCAACAACTTTTAAATTACTTCAACGTGTTCTGGGAATGTTTGCCTACTACGCAAAGTGGATTGATTGCTTTGCTGATAAAATTCGACCATTAGCCGACGTAAAGAGTTTTCCGCTCAGTAAGGAGGCATTACAAGCTTTCCAGCGTCTGAAAAGTGAGCTTGAACATACTGCCTTAAAATCAGTTGATGAAAGTAAGCCTTTTGTTGTTGAATGCGACGCTTCTGATGTTGCCGTATCAGCTACTCTTAACCAAGGCGGAAGACCTGTGGCATTCATGTCACGAACCTTGCAAGGAGGAGAACGGCGCTACCCTGCGATCGAAAAAGAAGCAACAGCAATCATAGAAGCAATAAGAAAGTGGTCACATTTTTTGTCGAGAAGAACGTTTACTCTAGTCACAGATCAACGTTCAGTAGCATTTATGCTTGATAGTAGACGTCGTTCGAAAATCAAAAACAATAAAGTTCAACAGTGGAGGTTGGAGCTGGCATCTTACTCTTATGAAATCAAATATAGACCAGGAAAACAAAATGTTGGACCAGACACCTTGTCAAGAGCTTTCTGTTCATCTCTCTCTGCTTCATCTTCCCTGGAAGATATTCACCGACAACTTTGCCATCCGGGAGTAACACGAATGCTACATTTTGTGCGCACAAAGAACTTGCCATTCTCTACAACTGAAGTTAAAAGAGTTGTGTCTAATTGTAAAACATGTGCTGAAGTGAAACCTCAATACTATCGTCCTGACATGAAAGTTTTGGTGAAAGCTACACAACCTATGGAACGCCTAAGTATGGATTTTAAAGGACCTGTACAATCTAAAAGTGGTAACAATTATTTGCTGATAATAGTAGATGAATTTTCACGTTTTCCGTTTGCTTTCCCTTGTAAAAGTATGACGTCATCAACTGTGATACAATGTTTAGAGAAGCTTTTTACTCTGTGCGGAACCCCAAATTTTATCCATACTGATAATGGAGCTGCATTCATTTCGCGTGATTTCAAGCAGTACTTATTGCACAGAGGCATTGCATCCAGCAAGTCTAGCATTTACCATCCTTCAGGTAACGGACAAGCCGAAAGGACTGTGGGAACTGTTTGGAAGTCCATTCAATTGGCGTTAAAAAACGACGCATTACCGCAATCGAATTATGAAGCCGTTTTAGATAATGTTTTGCATTCGATGCGATCTCTTTTGTGTGTTGCTACTAATACGACCCCACACGAGCGATTTTTTAACTTTCAACGACGTTCTTGCTCGGGTACATCTCTTCCTACGTGGTTGACTAATAGTGACAAAGTTTTTGTACGACGTTTTGTCAGAAACAGTAAAAGTGAACCTCTTGTTGACGAAGTAGAAGTCGTTAATGTGAATCCGACATATGCTGATGTGCGTTACCCGAGTGGCCGTGAAGCTACTGTGTCAATTCGTGATCTTGCGCCTATTCCTCAACTTGTAAATAATGATACCTTTAATGTGTCGCAACAGAATGATGCACCCTGTGATTTTTCTCGTTCTAGTGATGAACCTGAAAGTAATGTGAGTTTTGATGGCAGTAGTGATTCTTCTTTCGAATCTCATGAAAATGTAAATCAGAACGTCAACAGCCCTGAATGTTCTGTGAGACGTTCCGCTCGTAGTAACAAAGGTGTTCCTCCTATGCGCTATGGCGTAAATTATTAAATCTTGTTTGCCAGGAGGGGTGAATGATATAATACATTGAGTTTCGAACCCATGTTTTTACATCATTTACTGTGTTGTACATGTAACTGCGAAGTTTCTTGTTAATGCTTCCGGCCCAAATGTATTTCTAAATTAGCTTATTATTGTGAATTGTGCTCTGTTTCTCTGTGTTAGTTTGAAGTGTTCGGTTTGGTGTAAGTAGGTTACGAGTGCTAGTTTAAGAACCTTAGTAAGTCGTATTATGTTTTATATTTAGATTCCTTTATAATTATGTACTGTTCTTAAGTTAGATTAAGCTTGAATAAAGTGTATGATCATCACAATATCATCACATCTGTATTTTTCAAATCATCAGATCATCACATCTGTATTTTTCAACTTTTTGTGTAGTTTCTTAACTTGCATTTTTTCAAGCGTATTTTTTCAACTCTTTTGGTTTTTCAGGGGGGGCAAGTGCCCCCTCTTGCCCCCCCCTGCGGACGCCCATGCTACAGCAATAAAACTATTTAATTGATCATGCATGCACCGATGCAACCACTGATGTTGGTTTTTATAGAGTTGTCCCGCAGTATGCACCGTTTAGACAGGAAAATACGCCCAAATCCAGCATCTGATTCAAATTCACTTTTTGGCAACGTATGTTAATGTCAGCGACGTGGCCTAGCCGGTACCGCACACGGGTTACTTGGCATGGGGTTTGATTCACGGTTGGAGCCGATTGCAAGTGTAAGCTGTTTATACTTTTGAAATTTCTGTTCTATATTTGGAAACAACCTCAATCACAGTATGTAGTTTCAATATTTTAAAGCAGTTTTATTGCAGGTTCAGCCACTACCTGGCACTACAGAGCTATCTTTCATGCGATCTGCTGACCAGATTGTCACAAGACGTGCTCTGGTAGAAAATAGTCCGTATCAACAACAACTTGCTAAGTAAGTTTTCTGCTAGTTTCTGAAGCTGTTTTTGCATTGTTTGAATTCATCATCTTTGTGTGGCAGGTTAAGATTGGAGCGACTACGAGTGGAGGAAGATTATTTGTTGCAATTAAAACGAGAATCGGAGTTGGAGAGAATCCGCGGACCCAAACCCAAGTGGTGAGATTTCAAATAAAAATGAGTCAAGGGCAAAGCTATCAAAATGTTTCAAATTTCTCTGAACTCATTAGTAAATGTAATGCCGTTAGTTGAATCTAAACTTAAAGCAGTTTTTAGTTGTAAGTTGGTTACATATCTTATTCAGAGGTTATCAATTTTATGCTTTTCCGTATAAAGCCTTTCACGCTTTTTGACTAGAACTTTTATCATTCAGCTGTGTGATTGAACTGATTCATAATTAATTGGAAAATCTGATGTTTTAATTGTTGTTAAACCCTTATAAGTGTGTACTGTATACAGTACAGTGGTGGGTAGTGCGTAGTTACTTTTGTAACTAATTACTTTTTTAGTAACTGTAACTAAGTTACTTTTCTGCAAAACTAACAGAATTTGTAACTAGTGACCACTTTAGAACATCAAAAGTTGCAGTTACTTTTATGAGGCATCTTCGTCCGCTAAAAAAACGGAAAACAATCATTTAATTTCACTTCATTCATTATAATGAGCTTGGTTCTTTGACGAGCTCACTGAAACTGCGGCCGAATTGAAAAGAAAAATGATCAATGTACTAAAAAAGGCAACCGACAATGCTCTAGATCAGGGATGTCCAATCTGCAGCCCACTTAATGTTTGGATGCGGCCCACTATCGACTCAATGAAAAAAATTTTTTAGCACATTTATCAAGCAGTGAGTGCAAGAGCTTTCATGTAGTTTAACCAAAATACTTTAAAAAATTATTAAAAAAATAAAATAATTAACATAAACAATTTTAAATCATTGGTTAGCCTATAATAATTTTTTCACAATAATAGCCAACTCCTATTTGGAAACGCTTTCTATGACGGTGATTAAATTTGCTACAACTTAAAACCCTGCACTTTTTCGATTTGAAGCACTGTTTGGGCCTGAACTACTTTGAAAAATCTTTTGATAAATGCTGTAACTGTATGGTGTGTCGTATAGTATCTTTTATAGAAAACATTAAACAAATTTGTGGAAATCCTAATTATAAGACATGTTATCATCTTGGAAATTTTTGGATTTCTCCTACAACGCACCGTTTGCTTATTATTTTAATGTTTTAGATGTGGCTATAGCGGTCGTCATGCCTTTGAGTGAAGACCATCTTGCTAAAATTGAGTTAACATTTTTGAAATAGTTATTAATAGTGGTATGCGTTGACGCTGCTAACTTGACAGTACCAATTGACTCCTTTTACTTATCGTTGACGCTAACCCAGTGGTTCTCAACCTGTTGTACGCGTACCACTCGTGGTACGCAAGGCCGTTTCAGGTGGTACGCGACAAACTATGGCGTTTTACATAGAAATAAATTCAAACTTTTATTGAGTCGTTGTTGGAAAACAGCATTGTTGAGTAGTTTATGGCAACACCGTTACTACCTTGCCGGTCCCTTTCTTACGCGCTTTGTTCCAATTTTATGGCATCGACTTAGTAATAGGTATGTAGCTTTCAAGGAGAGCTACTGCGATATGGCTAAGCATGACAAGAGAGCCTGAAAACAAGTGCACGTTGGCTTTTTAGGTCGTTTTATATTAGCCTATGTATTGTGACCCCGGCTGGTTACCACCCTAGTAACAAGACCACTCTCGGTTAGACGACGTTTTTTCAATATCCCCGAATTATTTTCTATAATTAAAACTTAATACACCCACGGGGCCACCTCGGCAACACGACTCCCAGACTTTTTAGTAGTCCCAGTGGGGGTCGTGTTGCCGCGCTCAACATCTCGCTGCACTTTATATTTACGATTTTTCAACAATATCCATTAAGCCTTCAATTAGTTGTGATTTTTCTCAAAAATGTCAAAGCGAAAGTATAACCCTGATACATTCAGTATGGGCCATGAAAAGCATCAAAACCACCGGTCAAAATCGTGTTTATGCACTTGTACATGGCTTCCGATGTGCCGTGAGCTCGGTCCAACCCAGCATTGATCATCCGGTTGCGAAGAAATAAGCGCAACCCTCACATTAAATTTGGTGTCGTTTTTATTTTGCAATAAATTTTGAGTAAGTTAAAATCCTCGATCACTTGGTGGTACGCAACGGCAATGTAACCCCTTTCGGTGGTACGTGGTAAGACAAAGGTTGAGAACCACTGCGCTAACCGATGCGCCGTCAATTTTCAAAAAGTCGACGCTGGGCATGAGGCTGTCAAGTGTCAATTTTTGGATTACAATCATAGACTCGCGCAAGGAGGGCCATCGTGCCATGCCATCTCCCCCTTGGCTCTGGCGTTCAAGAAATTTGTAATAAGCTGCTAAAATCTAACTTTTAGTTTACAATTACTCGAAATAATAAGTTAGTGGTTGCAGCCTCCTTTCATTTGTTTTAGTCAAACTTCTGCTCTCACACATCGAGTGTGCGAAAATAAGTGTTTTTTGTGTGAAAATCGCAAAAAATTCTTTGGGCGGCTGGGTGCTGCACTTCTAGGCTCACAGTTGCGCCCCCATTCTCTTTATCAAAATCTGAGTGAGCCTCTAATTACAATGGCAATCTTTCGTTTCCTGCAAAATCAACGAGGTGTTCTTCAAGCTAAAAACGCTGCGAATTGGGATCCAAGTAATCTTTCCATGGATTGGGCTATTCTGGTGGTTTTGCGGCCCAGTTAAATATTTTAGTGTGCAATGCGGCCCATTAAATAAAAAGGTTGAACATCCCTGCTTTAGATCAATGGTCGGCAACCACCGGAACGCGGCCCGGTGCCACTCCTTGTGAAGTTTGTTACCGGTCCGTATGCGTTTTCAGATTACATGCTTCAAGTTTGAAACATTTTTATCTCGTTAGACCAGGCATGAGCAACATACGGCCCGCGGGCCGGACCTGGCCCGTGAAGGGATTTTTATCAGCCCGCAGACTGTATTCAACCATACCTATAACCAGCGCCGTATTTTGGTGAGTGGAGGCCCCTGGGCACAAGATTATGTGGAGGCCCCTACTCTTACCACTAAACAACCTCAAGAAGAAAGATCGAAAATACTATACCAAAACTGTACTACCATTCACGATAACAAGTGTTAATTCAGTTTGTAGTGGGGAAAAAAATTGAAATCACAAATTTACTGCATGCCTATACAAACGATAGGAAATCGGGGTACTGAATTAGCACAAGCGAGCAACCGGGAAAATAAGACTACAGTTTATAACATAAAAACCAAGCTTTTTAGGTATACAAAAAGCGATCGAAATCGTTGATGTTTTGACAGCCTCAGTAACTGCCTTTGAACAGGGTTAAAGAGTAAAATTTTGCAAAAAAAAAAGCCAAGTCACGCGCCAAAATTGTCCCGCATTGGTTATTAGATGCAAATAAGGAGAAGAGACATAACATCTCGTGGGAAAATGAGGTCACATACAAATAACATTTTTATGCTTTTATATTGTAGAAACTCAACATGTACAACTGACAACATTGAATTTAGGCAATAAAAAGTAATAAAATGACGTTGTGAACAAAGTGATGACCTCTATATGTAAGTAGGTACAGTAACAGTGTGCAATGCTCCCCCACCCATAGATAGTAAAGATACCACGCGGCCACTCAACCCGTCAAACATCTCTTGTGCCTTGTGACCTTGATTTGGCATGAATGTTACAAATCGCTCAACGGGTATCGTTTCTTCCATGAAACGAAAAATTAAAGTTAGCTGATCAACGTGGCTCTCGTCTGTGGTAGAGTTGAGAGATATTGCATAATATTTAGATTTTTTATGCGCAAAATAATTTCATTCATAACCTTTTGGCCCATTTGTTGAACAAGCTCTTCACATATGGTTGAAGAAAGGTAGTTAATATGATCACTTCCACAACTTGCATGCTTTTGGAGATGTTGCTTAAGGAAATCATCATCTTCAGGTAATAGGTCTAGTATACCCAGGTAATTTCCATTTTTTGACTGAACCAACGACCTGACTATAACCTCTAAGAGCTAGATTTCTTTGACATAAGAAAGTCAGCACGTTTCTTTTTAACACACTTTGCCAATACTGCTCCATTTGTTTGGCTTGTTGTGTTAGCCCATGATCTACTTGCCCAATCTCCAGTGATCGTCTTGCCAGTGATAACACAGACTAGTGCTTCTGGTTTTTCATGGTTTGCTAGTCTAGTACTAGCATGCTTTCAATTGGAGAATTCTCCATGCGCAAAGCAGGGACCGCGAAGTCGTCATGAGTTTTCAGACGTAGCAGTAGACACTTCCTTTGCTAAATAAACACAGCCACGAGCGATTGACGGATTCCCCACTTTGCAAGCGTCGTTCAAACATGCCAAGCGTACACTTGCGAGACTTATTTTCACATTTTTGTAAAATGGACTTTTGCTCAATCAATTTTGCATTGCAGTTTTATAAATCCTTCGGACCTTTTTTAATCCAATTATATTCTATCACCGAATTTGTTGGATGATCGGATGATCAGGCCATTTACCAATGTCGTTTTCCATGCCAGACGTATCTGCTGGTGACAGTGTTTGAAATTCTATGATGTCTGCATTCTGTGTATTGGTTGATTCTGGACTATCACACTGTCTTTCTGTAGTCATGGTTGATGTTCCAAGTAGTGGTAAACCTAGTTGATTACTCTATGAAGATTCAGCGGTTTGGATAGTGATTTCTGATTCTGTGTCTTTACTGTCTTTCCTCACCAGCCCCAAAGATTGAAAAGTGGCTACCAGTGGCGTACGGTGAGCATTTTTTAGAGGTGTGTTCCTTTACAATATCTGCTGCCGCATGCAGCCATTTATTAAACAAATGTGTGGAAGTGCTCGAAAGTTTAATGCAAATACGCGAACCAACATCAAGCGCCTTTTCAAGCAGCCTAATTTGCTACTTAATATATTTAATTTTGGTGTCGGCTTTTTAGCTTTTGCTATTTCCAATTTTTCGTCGTAATTTCTGCTACAAAACGGCTTTTCAATCATACTGTCAACACTTACTTCCATTCCACTAATTTAACCTACAACTTGAATTTGACCAACAACTTTAAAATGTATATATTGACCGCCACACTTTCAAAAATCACAAGCAATTACTCGCAACCGCATCCTAATACGATGTAGAATACAATGGAAAAGGTCTGGCTTGCTTTAGTCTGTAAGCTGAAAGGTGTAACTTGTCACTTCGTTCCGGCTAGCGAGGGGCTAATTATTTTTTCAACTACTAGGTACAAAAATGTGTGAATAACTTAAATTTAAAAGTTCTTCACTTAAATTCCTGCAGTATTTTTACAATCTTACTTTAAACTATGCGGATGAATACAAACATTTTTGTTTGTACCAATGACGTTTTAACGACGTAACAAAGCGCTTGTCCAATGAAATAATGTGCAGTTAGGGCGTTTCCCCTTGGTTTCTATGGAACTAGTAATCAACTCGGCTTGCAAAAGTGCAAGAATATGAAGTCAATTACTCTAAGCAGAAACGAACTTAAATCGATCAAGGCCACTTTTATGCTGTTTAAAATTAAGAACAAAATGAATAAGCAGGAAGACAAGGGAATCCAGGTAGCTAGTGTACCCTTGCCTACGAATGATACACTGTGCAACTGCTCTAGACTACGAGCAAGCCAATCATACCGGTATTGGTATAGACTAGTCATTGTTCAGGTGTGTTCAGTTAAATCATGCTATTTCTATTAGTAGGTTTATCAAAAAATTACTTTAGTCTTATTCACCATTACCACATCCAACTTTAAACCAGTAGATTTGCCAACTAAATGTGGTGGTGAAAGGCACCTTAAACTGTTAAAGCTGTTAGATAAACTGCCAGCAGTGTTTTTTTAAGGAAGTGTCTAGAGCATTGGAAAACCCTTTATATTTTATATACATATATACCGGCATTTAAGTCACTGGCAAAATAAAAGTTTTGTACGGTACTAGGCTTAGGTACCAGTACCGATTATCAGTTCTTTTGCGGGGTTCATTTTTAATTGTTTAAGGGCATGTTAAATGAAACTGAAAAGTATATACTTTTAAGCTAGTTTACCATATAATGCAAGTGTAAAGCACATTTCAATTGCCGGTACTCCCTACTAGTTGGCCATAAGTGTAGTTAGGTTGGGTCTCATCTAGAGTAAGCCGTCCACACCTTTCATCGCCTTACGCAGACGGCTTACTCTAGACAAGACCCGTTATGGTTGTTTAACTCAGATTATTCTATGCTTGCGTGTGGTGGTAATGTGATTTTTAAACAGTATCTTGTGTTTAATTACTATTGCAGAATTTTGCTTTGTAACAATGCAACACAGCAATTGTAATCTTCAGTTTAGCCTTATTGGTCAAACGTGCATAGTTCACTATGAGAGTTTAGATACCAGTACAAACAGTGTTGTCAAGGAGCTGACGGTCATTCGGCTGAAAACTTTGAAAACCAAATGGGATGAGTGAAAAAAGTTTAACCTAACGGAAACAGAAAAGGAGTGAGTTTTTCAAAATGCTGATGCTTATTTTTCGAACCAAAAGTTTTGCACAATGATATAGTCTAAGAATGAACATCTTCTTATCAGAACGTCTCTTACAAGCGGTTTATTGACAACAAAAGATTACAACAACACAGAAAACGAATTGGAAATGCTGATACCACTATTTCCCAAATGATATCATCTTCAAGAGAATTAAGATCTAGTAGTCAAATGAAACCTTTTGAACTATTGATGGAGGTTTGTGTGATCAGATTTATTGTTCATTAATTGGAAGTAAACTTAACCTCTGAATTTATTGTGTAGTTTAGCCCATATGCATTTTTTGATTCTTGCAGTATTTTATAACGACTGATAATTTTTCAGTGCCAGTATTTCATTTTGCAAATGTGTCAGCATCTGCACATGAACCAACATTCTACGTGTCACTTTGGATTCTACTAAATTGCTTTTCTTTCTATGTGTGACAACCAATTTGGCTTTAAAGAAAAGCATGGTACTGACTTGTGTGTTTTTGCTTTAAAACAGGTTGTTGGCCATTATAATAAACGAGTTAGTCCAGTGTTTTCTCTCTTTGTTGATTCGTCGAAAGCTTGGATCAAGTTAGTCACAATATTTAATTTCATAATTCAATTGAACGTAATGCCCCTCTCTGTTTTGTTTGCTTAGTTTTTAGTTGTCACATTACAAATGGTTGTAAAATGGGGAACTTGTTTTTTTATCTTTTTTACGCTCAGTAACGTTGCATAAGACGTGGTGGTACTTTGATTCCTTATTTGTATGCTCTACATACTAATAGCCTGTCTTCTGCATTAAATCAGATCAGAGCTGGTTGCTACATTGGTAACCGTATAAATAAATCACCTAATGTTTGCTGATGACCTTTGTAACTTCTCTTGGGAGTGTTAAGGGACTACGCAAAATGCTGCAGGTGTGCGAGAAATATGCTCTGACTCATGAAATTAAATTTAATCCTGATAAGACTGTGGGTATGCTTTCTTCTTCTCCTTTGCTTACTAGACTTCCAACCTAACATCAAGTTGGATAACTGTGCTATTAAATTTGTTACTGATGTAATTAAAGTATAAAAATGATGCTGACATTACCAGGCAAGCTCCTTATTTATATAGTGCTGCTAACACCATTAGATCTCAATTCCATATACGATCTTAACTAGTAAAAAATGTCACATTTTGCGCGGATATGTACTTAGCTCATTTGTAGTGTAATTAATTAAGGTCAAGCAATAACAAGATTCTAGTCGCGTGTAACAATGCTTTTCGTTCATTACACGGTATACCAAGGTATGTCAGCACAAGATTGTGTTAAGTTAATGCCAATATTCCACCTTTGATGCTCATATGCGTAAGAGTGTTTATGGTTTCTATCGACGAATTATTGCTAATTCGGATGTTAAACTGTTAAAAATGATGACACTCTTTGACTAACATTTATTTATTAATAGGCACGAGCTTTCGCCAGTGTAACGCTGGCTTCATCAGGTGGCTGCAAAACATGTAAGCACTAACGATAGTAAGCAAAAATCCTAAGCTAAAAAAAGTCTAATGTCTATGAAGCGGGCTAAAAATCAAAATAAAGTACTAACCTCGTAGGTTGTGAGAAGCAGGGAACAGTGAGCCTCGTGGAAGTGTGAGAGGTTAGAGTCCATCTGTCTATCTTCCTGTCTAACGAGGAAATGATGGTGACCAGAGCAAATCAAAAATGGAAGGGCGGAAATATAACTATTTAGCTCTGCCTGTCTGCCTATCCTGTAATCTTAGTTTCTATACTCCACTCAAGAGAAAATAATTAGAAGCTCATACTATCAACTGCTAGAGGATAAAGCTAATACACTCGCTGCCGTTAAGAGGAACTAGAAATAGTGATTTAAAATTAAAAACAAAACTGGGGTGATTATAGTAAAAATGAACATTGTGATGTCATAGGCGTGAATGTAAATATAGCAAAGTTCAAGATAAGGTGACAGTTACAATACGTAAGTAGTGGGAAGTCTATGAATAAATGAAGAGAGAACGTAATGGATTAGATCTATACAAAAATTTCACTTTTATAGTTTGCCATAAATGCTAGGTCTCTATTTAATCCTAAATTAACACAGTCAAACATAAAAATGAACTTTTGTTCTTGTATTAACCGGTCCTGTTTGCTGTTAGATGTTGAGTGCTTCAAAACCATAACTTTGAGGTTATCCAGGTCATGATTGTCCAAATTGAAATGTTCAGCCACTGGTTTGTTGCGGTTGTGCACGTAATCATTCCTGTGTCCATTTATGCGTTTCCGTAGTGTTTGCATGGTTTCTCCAATATACACTGCTTTTGGACATTGTGTGCAAGTGATAGCATAGATGATGTTAGTGTATGTGCATGAAAAGCTGTCTGTGATGTGGTAAGTGTAACCGTTAGGTCCAGTGAGTGTGTCATTAGTGTTAATGTGGGGACATAATTTCATCTGGGTTGTTGGCAAGGTTGAGTGCCCATGATGAGATCGTTGTTGATTCGAAGTTGGCTGCTGGTGAGGATGTGTTTTAGGCTAGGAGGTTGCCTATAGGTTATCATAGGGACTGACGAAAAACTTTTTTTCAAGGTAGGGTCATTTTCGAGAATAGGTTGTGGATCTTTGGCTATGGTTTTTAGTCTGTTCAGGTGTTTATTGTAAGTGGTTAGGATGCGGGGTCTGTCGTTCTGTTCTGGCGTATTGCTACTAAGTATTGGATCCTTGGTCTGTTGAAATCGATCTCTGGCACGTGATATTTGTTGATTGATCATTTCTGCGTCATAGTCTAGGGCATGAAAGGTGCTGCTTAGTTTTTCCAACTGCATGTTTCGATCTCTTGGCTCAGAACATAGTCTGCAGTAACGTAGGGCTTGACTGAATACTATAGATTTGGTGATGTGTGGTGGGTGCGAACTTGTGGGGTGCAAAATACGTGTAGGTATCTGTAGGTTTTTTGTATGTAGACGTATTGATGTGGCCGTTTTGGATAATGACAGTACTGTCTAAAAAGTGGATGTGTTCCATTGAATAATCCATTGTGAGTTTGATGCTGGGGTTTTCTGAATTAAAAGCAGAATAAAATTGCTTAAGGCTTTCTTCTCCGTGTGTCCAAATTAAAAAGATGTCATCAATATACCGCAGATAAATTATGGGTTTATTTGGGAACTTATCCAGGATCTTTTCTTCCAAGTCTGCCATAAATAAATTTGCATATTGAGGAGCCATTTTGGTACCCATCGCAGTTCCTTTAATTTGTAAAAACATGTCTTGGTTAAATCTGAAATAGTTGTGTTCTAGGATGAATTTAGTAAGACCGATAATACATGTAGTTAACTCATTATTAGGTAGTCTGTTACGTAACGCCCGTAGTCCATCTTCATGCGTGATATTGGTGTACAATGATCGAACGTCCATAGTCACTAAGATGCTTTTTTCTGGAACTGTTTGTAGAAACTTAAGCTTGGATAGAAAATCATTGGTATCAAGGATGAAGCTGGGAGCGCTTTGAGCATAAGGTTTAAGAATTTCCTCCACAAAACCAGAGATGTGTTCAGTTAAGCAGCCAATGTTGGAAACAATGGGGCGTCCTGGGATATTGGGCTTATGAATTTTAGGTAGCATGTAAAAGGTCCCCGGCTTTGCATTTTCTGGTATCAGGTAGTTATCTTGTTCAAATTGTAAAGGAAAGGATTTGATTAGCTGTTTTAGTTCTTTCCTGTATGAAGATGTGGGATCATTAATAAGTCTGATGTAGTAGTTAGTGTCTAATAATTGCCGGTTTGCTTCTGTGATGTAATTATCCAAACTCCACACAACAACCGCTCCTCCTTTGTCGGCAGATTTGATGACTATATTTTTGTTCGATTTAAGTAGTCTGATGGCTCTTTTTTCTGAGGCAGATAGATTACTGCAAGGTGTCGCGTAGAGTCTATATTTCAAAACTTCGGATTGTACGCGTTTGCGAAAGCATTCGATGTAAAGATCTAAGTTATAGTTTCTACCTTCAGGTGGAGTCCAAGCACTATATTTTCTTTTAGGTTTTATAGCAATTTTGCCATCATGCTGCATATAAGGTGTGGTTTGATTCGGGACAACTGTGTTTCCGTGATTTGTGGGTTCGGGCACACAACTTAGGGTAGTCAGAGAGTCAATCGCGGTTGGAATAGTTGTGTTTTGGTTAAGTTGCAGGTTGGGATGTGGAAGTGGGGACGATAAAGTAGTGGTTGTTGAGGTGGTCTCCGTGGTGGTAACTATGGAGTTTGTTGGCAAGGAGGTAGACGCTGACTGATTACGAATACCTGAAGATGGTAAATATTTGTCTGTTGATGATGTGGTAGTGTGAATGGTCGTGGGAGTACATGCTTGTGAAATGGTGGGTGTATGTGATGTTGTGGTGTGAGGTGATGATGTGTTAGTGTATGTGTTTGATGAAGTAGTAGGAACAGATGATGGCGATTCGGATTCCGAGAAAAATTCTTTGAGTCTCAATTGACGGAAAAAAGTCTCAACGTCTCCACAAAGTTGAATTGGATCTATTGGTTTAGTGGGACAAAAACTCAACCCTTTAGATAAAACTGATTTTTCAGGCTCGCTGAGTCGATGTTCGGAAAGATTAATCACATTAAATGAGTTTTTAAAGCAGTCTCTTCCACTTTGTTCATTATTGCAAGGGTGGTAAGATCAACCCATTCTCGAAAATGACCCTACCTTGAAAAAAAGTTTTTCGTCAGTCCCTATGATAACCTATAGGCAACCTCCTAGCCTAAAACACATCCTCACCAGCAGCCAACTTTGAATCAACAACGATCTCATCATGGGCACTCAACCTTGCCAACAACCCAGATGCAAATTATGTCCCCACATTAACACTAATGACACACTCACTGGACCTAACGGTTACACTTACCACATCACAGACAGCTTTTCATGCACATCCACTAACATCATCTATGCTATCACTTGCACACAATGTCCAAAAGCAGTGTATATTGGAGAAACCATGCAAACACTACGGAAACGCATAAATGGACACAGGAATGATTACGTGCACAACCGCCAACCGCAACAAACCAGTGGCTGAACATTTCAATTTGGACAATCATGACCTGGATAACCTCAAAGTTATGGTTTTGAAGTACTCAACATCTAACAGCAAACAGGACCGGTTAATACAAGAACAAAAGTTCATTTTTATGTTTGACTGTGTTAATTTAGGATTAAATAGAGACCTAGCATTTATGGCAAACTATAAAAGTGAAATTTTTGTATAGATCTAATCCATTACGTTCTCTCTTTATTTATTCATAGACTTCCCACTACTTACGTATTGTAACTGTCACCTTATCTTGAACTTTGCTATATTTACATTCACGCCTATGACATCACAATGTTCATTTTTACTATAATCACCCCAGTTTTGTTTTTAATTTTAAATCACTATTTCTAGTTCCTCTTAACGGCAGCGAGTGTATTAGCTTATCATCTAGCAGTTGATAGTATGAGCTTCTAATTATTTTCTCTTGAGTGGAGTATAGAAACTAAGATTACAGAATAGGCAGACAGGCAGAGCTAAATAGTTATATTTCCGCCCTTCCATTTTTGATTTGCTCTGGTCGCCATCATTTCCTCGTTAGACAGGAAGATAGACAGATGGACTCTTCACCTCTCACACTTCCACGAGGCTCACTGTTCCCTGCTTTTCCCAACCTACGAGGTTAGTACTTTATTTTGATTTTTAGCCCGCTTCATAGACATTAGACTTTTTTTTTTAGCTTAGGATTTTTGCTTACTATCGTTAGTGCTTATATGTTTTGCAGCCACCTGATGAAGCCAGCGTTACACTGGCGAAAGCTCGTGCCTATAAATAAATAAATGTTAGTCAAAGAGTGTCATCATTTTTAACAGTTTACCATTAATTATGACTAACACGGCTAACCCCCCTGTTTATCTGAATTCAGCAATTCGTTTAATGAAGATTGACTGTACTGCAACATCAGCATGACGTCACCATCCTTGATTGTTTACAGGGAATCTGTGACATCATAATTCAGCCTGTATTACTTTTTTGAAGGTTTTATTTCAAATTTTCTACCTTGAGCAGAAGGAGTAGAGGCTTAGATTTGGAGCGTGTAGTTCTTTTGAAGGTTAGAATTTTTTTTTTTTTTTCAGGAAAGTGGGAGGTTGCTATGTTGCACTGATGAGACCATAATAAGGTCGAAACGCGTCTGCAGCTGCAAATGAGTGGGTTGCCATAGGGTCTTCTTGTGATGTGGGCTAGTTAGGCTACTGGGAACTTAGTTGTGGGTTCGTGGTTATAGGTTCTTTCATTGGGTATCGTTGTTTGGGCCAAAAACTTGAGTTTGATATAGAAGTAACCTTTAAAGGTGCTAGGTAGAATGCATTGTATGTTGATGGATTTACTTCATGGATTTGAAGTTTTAAACACCACTGAAGAGACTTTATTTAATAGTCGAAACGTATCCCGTCTGGTGCAAAATAATATGGCTTACCTTTTCGGGAAGCCATAAAAAAAAAAAAAAAAAAGAATTTTTCGGAAACAAAATATTTTTTTTCTAGAAAGTGGGGGGCTGTCGGGGTTTTGACGATCTTGACTACATCCAACAAAATTATCATCATTATCTAGTTCAGTTGAAGATTCACTACTTGCTTCCGAATTGCTTACATACTTAAAACTGTGAAAAGATGGGACAGGAAGATCAGCGGAATAGGGTATGGGTCTAATAGCTGATGGTATATTAGGATATTCAACTTTACAAATTGTTCTCGAGCTTACTCCAGTCAGATGTACCATGCAAAAATAGCAGTCGTCGACATGATTGGTCGGCTCTCGCCAATCCATTGGCACACCGAATGTTAATTCTGTTTTTCGTTTTCCATTTGTCCACTCTCTAAGATGCTCTACGCCAAACCTGCGTGCTAAATGAGAAGCCCAAGGCTTATCTTGATCCCCAAGCTTTATCCCGAAGTAGGATAAGTAAGGCTTTTTCACAAATTCTGTTATCTTCACTAGTCGCTTTGGCAATGTATACTTTCCACAAATATAACAGAATACATCAGGGGGTTACTACAGGATTTTATGCGTTAGCGAGCGATTTCTCTCGCTAATTCTCCTCGGAGGAGAAATTCTCCGAGCGGCAGCCGAGATAACGAGCTCGCAAAGTAGGGATTACAGGGGAGTGATTACAGGATTTTATGTGTTAGCGAGCGATTTCTCTCGCTAATTCTCCTCGGAGGAAAAATTCTCCGAGCGGTAGCCGAGATAACGTGCTCGCAAAGTTGGGATTACAGGTTGCGCTGGCAGGAAGAGCAGTTACTCGGTAAAGCCGAGTGTCTCGCTAACTGCTCGGTATGTATAGGCTTGCTGTGGAGTGCTAGACTGGCTGCTGCTGTTTGCTGGCTAGCGCCTAGTTTAGTGCTAAAACTGTGCCAGTATTACAAAGTTGGGATGGTTCTGACTTGGGTATAGGTAAAGAGTGCATGCAGTAATAGTGTTTACAGATGCATAGGCTTGTTGTGAGGTGCTAGACTAGCAGTTGCTGGCCATGGCCTCTCACAGTTATTGGTGGAAAATACCATTACTACATACTCTCTAACTAAGTCTGCAGCCAACGCATGCTTGCAATAGGCGTAATAGCCAGTTTTAGCACCAGACTAGGTGTCAGCCAGCAAACAGCAGATGCTAGTCTACCAGCAAGCCTATACCGGTACATCTGTAGACACCATTACTACGTACACTCTTACCTGTAATCAAGTAAAAACCATCCCAACTTTGTAATAAGTCACTAGCACAGTTTTAGCACTGGACCTAGCTAGTACCGGTGGTCTGCAGCTGGCTTACCAATCTTAGCTTGATGTGTATGTATTTGTATGTAGACTATGCTTTGCAAGTTTCTTTTTTGTTTTGTTTTTTATTTTTGAAAATCTGATTTTTTCTGCCGACTTGTGTCATGTTTGAGATAAAGTGTAGCGACTTGATCAGCCTAGCTTCTTCAGCATGAATGAATAAACTTGAACTTGAGTCTACCATTTCACAACAAGCGTGAGAGTTGTGTAAAGCTCTAGTTGTGTCATATACTAGGTACTAGCTATTGCGCATAAACTATGACTTAAAAAACTGCGCTCTGCCATGGCTAGTCGTGTATGAAATTGTCGCTCGGTAACTTAACGGGCTCATTTTTTTTCTCGCTACTTGCCGAGCGAGTTCGCCAGCTCGGAAAATCCTACAATCCCGAAAAGCGCGTTAGCGAGGAAAAATTTCTTACCGAGCAGTTTGCGAGCTCGTAAACCGCTTAACGAGCATCCTGTAATAACCCCCCAGGTTGTACTCGCAGAAAGAGCAGCTACTCGGTAAAGCCGAGTGTCTCGCTAACTGCTCGGTATGCATAGGCTTGTTGTGAGATGCTAGACTGGCAGCTGCTGTTTGCCGGCTAGCGCCTAGTTTAGTGCCAAAACTGTGCTAGTGTTACAAAGTATAGGTAAGAGTGTATGCAGTAATGGTGTCTGCAGATGCATAGGCTTGTTGTGAGGTGCTAGACTAGTAGTTGCTGGCCATGGCCTCATACAGTTACTTGTGGAAGATACCATTACTTCATACTCTCCGACCAATGCTCCGACTAAGCCTGCAGCCAACGCATGCTTGCTATAGGCCTACTAACACAGTTTTAGCAGTAGATTAGGCGTTAGCCAGCAAACAGCAGTTGCTAGTCTAGCACCTCACACCAAGCCTATACCGGTTCATCTGTAGACACTATTACTACATAGCCTACACTCTTATCTGTAACCAAGTCACAGCCATCCCAACTTGGTAATACTGGCACAGTTTTAGCACTAGACTAGGCGCTAGCCGGTAATCAGCTGCTAGCCTACTTGTCTTAGTTTGATGTGTGTGTATTTGTATGTTGACAATGCTTAGCATTTTTCTTTTTTGTTTTGTTTTTTTATTTTTGAAAGTCTGATTTTTTCTGTTGACTTATGTCATATGCTTGAGATAGAGTGTAGCGACTTGATGAGCCTTTAGCTCTTAATTCGTAACAAGCCTCTGATAGTGTATAGCTACTATGAAATTGAAAGTAGTCGGACTACTTTGCCCACTTCAAATAAATAAAGAAAAAATTAGTAAATTTTTGGACTAGGCTACACCCTATCGGTTGTAAGCCATTGCATAACACAACGCTCTGATAGTGTACAGCTACTGTGAAAAAATTTCAAAAAAACTTAATTTTTTGGGGCAAAATATCCCCATTTTACCGTATATATATATTGGGCCTAATCCAGCTAGATTTTCAGCTATACCGATCACGCATTATGATCAGATGATATAGAAATTCAACCGGCTACCTTACAACGTACCGGTATTGTAGGCTACTTCAATATTATTTGAGTAGCCTATATTTATTGGCTCTGAAGATTTGGGTTTACGTTATTGGCTTGAACTTGAATCCACCATTTCACAACAAGCCTGGGAGTTGCATAAAGCTCTAGTTGTGTCATAAACTAGGTTCTAGCCATTGTGCATAAACTATGACCTAAAAAACGCGCTCTGGCATGGCTAGCTGCGTATGATTGTCGCTCGGTAACTTAACGAGCTCATTTTTTTCTCGCTACTTACCGAGCGAGTTCGCCGGCTCGGAAAATCCTGTGATCCCAAAAAACGCGTTAGCGAGGAAAAATTTTTTACCGAGCAGTTTGCGAGCTCGCAAACTGCTTAACGAGCATCTTGTAATAACCCCCCAGGACTGTTTTCACATTTTCTTCTTTTTGTAGCCATTTCAACTAACTTTTCTATAGTTTGAAGTCACTACTTAACTATATGTAGATCTAATAACAATGAATAGCTTTTAACAACTTTAATCACGTTGCATTGATAGTGCTCCTGTCACTAAAACGAAAAGACATTTTGAAAATTTGTCAGTGACGTGTCATACCTGCATGACGTAGCTACTAAATGTGACCACATAGACGAAAAATAAACTCATTTTTGGATTCAGCGCCCCCAAAAACCCCTAACATCACCCTCAGCTTTAAGTCCCCCAAAAACTTGTTTACCAGTGTTATTGCTAATCATTTTTGAAAGTATGGCGGTCGATATACTGGCATTTTAAAGTTGTAGGTCAAATTTACTTAGTGGAATAAAGCTTAATGTTAACAGTATAATTAAAAAGCCATTTTGAAGCAGAAATTATATTGCAAAATTGGAAATAGTACCGTGGTTGTAATTGTATCAATATGGTTGTCGATAGTTGCTCGCCATATTCCAAGTTTGGCGATCGATGTATACATTTTAAAATTGTAGTCAAATTTGTTGGGAGGAGTGGAATTAAGTGTTGATAATATAATAAAAAAGCCATTTTCTGACAGGAATTATGATGGAAAATTGAAAATAGTATCAACAGGCAGCAGCTAGTTAGAACATCCACACCCATTTTATGTTAGAAGATTTGCCTTGTTGGTACCGGTATCGCTATGTTTTTGTACTTAAAAATATAATTAGTTAGTTAGTTAGTGTCTTTTATTTCCGTACCGTCAACACAAGAATAATATGCATAAATAACATACAGTATAATTGGACAGCACGAGAAAAGGGAAGAAGCAACAAAACGATAAACGTTGTAACATGCAAGGGGAAAATAGGAGATCAAGAAAAGTAACATGAGAAGCATGGTTGCAGCACCCGAGAAGTATGGTTGCAGCACCCGAGAAGCATGGTAGTAGCTCAATGATTGTTATTTCGAAGTTCATAGCCTGTGACCGCCAAGCTGGTTTACGAGTAAAGGCTTGTACGTATTTTTTGTGAACTCACGTCTCAAAATTATGTGCTTAAAATGCGAATTAGGCTGATTGAAAAGGCGTTTGATGTCGGGTCGCATAGGACTTTTGAGCTCTTTCCACATTTGTTCAATAAATCCCGGCAGGTAGCAGCATATAACGGAGGGGAGAACACCTTTAAAAAATGCTCACAGTACGCCACTGCAGTTTACTTGCATAAGCTGTCGAAAAAAAGCAATGTCAATTTCCATTACATCCCCTTAAAGCATCCGACAAAATTTTTGATTCTGACAAGTACCAGTAAATTTGTTTGCAAAAAGTGCGTTTGGTGTCAACACTAGGTTTGCAATACTTCGAAAAAGCTAAAATCACTCAGTATAGTATCGATTGCAGTATTCTTTACTTTTTTAAACTACCATTGAAATCGATGAGCGGTATTTCCTTACTTTTTGGTGAACCATCGAATATCGATTACTTTTTTGATTATCGATTTGCAACCCTGACTCTATGTTTTAACGGCGCTTGATCTCGGGTTAGATTTGGTCTCTCCGTGTTAAGCCTAGTTGCACGGTGACGACAGAGTAACCTCGAAATGCAGTGCACTGTTATGGTTCCTACCATTGCACTATATCATAGCGGTGTTGGAGCTGTAGTCTCTCCGGTGTCTTTTTTTTTCTCGCCGTCTTTTTCTTACGCTATGTTAGTTCAATCAGGCGTTGCGACCATGTCTACTGATTCCCTCATCTTCAAGTTATATTCTCGCTAGCACGTTACAAAGTTAATCGTTTTGTTGCTCTTTCCTTTTCTGTGTCCGTTTGTAGTTGAAATCCTACATTGCTGTCAGGGATGTGGAAGCGGTCATATTTTAATGGAAGCGGTTCCGCATCCACATCATTCAAAAAAGCATACTGTAAATAACTTACTGGATATTATATTTTATTCAATTTATTAGACATTATTTTACAATGCCAGATTCGCATGGATGCTAGATCTCACCATAGGCCATTACTCTTCGCTTGACTTTCAGATAGTACTAACATAGAATTGCTTTTTCTTTCAGCGTTCTCTAAAGGACTGTTTATAGCGATAATTTTACCCGCGTATCCCTTGTTTGTTTATTAGTGTGCGCCGTTGAGTTAGTGATTTTTTACTTACAAGTAGAAGCAATTTTAACGCCGCAGGTTCTTCAGGTCTTGAATACAGGACTGCAGGTATGTGCTGGCGAGGTAGGCCTAGACAGCTAAAAACAAAGAGGGAAAGATTGGGAGTGCTGGGGGAATTGATATTTGAGTTGGGTGCCCATTGTAAGCTATAGGCCTAGAGTCAAAGTACGGAAAACAAGGTTTTATGTATTGGGTGCCCAGGATGCTTAGGCTACTCTGCTACCAGGATTTTGCGAATTCATATTGGATACTATCCAGTGGATAGTAACCAACAATCTGCAGCATAATCTTGTTTGGGTGACGTCTAGTATAAGCCCCCAGGTTCGGTTAGGGTTTGGTTTGGTTAGGAGTAGGTTTGGTTACAGTTAAATTTAGTTAGGGTTGGGTTCAGTTATAACCCTAACCCCTTAATCTGTAACCCTGACCCTAACCGAACCTAATCTTAACCAAACCTAACCCTAACCGAACCTGGGTGTTGATACTAGACGTTACTCATCTTGTTCTTGACTTGGGCACTCTTCTGCAATTTTTCTTAATAACCTTGCCAGAGTAGATTATTATGCAATTAGCCTACCTACTCGCTACTGCCTCGTATTAATAGCTCAGAGCCTACCGGTGGTATATTTGTAGGCTAGCATAATACAGATTTAGCACGTGCTGGTCTGATATGCAGTCGGTACCAATATAATTGTCCATAATGTAAACCCAAATCTTCAGAGCCAATAAATATAGGCTACTCAAATAATATTGAAGTAGCCTACAATACCGGTACGTTGTAAGGTAGCCGGTTGAATTTCTATATCATCTGATCATAATGCGTGATCGGTATAGCTGAAAATCTAGCTGGATTAGGCCCAATATATATATACGGTAAAATGGGGATATTTTGCCCCAAAAAATTAAGTTTTTTTGAAATTTTTTCACAGTAGCTGTACACTATCAGAGCGTTGTGTTATGCAATGGCTTACAACCGATAGGGTGTAGCCTAGTCCAAAAATTTACTAATTTTTTCTTTATTTATTTGAAGTGGGCAAAGTAGTCCGACTACTTTCAATTTTGCCCATGATGCTTGTTTCAGGTTTTGCAGCCATAATGCTTCTATTAGCAATCATAACAGTGTGAAATGTGTAACGTGTAGTGGAACTGTATATCTGACTCCAGTGTTACTTATTAATTTATTCCACAAATCAACAATTCATCTTTATCCACGTCGAGCTTTTTGAAATAGGATTCTTATTCAAATAGAATTACAAACTTATTCAAATAGAATTACAAACTTATTCAAATAGAATTACAAACTTATTCAAATAGAATTATAAACAAAAAGAAAAATAGATTGTAATTATTGTACAAAATTAATAAATTAACAGTTATACGTCTACATTATAGTCGGCTATTGAGATACATTTTCTTTCAAATAATGAAGTATAGAAATTAAAACTTCAACTTATCTGCAGTGGAATTACGATAATTAATTTGCTTCTTTTACTTAAATTCATAAAGCTTTTTAATAATATAGAGAATCATAATTTTCTGTCACAACGCACTCTGATTCTATTGCAACCGTCTATCAAGATGAAACATTCTGATCTGAATGGCAAAAGCATTTAGTTGACAAAATATCATTTTAACAATAACGGAAGTATGAAATGTATGAAGAGAATTCATATCGGCATTTAACCTACATCAAAACTATGCTAAATGTGCTAATAACGGATGTGAAAGTAGTTTATGATTTAAATACGTTATGTGAAAATTTAAAGTTTAACGAGGATACATGACACGATCGCTACAAATGCATCTTTGCCCACTTCAGATGTTTTTAAAAAACAAAATTACTCACATTTAACTGCTTAGAATGGCAGTTTGCCTTAATGCTTGTACAATATGCAAATCTTATGCTTACCAGTTAGTGTTACAGTTGTAAGCATTTTTAATCTCACAATACACACTTTACAATTTGAAATATTAGTACCCAGTGGCGTAGCCAGGGGGTCACCGGGACACTGCCCCCCCCCCCCTTTTTTGACAAAGCTTAATGTGAAGTGTAATTAAAACATTCTTATAAAATACCGCAAACTTTATTTCAAAATCTCCTTCATCTTTACCACTTTTTTATTTTCGACTAAATTTTGTGCGATTTGAATTTTGACGTAACTTCTCCCCAAAAAGTGCTTGTTAAGCATTATTGCATCGTACCAATGAATGGGACCAAATATTTAAGTGTAAGTGTAGAGAAAAAGGAAGGTTGTATTGCAAAAAGGCAATGAAATGTGGCGAGCAAAAGTAAAGAATGTTCAATTGAAAATTATTCTAGGAAGAACAGGGACTTTTTCGTTGTGTTTGTTGTTCTATGTGTTTCTAGTTCGTGCATACTATACGATGACAAAATTGTTGGATTTTCTTAATTATATAATGCAGTGCAGGAAGCAGTTTGATCGGTATTGGGGTAGCCACTAGCATACTTAAGGATTGCCTGCCTAGGTCTACAGTAAATAATTAACTCCACATGCATCTGCAAACAAAATAAATATTAATAACTTGGGGCAAAAACCAAAATACGGGAAGCAGAGCTGGCGGCAGAGCAGTTGGCTTAGAGGGGGTAAGCATTTGTAAAAGGGGGGGGGGGGCAAAGTTTAAAATTAAGCACAAAAGCCGAGCCGCTGTCTTCAAAAGAGTAATCTTATTGATTGGGGGGGCAGCCCCCCCTTTGGCGCCGGCCCCGACGGGAAGACAGCGAGAACCTAATGCTTTGGCCTGAGCAAATCATTCTTTAAAATTCTAGGCCTATTGTAATTTGCTCTCGCCCTTAAATATTCCGCTGGCTACGCCCCTGTTGGTACTGGTGCTTGACTGGCCGCTGATAGTCAGACACTCTATTTATGCAATATTATGTACATTACAGCCCCACATGGTTATTATGGGCAAAGTTATAAGCAAAATACAAATCTGCCAATTTTTTTCAAAAAAAGGTCTAGTAAATATTTTTTTGGAATATCTTTGACTTAAAATTTGTTTTTGTGTATAGGTGACCTTATAACAAGTTTCTGCATAAGTTCAAAACTTGTCTGCCATAAGTGGCCTTTGACCCCCATGGCAAATTCTAAGGGATACATTTTTATGTTTTTTTTATATAGGTATATATACAACATTTTCTTAAGTAGATTTTGGTTAGAAATTGTTGTTCTATATCACATTTTTTGCATTTAAATCAAAGCTTATGTAGTTGCTTCAAAAGTAAAACCAAATAAAGTTGAAAAAATTTTGTACAAAAATTATGGCGATCAACAATAGTAAATGTACAAAATGTGGGCAAAGTTGACCCTAGTGGGTAAAGTATCCCCATTTTACGGTACAATACTTTACCGGTTATTATATATTATACTGTTTTGGTCAATGGTCATGCGCCATGAAATCTATATATATATGTATAAAGTGCTGCCGTCATTTGGCAAAACCCATTGTTGTAAACCACAATTGTCAGTTTATGTTTACATTTATTAACCTTAAACTAAGGCTCTAAGAAACTAATTAGTCAACCTAAGAATATAAGAATAACATAAACGAGTCTCACATAAAATAACTTACACAATCTGGTTTCGATTACTTAGTATCACATTGAAACTAACGTCTAACCGCTGCAAGAGTTTAGCGACTTATACTGGTGCGACATACTAAGCAAAGCACGTTGTTGTTGTCTGACTCTTGCGCGTACAAACCACTAATTATCAATCAGAGAACGCTTGCAGCAGCAACTAGCAACAACAAGTTAGTACACCCATTAACTACAAAATATTGAAATTTTGTTTTTTTGCATTTTTTCAATCGTTATACCAATATCCTTCTTGTGTGCAAATATCGAGTTTGTACTCTTAACCGATTTCGAGTTATCTATGGTGGCGAAACCCATTAACTCCATTTCTGTACAAAAAGTTGTCAAAAATTTTTAAAATTATCTGCAAAACCTGTTAACTCCACTCGTAATTTTTAATCTGTTATTGCGTCATAAACACACTTCAACGCATTTCTCAAAAATTTTCATGTCACGAGTTAAAAAATTATGCGTAACAATATGAAACAATAATGATAGTGACGTAATAGCTAATTGAGTATAATGCAAATTTGGATAAAAATCGAACGCAAAACTTATACGTTGTTTATACATTCGTTGGTTAAAATTATTGACATTAAACTTTATCATTAAACTTTTATGATCAAGCACTTTTATCAAATAAAAAATTCAAAAAAATCTACAATCAGGAACATTCTTAAAAAAACCTGAAAACTAAAACTTGATTTTCTCGAAAAGTGTAAAAGTGGAGATAATGGGTTTTGCCAAATGACGGCAGAGTGTATCAATACCTACCGGTATATGGGCCTATATAAAGTTATAGTGTTCTCGGTACAATTTTTGCAAGTGCTAATATGCCCAAAAGCTTGTTTAACAAATTATTTGAACATCATGTATCCTACACTCTTAAAACAGTGATATTTGTAAACCATATTGGTAACAACAGGATGTTACTTAATTGCTCATGCAAGATGCTTCGGCAATTTTTAATTATATTAATGTAGATTTCACTTCATGTTCGTTCAACAGTAGAACTTCACTCAAATTGGATTTGTATTAGGCCTATTGATTAATCATGCCAAAGCGATCAGTCACCAACTTTGTAACCACTGAAGAAAGTGAAATGCTGATTATTGCAGTTCAAGACCATCCCTGTTTGTGGGATTCACGAACAGAAGAATAATAGAAAATTTGCACCAAGAAAAAATGCGTGGCATGCTGTTGCTGAAAAATGCAAAAACCTGGACAAGGTATGAAAAAATAATTCATCACTTTAGGGTTTTCAACCTTTTAATAGCCATCGCCCAGTTTTGTTTTGAAAATATTTCTTGGCCCACTTTCTAAAGTTCTTGTTCAGTACATATTTATGGTCATAAAAGCTGAGAATCCCTGCTTCCACTTGTAGGCTTACAGAAATATCAATAATACTTAAGGAACAGAGAGATTCGCAAGGTGTAACTGCGATAACACCAAGCTTAACGAGAAATTGTTAAAACAGTTTATTCCTTGTGCTTGGTCTTTGCTTTCTCACTAAGCACAATTTAAGCAAACAGAGCTGTTGAAGCAATATTAATTAATGACTCTGAATGCGTCGTATATACACCATCTTTGTTGCACGTCGTGACAGAATATAATAAAGGCTTTAATCTCCGATTGATCCTTAATAGAGTATTTTTAGTGTTCGATCACTGTCAGCGGCAGCAACCGAAGTTTACATTTCTCCACATGTTAATGTTGTTGCAAGGTCCCTCATCACAACAGCGGGCATGTTCATAAGTACATGTGCCAATGAGACTATGAAATGAGAATGATGCACGTTTTCGTTATCAAAATAGCATGCTTAGATGACAAATACTTCGTTTTGTTAGAAGACTGCCAAAAGCAGTGGAAGTCCTTGCGAGAAAAATACCGCAGGGAAAAAGAAAAAACTGCCAGAGATCTGGAGCTGCAGCATCTGTGGCACCTTCATGGAGTCTATTTAGCATCATGAAATTTATAGACACTGTGCTGGCCCCAAAGAAGTGAGTTAGGCACATTCAGAATTTAGGGCATATTTTGAGCAAGCAACTTATTACAGAATCAGAATACTTTTATTTAGTCATCTCATCACAGTAATAACGTCAAAAAAAAACAAAATAACGAGCAATGTTAAAAAAACACGTGTCAGAGCGACAGGAAACCGTGAATGGACGCAAGGTCTTCGAGTCAATCGGTTACCTGGGCAAATTAATGAGCAATTTTACTCGATTTCGACAGATAAATCAGAGCGGTTAAGACGAAATTTAGGTTTTAATTATGCATATAATATGAAAAGCATTACAAAGACAGTACAAGTATATAGTACACACACATTAAACACAAGAAATAATATTTAGTGATCTTCGATAAATGGTGAAAGCACTGCACTAATAACAATGGACTAAGACAAATAATTTGCAATTGCATCACTTTTGAATTCTTTAACAAATTTCCTCCGAGATTGTTGTTTTAGAGAAAAAGATAGAGCATTCCAAAGTTTCGCTCCCTGAAATTTTATTGACTTTTGAGTTCGGTTATTGGAATACAAAGGGAATTTTAGATTACGAGAAGTGCATGATCTAGTATTGTGTTGATTAGCGTTTTTGAATTCAATAAAATAGTTATCAAAATAACATGGAATTGATTTACTGAAAAACATATGCATAAATTTACCCAATTCTAGTCGATATAGGTAACTAAGTTTAAGAATATTAAACTTATGATAAAGCGGGTCCACAGGAGCGTACCATTTCGCGTTTCCAATCGCTCTTCAAGCTTTATTTTGTAAAGAACGTAATTTTGTGGAATACGATTTATTGCAAGCGCCCCACAATGTTACATCGTAAGAAAGGAAAGGATGTATCAAAGCAAAATACAATGTTACTAAGGCTAAAGTAGGCAAGATTTTTTTTTGAGTTTAAAGAGAATGCCAACATTACGGGATAGTTTGGCTTCTAAGGTTTTTATATGGCGAGGAAAATTAACTTTATCATCTAGTTCAACCCCTAGATATTTAATTCGATCAGAAATCTGAATAGTATGATTACAATATTTCAATTCGAAATGATAATCATAAGATGAGTGTAACTTATAATCTATAATACAAGCTTGTGATTTTTTAGGATTTATTACAAGTTTATTGGCATTCATCCATTGTTTTATTCGACGAAGTTCGCCATTCCACAGTGATTTTAGTTGATGAATATCATTGCTGGGATACAGAAGAAAGGTATCATCTGCAAATAGTCGCGGGGCAGAAGACAATGCGTTAGGGAGATCGTTTATATAAAAAAGGAAGAGAATTGGCCCTAATACCGATCCTTGTGGGACGCCAGATTTGATTCTTTGTAAAGAAGATTTGACATTATTGACGCAGACGTATTGTTTTCTATTTTCTAGATAGCTAGAAAATAGCTTATGACAAACCCCACGTATAGCCTACCATAATGCTCAAACTTATGTAACAAGATAGCATGATTGACTGAATCAAACGCTTTTCTGATATCAAGAGCGATGGCGCAAGAATATTTTTTGTCGTTAATATTATCAAAAAAGTTACTCACAGAATCAATCAACGGAAACACCGTGGCGAATTTTTTCCTGAAACCGCTTGGTCGTTGAAACAAAATATCGTTTCTGGCTATGAAGCTAAGCAATCTAACTTTGATGATTTTCTCGATAACTTTAAAAAATGGAGAAAGTAAGGAAATCGGTCTGTAGTTGCTAACTGTTTGTTTTTCTCCTGACTCGAAAATAGGAATTACTTTCGCTATTTTAAGGATACTAGGAAATAAATCATTGGAAAACAAAAAATCAATTACAAAAGATAAGTAGGGAGAGATCACATGAGCTGCTATGGCAATGAAACTCAAGGGTATTTGGTCATCACCAGATGACTTATTTGTTTTTAATTGTTTTAGTTTAGATGCAACTTCTGATGCAGATAAAACAGCTCAGATGGCCGAGTGGTATAGAGCGTCTGTCTCTTGAGCTGTAGACTCGGGTTTGATTCCGAATCGGGTCAAACCAATGACTTTAAAATTGGTATTCACATCTTCCCTGCTTGACGCTCAGCATTAAAGGGACAGTGTGGAGAACAAGCCGGCAAGTTTACTTGTTGTGCCGTTGGGAAAAGCACTTAGCGGGATTCCCCCATCTTGGTGTGGTAGACTGATGGCTGGCAACTCCTAAGCGAGCTCGTATAGCGCTTTGATCGCTTTCTCGTGATAGGAGGATACACATGCAACTAAAATAAAAATAAATAAATAAAACTTCTTGAGAACTGGGAGAGAATAAAACCATGGAAGAAGAGATCTTGTTTCTTAAAAAGTGTGCGTGAGAGTAATATGAACTTGCATTTTGCGCTGAATCACTTCCAACATTAACAAAAAATTCATTAAAAGCATGAGTTATTCGTTCCAAGTCAGAAAAAACAGCGTCATTGATTTTAATGCTAATAGGAGCATCAGAATGTTGTTTTTTACGCGGTAGCAATTGACGTAACGTTTTCCACATTTTAGCCGGGTTGTTTAAATGAAGTTTTAGTTGGGTGCCAAAATAAGATTTTTTTGCTGCAGATTTGATTTTCGTTTATCAATTTACATATCGTTTGTAGTACGAACGTTCTTCACCAGAACCATCTAAATTATGTGACTTATATAGCTGTTGTTTATTTCTAATAGAAGTAAATACACCTTTAGATATTCAAGGGTTTGCCATTAACTTTTTCCGTTTTCTAGAGCATCGTTTGAGCGGTGCGTGTGCATCAATCACCGAACGGATAGTTTGTAAAAAAAGTTCAAAATTATTTGTCGTTAACTCTGTATGATCATCGAATAAGTTCTCTAATGCTACTTTCAAACTGTTGCAGTATTTTAAAGGTTCAAATTTTACCATGGATCTATATTCATTTACAGCTGGTTTGAGCGAAGGCTTCTTCTTGACATTTCGAATGCAAGCAAAAATAGGAAAATGGTCGGAAATTTCATAATTGTATACACCCGGTACAATATCACAATTTATATCATTGCAGTAGATATGGTCAATTAATGTAGAAGCAGTTTCAGTTACGCGAGCAGGTTTATCTAGGAGAGAGAAAAAAGCATTAGAGTTAAACTTGTTTAGGTAAGAGATGACTGACGCAGCCGTATTATTTAAGAGATTTATATTACAGTCTCCTAAGACAATGCACTTAATGTTTCCACTCAGGGCCGGATTAACCATTGTGCTAGAGTGTGCTAAAGCACAGGAAGCCCGCAGACAGAGGGCCCCGTTTTTTCTACAAAAAATTAAAACTTTTTCAAAAAATTTTTTTAAAATTTTTTTCTAATTAATTTTAATCTTTTTAAATTTTTTTCAAAACATTTTTTTTTAAATTAAAACTTTTTCAAAAAATTTTTTTGCTTAAAATATATTTCAAAAAAAAAATAATGTGAAAAGTAGAGCCTCTTATTTAAAAAAAAAAGTAACACAAAATTAAAAATTAATTGAGAAGGCAAAACCTGCGATCTCCAACTCCATAAATGGGGCCCCCAAGCAGCCCTCAATTTAGCACTGCCAGTAACGGTTGTGATGAAAAAAATAATGTAAAGTCGCCGTCGTCGTTGGTTCTCCGTGAGCGTTCGGTCACTGCCTCATTAATTGGCTGAATTGACACCGTTGTTTGCGTTGAGAAAAATTCGGGCGACAAAATAATAAGAATTCGTGGTAGCCTTAGCTCTTGCCTGCGCTGTCTAATAGCTGACTTCGCCACCACTTTCTTGACCTTCTCCAAACTAGTGAGCACTAACATTCACAAAATCAGTAAATTAACGAATTATTATTGTCACCAATCCAAATTTGCTTATTCAGGATCAACTTCACAAAGGCAAGCAGCCGCACAAAACAAAAAATTAACTGAACTTAGCTGAATTAAGTTGCGGATTGCAACTCGCAAACGATGAAAACATGTCTGTGACGTCACAATAAGGATTGTGACACGCTACAGTATCTTGACTGCTTTATTCTTTGTTTGGCAATCAGAGAGTAGCAAGTTCAACTTGTGCAAAAACCAAGGTTGAATCATGGCAGAGGAGAGCCTACCAATATCACTCTCGGACAAAATTTTTGTTAATAGGGTCAAACTTGTTCTACTCAGTCAGTAACAGTTTTATTCATAGCCATGAGGTGTGCTACCACTCAGAGCCGGCGCCACAGCAGTCGACTTAGGGGGGCCAAAGTTTGAAGTTAAGCACAATAGCCGCTGTTTTCAAAAGAGTAAGCTTGTTGATTGGGGGGGCTAAGCATGTCGATTGGGGGGGCCAGGCCCCCTTGGCGCCGGCCCTGCTACCACTTAAGATTAACTGATAACTGATATACCAAAAACTTCGCCCAACCAGCCCAGGATTACTGGTACCTTCTCGCTTTTAGAGATACTAGTTTGTTTTTTAGCGTAACTTAGCTCAAGCCTCCCATGAACTAGCTTTTTCGCTGTTTAGTGTAGGTAAAATATCGTTAAGTTTTAGTGATAATTTTTGCAATGAAAAGACAGTACGACAGTGGCAACACGAAAAGAAGACAAAAGAGACAACGTGAAAAGTTTAATCAAGTTTAAAGATTTAAAGATCTTATTCAAAATTTTTGAGTAAGATTCAAAATTTTTGAATAAGATCTACTTCTGAGATCCTCTTTTTTTTTTTTGTTATTTCAAGCCATTTAATTGCAGCTTAGGGTTTTTGTAGTAGTGAAGTACATGCATCATAGAGATGACCTAGTTAAGCATCGAACCCGCGAAGCCAGCTTCGGAGCCCAATGCACCAACCACTCGGCCAACTCCATGAGCTTTCTGAGATCCTCTTCCTGAAACGGTAAGGTTTAAAACATTTTTGACTTGTTTTGCATATACTTTATTTAGTTGGCTGCGTGGCGTAGCGGGCTGGAGCGTCGTTTTAACGGCAGCCATGATCGCAAGGTCATTGGTTCAACTCTCGTCCGAGTCGCGTAGTGCATCCTTGGATAAAATGCTTGGTGGATTTTAACAAGTAGGGAATTTGCTAAGTAACAAACAGAAATCTCAAACAGCCGACAACTCCTAAGCTAGTCTGGAATCGTCCTATGTTTAGCGCAGGGGTGGGCAATTACTTTTCTGAGTGGGCCGGTTACAGAAAATGAACTAGCTTACTGGGCCGGAGACTCAAAACTTAATACAGAATTATACGGTAATCAAAAAAGAATTTATTTACCAATAACTAGCATAACTGCCAGTGTACACAACAATACAGCTAGTATACCAAGTGACACAACAAATAGTGGGACTGATGCAGCCTACTGCATGTGCCCAAAAGTTTGTCTAAATCAGGCTTGAAGCTGCTTGTACTGACTCTTAAGACAGCTTGTAGATTTGAATCCGTTAGCAGAGATCGGTTTTTGCTTTTGTTAATGTTCATGCTTGAGAATGTTTGCTCGCATATGTATGTAGATGCAAACACCACAAACATTTTTCTTGCAAATTCTTTGAGATTTCTGAATTTTTCTGGGTGAAGCGATTTATAAAACTCAATCAAAGACTTCTTTTCAAAACTACTTTTTAAAGCATTGTTAGCTTGGAGATCGATGAGCTCCACCTGTAACTCAGTGGCTACCGTTTCAACATCACACGAGAACGGGGACTTCAGTAAATCAAATTCATGCTCCAAAGCTTTGAAATCAGCAAATCTTCTTGCAAATTCTTCTCTCAGACCTGTAATAAGTCCACTGTACTTTTTTGCAGAAGCAGCGTTAACAAACTGACTTTTTAGAGTAGGAAAATGCACGAAGTTTTCATTGGACATTTGTTTTGCAAAGAGTGCAAGCTGTGCTTGGAACGATTTCACCTCCACATATAAATCATGAGCAAACTATTCTTTTCCTTGGAGTTTTCTATTCAGTTCATTCATTTTTTGCATAATATCTGTAGCAAACGCAAAATCAGACAACCATTCTGTATTCTGTGTCTTGGTAGAGAAATCACATACTGTACTTTTCATTTCAAAAAACATAACAATTTCTTCTTTGAGTTCCCAGACTCTTTTTAATACGCTTCCTAAGCTAAGCCACCTTACCTTGGTGTGGTACAATATATCAGAAAAATGTGAATCTATGCCTTGTGAGAAATCCCGAAACTGTCTATGATTAAGTCCTCTTGATCTAATCACATTTACTGCTTGCACTACTGGGTCCACAACATGTTTGAAATCTAATCTGGATTTACAGAGACTTTCCTGATGAATTATGCTGTGAAATGAATGAAGTTTATGAAGTGGGTGGTCAGCTTGAATCTTAACATTTATTCTTTTGATAAGTCCAGAATGTTTTTCTGTTAATGAAGGGGGACCATCTGTTGTTATGCTCACAAGCTTATCAAGACATAGCTGTGACTTTTCTAGAGAGTGCTTAAACAGCATCGAACATACCTTGCCCTGTAGTACTGCCTTTTAGACTTTGCATGGACAGCAGTTCTTCTGTGATGCAAAAATGTTCGTCAATTCCCCTGATAGAAATCAGCAACTGTGCTGTATCCAATATATCTGTGCTCTGGTCTAAAGCAATAGAAAAACATTTGAGTGTATTTGCAGTATTCAACAGATTTTCTTGTAAATTGTCACCAATGGCTTCTATTCTACGAACTGTAGTTTTCCGTGACATAGGAATCGCTTCTATTTTTGACTTCTGTTACGGCAAGTTTTAGACGTTGATTGATGAAGTTTGGAGTGTTATTCTTGTAACGTTTTCTCTATGTTGTTTACTGCTTTTCTCCTTTCTGACACGTGCGCTAAAGATCAGTGCATTACGTACTGTTTCCTTTCCTCGATTTCCTCCTTCTCAGCGGGGGTTTGCTGAGCTGTGAGATTTGGTCTTTTCTTCGCCCTTCCTATCTTTACTGCTAATTGAAATCATACTTAGTGATATTATTTCCTGTTTTTTGATCTGTTTGCGCTACCCCTATATAAGCTCGTGTTTTCCTAGTCTGACATTCTTAATTGTTTTTGGGAACCGGTGTATAACTGTATGCTGTTCGATATTTGGCTTTCCCGTCTTCGAATAGTTGGTAAGTGTGCATTTATTTGACTTGTAACTTTAATGGTATTTCTTATGCGCATTTCATTGTTTTAGAAAACCGCTACGCTACGCAATACATTGAACTGTTGGATTTGTGTGTGGCAATCAGCGCGTTATTCAACCGGAGACGAACGAGAGAGCAAGTTTACCGTAACATAAAAAAGTTTTCAACTGTTTGAACGATATTCCGGTTCAGATATGGAATTTGGTAAGAAGTATGCTACCTTAAAAGAAAAATTGCAATGTTTGTATGAAGAAGCGTATTCGTTGATGCAAGAAGACACAAATTCTGAGCTTTTCCAAAACATTGTTGCTAAAGTTAATGAAACTTATTGCGATCAAGAACAGGTGCTTCTACAGATTTCTGATCCCGCTGTGAAAGATTCTCTGGTGAACGAGGTGCAGACACTTCACGAAAGCAAAGCGAAATTTGATCAAAAGGCACCTCAATGGTTGGAACGAGCTAATGTGTACGCAAGTAAAGTAGCAAGTATATTAAGTGTGTCGCGTTCTCTTAGATCTAAAACTCGAAGTAATATTAGCTGCTCAAGTAGTGTTCTTAAAGCTAGAGCTGTGGCTAAGGAAGAGGTCGCACGTCTACGTCTTGTACAGTTGCAGGAAAAACAATCCTTGTTGGAAGCAGAGGCCGCTTTCAAGCGCAAACGCGACGCTGAGGAAGCAGAGCTGAGACGCATGGCTTTGGAAGAAGAACTGAAACGCAAACGGGAAGCAGAAGAAGCCGAACTTAAACGTATAATGATGGAAGCTAATCTTAAACGACAACGTGAAGCAGAAGAAGCGGAACTGGAACGAAACCGTGAGTTACTAAAAGCTACGCATGAACTTAAGGAAGCTTCCATTGAGAGACAGGTGTTTAAAGAGGAGCTCGAGCGTGGTGGTTACATTCCAGCCGATGATGTTTTGCCAGAAACGTCTCAACCGCTCACGCCTTCGCCAGGCAAGTTGCTTGAAAAAAGTCTAGTGTATTCAAATCCTTTAAATCTTGACTGTGATTTTAATGTAAATGCTATCGATCAGCCGAGCGCTGAGCGCGACAAGCCGGCAACTCAAAAGCTCGATGGCTCTAATGACATCGACCGTGTCAGCGAGTTACAGATTCCGTCAGAGACACGCCCGCAACTCCGAGAATCTATAAACGCCGTAGTTGACGTAATGAAAGAAGCGATGGCTAAACCAAATTTGGAACTTTTTAAATTCGACGGCAATCCTACAACCTACTCTCGATTCATCTTTACTTTCGAGACCGCAATACGCTGTTAAACCAAACTCGTCTCTGATTGGTCAATCGATTTTTTCCCTAGTGATCAGGTAGTAACGAAAATATGCAGTTTTCGGTCATATGAGTTATGTACGAAAACTGGCTTGTAGTGCTTGTCCAAGTAATGCTGCGTCGCGAATCTTAGCAAAATAGAGCCCTCCAATGTAGTTTTGAAGGGATGCAATTACTTTTGTGGTTTATTGGTAGTATTTTCCTTAAATTAGTCTGATTTAGTGCATTTGAAAGCTAATTAAGGCTAGGTTTTAGACTACAACTTTACAAGTTATCAAACCCAACAAGTCCAAGTCGAGATACGGAGAAAGTTGATTTTATTTCCATAAACTGTTAATAATTTGCTGTAGTTTTGCTGGTTTATGCAACAACTCTGTTTAATTCATGACAAAAAAGCTGTTAATCTACCAGTTTCTGAACACTTACCGGGTAAATTCCCCAGTACGGTAGCTGTTAGACTACCGGTACATACCGTCTCATGTCACTCATGTGTGGGCTACTTTGAGATGTACCAGTAGGCTAATCATTGCGATGGAGAATGGGTCAGCAGTTCAAATTTGCAGATACTGTATCTAAGACAAACTCATCAGTAAGGTTGCAGGGTGCAGTACTGTTGATTACTGGTATTAGGATACCGGTAGTCTACTGGGCACAGAGTGGGAGTGCAGCAGTACAGTACGGTACTTGTATTATCTGCTGTGCATCTCCTAGTCTGTTTGCAGTTAACAACTGAAGGAAAAAACAAATAAATCTAAGATCTGCGGCGCGACGGATTTACGATGAGGTTGATAGACTAGCAGTGTGTACAGTAAGCAGAAGCAAATTCAGATTCATAGTTTGTCAAGCTTTAAACTGAAATTATTTTGAGAGATTTCAGTTTGAGTGCGCGAACAATGATCTGCATAATCTTCAAATCTGCTGGTATACACGTAATAGGCTTAACTTTGTTTTATTTAACAATTGTATGTAAAGATGGAGCCACAGAGCCACTGCATCTTTTCAAACAACAAGTATAGTGCAGATTCCAGTGAAGCAGGTACGGTACCGGTAAGTAATCAAAAGGTGTTGTGAATGTGCTAACTAGGTATGGTACTGTACGGTAGTGTTCCCTCTAGAGTGAGAAATTTGAGAAAAATGCCAAACTTTTGGGCAAATTTTGCTGATTTTGAACCAGAAATTAATATTATAAAATGCAAAACTGAAAAACTTAAACAAAAAACTTGAATATTTTGATGCAAGACTCTAGTTTGCATCTTGGAACCAGAAATTAATATTATAAAATGCGAAACTGAAAAACTTAAACAAACAACTTGAATATTTTGATGCAAGACTCTAGTTTGTATCTTGGAAAAGCAAATTTAATGCAAAAAATTTGTAAAAGGGGTCCTCAAAGTAGTGAAATCTTTGGGCAAAAATTCCAATGAATGCTTATTTGGGCAATTTGGGCATTCCAATCAATGCCTATATTTGGGCAAATTCGCACCAGTCAAAATCCTAGAGGGAACACTGCTGTACTGCACCGGTATTTTTAACACTTAATGCAATGTACTGGTACGCTTGCATGGTTTTTAGATTAATTTCATGTGTCAAAGATGCCACGTATTATTGGTGATTGTGATTGCAACTTAATTAATACAGCACAAACTTGGACAAATTTGTCACATGATGGTCGGAGATTGGAATTGATGAGGTGCAAATTTTGTAGCTCCTCAGCCTCTCTATGACATGCTCTACGTGAATTTGGGGCTTGCTTGAATTAAGCCATGGTCAGGATTGGGCAAAATCGATTGTAATCGATATTCGATTGCGATATTCTTTATTTTTTGTTTATCGAATGCACTGGAGTTTTTACTTTTTTGAATGAGTATCAAATATGCCTTGTCTTTACTTTTTTATGGCGCAATTCGATATTTCATATTCGATTCTTTTTGTCCAGGCTAGGCCTACTTTATCTCACTTTGGTAAATTTAAAATAATCGTCAGTGTGTCATTACCTTGTTTTTGCTGATAATTTTTTTTTGTGCCAAAAAAAAAACAAAAAATTTTTATATGGCAAAGTTGCTTTGCATATACTATGTCCATCGTTTGTCTGTAAGTTACCGCATGAATGTGAGGACATCACCAAAAATGCTTGGCGTACACCGCTAAATGCTCAGTGTAATATCAAACATCGATTACAGTATTCTTTATTCTTAACTTTTTTAAACTATCATCGAAATCGATTATTTCTTTACTTTTTGGTGAACTATCGAGTATCGATTATTTCTTTACTTTTTGGTGAACTATCGAGTATCGATTATTTCTTAACTTTTTTGGGTATCGATTCCCAACTCTGGCCGTGGTTTAAGTTTGAGGTTAGGGTTCAGGGCTAGGGGGTTGGGCTTAGGCCCTAACCCCAACTAATAACTCACTAGTGGTCCTTGTGCTCTTGATATATCTACCTGTTGAAAGATGCGGCTTAATTCAAACAAGCTCCGTGAATTCTACACGCAGCAATTTTATGTGTACAAATTTGACTTCTGAACTTGTACATTGTGTTTTGCCAACACGAAATGGTGGTAAATTGAGAAACACATATTTAGGCATTTAGTTGTAGATCAAGAAGTCTTTGTCTGCACTCTGCATGTGCGAGAATCAAGTCTCCAGACTGAATGAACTTCAGTCCCTGACTAAACTCCAGGAATTTTGTCATGCGTGGTGAAAGCTCGAACTGTGTATCGGTGTGGCAATCTGCTAGTGCTTGGTCCATCAAATCACTTTCGGGTCGTAATTGAAGGATCAGGTTTGGGTTCATCAAATTCTTGTCAACCTGAGCAGGTCACCTCCTAAGTGACACCAAAATAAATATGATGCATATTATTGCAGAAATAAGTGCATATTACACTACTGTACCACCACAACTTTTGGAACGGAACAGACCTATGTGAGCTTTTTGCATTTGGTAGAATCAGAAGCAATGCAATCCAACTTTTTTACAGAAAGTTTAAAACGTCGCTTTAACTTGTACAGAGCTGTGGTGCCACCTTTACTGCAAAAAGTGCAAAATCATGATGCAAAATTTGTTTTGAAATTCAACACATTCTTTAATCAGTACGAAACTATGATGGAACATTTCTGTAAAATCTCGAAATATTTTGAACTCTCTACACTATTTCCATTATGGCGGAAAAGATTAACTTTGTAAATATTTGATTTAATACAATTGCAATGCCCAACCATTGTGCAGTATTTGGCTGCAATGCAACTTCTGAAAAAACAAAGATTGATCATTTCATCGCCAACCATTAGAACCCAAAGCGAGAATACAATGGTTAAAATGCTAAACAGCAAAAATTATTTTCCAGGCAAATAATTATGCCCATGTTTGTTCTTATCATTTTGTCGATGATGACTTCAAAGCCCCTGCTGCCACCAGCACAGCAGTTCCACATTTAAAAAAATAATCCTAAAGAAAGATGCTGTTACTCGTTTTAATCTTCATGGTCAGCGAAAGGATCAAAAAGGACATCGCTGATTAACTGCAACATCAAGAAATACCAACAGAAAGCGACATTGTTGGATTTTATCTGACACTATCAGCTCAGGTGATAATACAGAAAGTTTCAATAAAGATGTAGCAGCTCAAACACCCGTAAATGAAACTAAAGAAAGTAATGACTATAAAGACCTACAGCTTGCAACAAAAGAAATAGCCAAACTAAAAAAACAAACTGAAGCACTCAAAAAACAAATTTTTAAATGGAAAAATTTGTCAGGTGACGAAATGAAAAATTATGCAGAAATTAAATGATCAATATATCAATATTGCATTAAGTGTTAAAAATACTCCCTGACATACCGGTGCAGTACAGCAGTGTTCCCTCTAGGATTTTGACTGGTGCGAATTTGCCCAAATATAAATTCATTGGAATTTTTGCCCAAAGATTTCACTACTTTGAGGACCCCTTTTACAAATTTTTTGCATTAAATTTGCTTTTCCAAGATACAAACTAGAGTCTTGCATCAAAATATTCAAGTTGTTTGTTTAAGTTTTTCAGTTTCGCATTTTATAATATTAATTTCTGGTTCCAAGATGCAAACTAGAGTCTTGCATCAAAATATTCAAGTTTTTTGTTTAAGTTTTTCAGTTTTGCATTTTATAATATTAATTTCTGGTTCAAAATCAGCAAAATTTGCCCAAAAGTTTGGCATTTTTCTCAAATTTCTCACTCTAGAGGGAACACTACCGTACAGTACCATACCTAGTTAGCACATTCACAACACCTTTTGATTACTTACCGGTACCGTACCTGCTTCACTGGAATCTGCACTATACTTGTTGTTTGAAAAGATGCAGTGGCTCTGTGGCTCCATCTTTACATACAATTGTTAAATAAAACAAAGTTAAGCCTATTACGTGTATACCAGCAGATTTGAAGATTATGCAGATCATTGTTCGCGCACTCAAACTGAAATCTCTCAAAATAATTTCAGTTTAAAGCTTGACAAACTATGAATCTGAATTTGCTTCTGCTTACTGTACACACTGCTAGTCTATCAACCTCATCGTAAATCCGTCGCGCCGCAGATCTTAGATTTATTTGTTTTTTCCTTCAGTTGTTAACTGCAAACAGACTAGGAGATGCACAGCAGATAATACAAGTACCGTACTGTACTGCTGCACTCCCACTCTGTGCCCAGTAGACTACCGGTATCCTAATACCAGTAATCAACAGTACTGCACCCTGCAACCTTACTGATGAGTTTGTCTTAGATACAGTATCTGCAAATTTGAACTGCTGACCCATTCTCCATCGCAATGATTAGCCTACTGGTACATCTCAAAGTAGCCCACACATGAGTGACATGAGACGGTATGTACCGGTAGTCTAACAGCTACCGTACTGGGGAATTTACCCGGTAAGTGTTCAGAAACTGGTAGATTAACAGCTTTTTTGTCATGAATTAAACAGAGTTGTTGCATAAACCAGCAAAACTACAGCAAATTATTAACAGTTTATGGAAATAAAATCAACTTTCTCCGTATCTCGACTTGGACTTGTTGGGTTTGATAACTTGTAAAGTTGTAGTCTAAAACCTAGCCTTAATTAGCTTTCAAATGCACTAAATCAGACTAATTTAAGGAAAATACTACCAATAAACCACAAAAGTAATTGCATCCCTTCAAAACTACATTGGAGGGCTCTATTTTGCTAAGATTCGCGACGCAGCATTACTTGGACAAGCACTACAAGCCAGTTTTCGTACATAACTCATATGACCGAAAACTGCATATTTTCGTTACTACCTGATCACTAGGGAAAAAATCGATTGACCAATCAGAGACAAGTTTGGTTTAACAGCATATTGAACAAAGTGAGCCCGATGATAGAAGAAAACTTCTTTACTTGATTCAACATTGCACCGGTAAGGCTAAATCTCTGATTGAATATTGTTTGCTTTTAAACGCTTTTCAGCAGCGATAGAAAGTGAAGGTCGTGAACCCAATTTTGTTGATCTTAAACGTTTTGTGCTCAATGAAGCGCATATTCTCAAGTCATCGTATTCGACAGCAGTTGGCCAAAAGAGCAAGAAAACCGTCGGTCAAAAGGTAACTAAATTCTCTACGCATTCAACTTTGGTTTCAGGCGCTAAAAATCAGCAATCATTGAATAATAAATGTGCCTTTTGTTTGTCTAATCACAGTTTGTGGGACTGCTCGGAATTCCGCCGAAAACCTGTTCAGGAGCGCCTTCAATTTATGCGACAAAAGCGGTTGTGTGATAATTGCGGTAAGCGAGGACATGTTGCGAAGTATTGTTTTTCTAGACCTGCTTGTACGGTGGTCGGTTGCAACCGGAAGCACCATAGTCTACTTCATTGTTCGCAACGAGAAGAATCCCCTGCTACACCATGTAGTGCCAGTACCAGTGCAAATTCCGCTACGGCCACACCTGCACAAACCGCTCAACCAACTACGAATGCAACCTCGAATTTCACGGGAGCTTCCCAGGGATATCTAGAACAACGGGATCGCTTACTGCAATATCACACTGACAACAGTAGTGCTAAGAGCCATTGTAGAACAGGTTGTTTGAAGTTGGTGCAAACTATCCAAAAATGATGAAATGAAAAATTACTGCCGTTATCGTTTTTAAACCATTATCATAGTAGCATAAAAATTCATCTGGGTTCGATTCCTGCCGGCGGCGAAAAGAAAAGTAAGCAATGCAGTGAGTCAAAGTAAGAACGCAATATTCAAAATTATCGTATGCGTATTAAAATCACAATTTTTAAACAAATTCTAACTTTACTCGATGAATTCTAATGTCATTTTTACGAAAGTCAGAAAATCTGCGATGTTTGCTATTTTTTTTTGCTGAAAAAATAGTGAAGTCGAGGCGAGTTAAGTTACATATTTTGATGCAAACAAGAACAAAAACTTTTCAATGCTACGATATTTCAAAAAACCGGCATCGTAATTATATTTTAGCATGCATTTAAATGAGCGTTGGGCAAAAAACAATTGGCCTATACTCAGAGTATACCAGAGTCAAAACACGAAAAAAGAGCAATAATCGAATTAATGTTTCGGTCTAGATTTTGAAGATAACTTGTGTAAGCCTCGGCACATTGTTGCAGGGTGGTCCACGGCGCATTGATTAATTCGCTTGAGTTGATTTTTAGCAAAGCAGTTGAACAGTGATTGCACAATAGGAATAAAATTGTAATGTTCATGTACACAAATTTGCTTATCCAAGAATGTATGCTCATTATTTTTATTTACAATCTCTTCATACATGGCGACAAAATCTGCTCTTGGCTGGTAACGTATTTTACGGACCATAAGGCGTTCTGGATTATAAGGCGCACTGTCAATAAACTGGTTAAATTCTATTTTTGTTCATACATAAGGCGCACCGGGCTATAAGACGCACAGGTTTTAATAACAATAGTACCGACACTAGTTTTGAGTGTAGGCAATAAAGCACTACCTGGTTCATACATTAGGCGCACCGGCTTATAAGACGCACGATCAATTTTCGCGAAAAAATAAAGATTTTAAGTGCGCCTTATGGTCCGTAAAATACGGTATTTAAACTAGCTAAAGTGGGGAGAGCTCTTTGTCGCAGCAGGCTCAGGCAACGAATTTTTTTTTTGGTAGAAAAAGGTGCAGAATTGACATACAAAAATTACCGCCATAGGCCTGGTGGTACTAGCCAAAACGTCCTTAAATTGGATCGCTGATAAATTTTCCCGGAAGCACGTAGCTAGCTGAACCCATGTTTGGAAATCAGGTGAGAAGCCAATTTGGCTTACAGCTTTTATAAATTGAATACACGCAGTGAAGGTTTCATTAGTTAAACCAGACTGCCCTGATGCTTTCCACTGCTTAAATATTTCAGTTGCTTGATGCAAAAATGTGAGAGAGAAGCTGGCAGACTTTTCTGCATTTACGGTAAGAGGCTTGCACATCTCATTATTTTTTCTCGGTCCTAAAACGAAAAATTGAAATATTATATAGAAATTTGTAAAATATAAGCCGGGGGCACATTGCACGGCAATGCATCGGTGAAAAAGGAAAAATACGTTCTTTCACACTTGATGTATATAAATTTTTAGCAGGCCTAGGCCTTCAGCATAACCATAACGGTAAAAACCACAAGAACTTTAATTAAACGCTATTTCTTCACAAAGTGCTAACCAATTTCTCGTCAGTATCGGTAACAACAGTAATACCTTTTAATGGTGATGTCAAAGACATCACTTTCCAAACGTTGTTAATAAAAGTAATGAAATTTCAAGTAGGAGCAAAGTTGGGATAACTGGAACCATAATGCTTTGTGATGGATGATAAAAACCAGAGCAGAATCAGTAGCATTAAATTCAGAATTAAAATTGAAACACACAACAGCCTGTTTCGTCGGTAACGACTCATCAGGTGTCACATTCAAATAATCTGTGACACCTGATGAGTTGTTACTGACAAAATAAACTGTTGTGTTTTTAAATTTTAACTGTAATTTTAATTAAAAAAACTTTAAAGAGCCTAGAAACACGACGAATGATAGATTCAGATAATTATATTTGTCCACTAAAACAACAGAAAATAATATAGCAGCGATAATAAAATACCACAAGGTACGACGCAATGTGGACCAGGAAGCAGCGAAGAACCCACGCGGTTAAATACAGCTATATTCACACAATAAAAGCTATTTTGTTCAATCTTCACCCAGTAACAAGCTTGCATTTGAAAGAACTACAGCTGCACATTTTGAGTATAGTAGCAAAATGCGCAAATAGCAATTGACTAATCAATCTCAAAGTTATAACGCTAAAAATAAACCAATAATCCAACTTACTCAAGGTACGTTGAGTGGATGTTTTTGCCATATTGCTTGGATTCAAGGATGCCTTTTTCAGTGAATGGGCAACTTTTAAGCTCTTGTGTTCTTCTAAAGCATACAGATGGCTTACATTACCAAACAAACCCAGGCAACTGGACCCAATATATCCTCAAAACCAACAACTGGAATGAGCATTCAGCCTTTTAACGAAAAGTTTTTGAAAATATTTTTTAGATTGTGAGTGCAATCCAATAACTAAAAAGTAGCTCTCCAGTCTTCGTAGGATGCGTACAGTATGGTTTCAAATTACCACCACAGAGATCCATAAACATTTTTCTGCAAAACAAGAAACATAGAAACAGCACATTTTTTTAGTAAAATTACATCTGTTACATCAACCGCTGCATTGAGAAAATTATAATGTGGATTTTAAGAAAAAGCAAAATACCCAAGATGAGCTGTTGAGCCTACGTAAATGCAGTAAGCAAGTATAATATTACTACAGGTATTACAATATACGAGCTGCTACAGCATCTGATACCGACAACATTGATCATACATTTACAAACAGCAAAAATTGTTTACTCTGTATTGTATTGTATTGTATTTTTATTCGGCGTCAATCATAACAAATACGACAATCAAAAATAAAATAAAATGCGACGCCACAGAGTTAGTGAGAAGCCCAAGGGTGGCTTTTACTTGATAGCTCCACCTGGAACTTACAAGAGGAACTATCAATTCACAAACTCTGTGCAAAGGAATCAAAAAAAAAAAACAAACAAACGTATAAATATACAAAATTACAATTCAACATGGAAGAGAAAGAAGGAAAAACATTATTACTATTGGAGCGGCTTACAGGCGTAATACGTTTAAAGGGACAAAGTTGATTAAGGTGGTAAAACTGAGGGACTCGAGAGTGCCAGAGGGCTATGGGTTAAAAAAATTCACTTATAGAAGAGGTGCAATAATTTAGTAACTATTTAGAAGGTATTGCTTTTGTCTTTTTAAATTGTGCCAAATTTTTTGATAATTTGATTTCATTGGGTAGTTCATTCCATAATTTGACCCCAATGAATTTAATAGACTGTTTGCAGACGCTTTTTTTGAAAAGAGGAGGATGCAGATTATTGGATTGCCTAGTTCGGCGAGAATGAACTTCATCGTTTCTCTGGAAAAAATTATTAAAACAGCAAGGTAACATTTGGTGAAGAAATTTGTAAACTAAACAGCAAATTTCAAATTTAAACTTATCTCTAATTTTCAGCAAGGCATATTTTTTATAAATATCATCGATGTTATCATGAGAATGACGTCGGAAAATTAATCGTAGAATTCTATTGCACAAGCTTTGGAGTTGGGGTATTTTTGAAGAATTTGTATTACACCACGTGGTGATGCAGTAGTTGACATGCGTTGAGGCAAGGGAGTGGAAAATGGACATTAGACAGTTTTTGTTTAAATGATCGCGAGCTTTATAAATAATCCCCAGACAAGTGCGAAGTTTGCTGCGGATGGATTCGATATGGGATTTCCAGCTGAAGTCATTAGAAAAAATAATGCCTAAGAATCGAAAGCTGTTTACCTCAGAAATGGGAACGTTATTGACAGAAATTACATAGTAAGGATTTCGAACCAAGCGATGGGGTTGTGGAGTTAATACCATGAATTTAGTCTTAGAAACGTTTAAAGTTAATTTGTTGATAAGAAGGTTATTGTGAACTTCATTTAAGGAATCATTAGCTGCACTAAAAAGATTGGAGAGTGATTTAGAGTGTATAAGGATCGTTGCATCGTCAGCATATAGAATGGTTTCATATCTAAGGTCTTGGAAGATATTGTTAATATAAATTAAAAATAAGAGGGGGCCGAGGGTCGAACCTTGTGGTATGCCATATGAAATAGGCTTAAAATTTGAATATTTATCGTTAATTCTAACTTTTTGTTGGCGATCACAAAGATAGCTGCGAAACCAATCATTAACAACACCACGAAATCCATAGTTACTAAGCTTAGATAGCAAGATGTCGTGGTCCAAAGTATCGAAAGCTTTTGTTAAATCTAAAAAGATTGCTAAAACTAAGAGGTTATTATTGAAAAGATCAGAGATTTTGGAGGATAAGTAAGAGCAGGCTAGCTGGGTTGAAAAGGTAGGTCTAAAGCCAAATTGCAGTTTGGATAGGATATTATTCTGATCAAGAAAGGATAGGATACGCTTATGAATCAACTTTTCTAAAATTTTGGAAAAGGCACTAAGCACACTTATTGGGCGATAATTTGAGACAACCTGAGCATTTCCGTTTTTGTAAACTGGTGTAACCTTTGCAACTTTGAAAACCGAGATATAGTTCCCAGTAGAAAGGGATAGGTTGAATAAATGAGCCAGTAAGTCAAGGGTTGAATTTGGTAAATACCGCAGAAGTTTAGTTGGGAATTCGTCCAGGCCACAACTACTTTTGGGTTTAATAATTGAGATCATCTTTTTAACTTCATAGGGAGTTGTAGGCGTGAAGAAAAAAGAAGAGGAAATTTTTGAAGATATAGATTTAGATTTTAAAAGCGTGGAACTATGAGATAAGTCTAGTTTGGCTCTTAATTTACTAGCTATGGATGAAAAGTGGTCATTAAACGACTCAGCCATTTCTAGCTGGTCGGTAAGCAGTTTGTCGTTGGTTTTTACGCAATTTGGCGAAATAGAAATTTTTTTACCTATAATATCATTGATCACACCCCAAGTGCGTTTTAAGTCGTTTCGAGAAGAATCGAGGCGTTTTTGATAATAATGGGATTTCTTAGTTTTAATGACTCTTTCGTAATGATTCCTAATCTTATGATAAGCCAATTGCGATTCAGAATCTTTATTGCGCAGAAAACGTAAGTAAGCTCTTCGCTTTGCTTTTTGCAGAGAGCCAAGTTCAGCATCAAACCAGCCGTTAATTTTAGATTTTAGTATAGTGCGTGAAATAATTGGAAAGGTTTCATTAAATGTAAATTGCAGCTTATGCAAAAACAACCTGAAGGCAGGGTCGGGATCATTTTGGGCGTATACATCGTCCCAGCTATGTTCGTCCAAAATATCGTGAAAACGACGGAGGTTATTCTCGTTGAAAATTCTAACTTTTTCAGTATTTGTGATACGATAAGGAGAGATAGGAAGCGCAGTGCATTGGAAAACAGCAAAATGATCAGAAATAGGATCAGTAAAAATAGCGCTTTTGGATGGATGCGTATAATTATTGGTCCAAATGTTATCAAGTAAGGTAGCGGTAGTGGAGATACGCGTCGGTTTATCAATTAATGGAAATAGACCACTTGAAAACATTTCGTCTAAAAAGAAATCAGTTTGTAAATCTGGATCGAGCAAGTTACGGTTAAAATCACCCATTAATCACCCATTAAGAAGATAAGTTTTTTTTTCTCGTTTCAGTTTGTCTAGAACAAGAGAAAGGATTTCAAGAAATTTGTGGTTTAAGGCGTTGTCATTGAAGGGTGGCCTATACACGTTACCACAAATAATGTTAAATTTACCCAAGTTAATTTCAATAAATATTGATTCAAAACAGCCTTCATCGAACATTGATAAATCGTCACGTAGCCAATGCGTCAAGTTTTTATGAACGAAAAGTCCTACACCTCCCCCTTTAGATTTTGATCTGCATTTGGAGGAAAATGTATAATTAGATAATTCGGTGCAGGGATCTCGAGAATTTTCTTTTAGCCAGGTTTCGGTAATGCCAATAACTGTAGGGTATGAACTCATAGACTCAAGGACACATTTCAGATTATCAAGGTTTTTTGGGTTGCAAAGGGAACGTAAGTTTAAGCAAAACGTAGAAAAAATATAGGCATTGTTGGTTGTAGGAAAGAATTTAAAGTTTTCGGCGGAAGAGTATTTGCAATCGGTTTTAGTCAAAGGGTCATCGGAATAATTGGAGATCGAGAATGAATCATCGTCATTTAAAGGTTCACTTACTGCAAATAAATCATTGAGCACTCTCGGGTCTCGAACAGCGGGAGAAAAATTGCCAGGACTAATCATTAGCGAATTCGGCAGGCAGGTGCAGTGGGCTGATGTAAAGAAGCACAATTAAATCGAATTGACGCAAGCAAGTTATCAACAGATCAAGCTGGAGATATGACGTAAATGTGAGAAGTCAGTGAAATGCAATTACATAAAAATTAACTATAGGGGATTCGAAGAAGTTGAATTCTTGCAGCGTCACTTACAGTTGCATACACCAACAGAAGTGCAAACGTGCACGCTACTGTGGGCGTTAAGTTGAAAGAGGGAGAAAAACCAATAATTAACGCAGTAGGCTTACACGTGTGCGTAATTGAGTTACAGAATTACACAAACTATAGAGCATTGTGAAAGACACACTTCAAGCAGCAGATCGCATAAACGTCAGTAATTAGACTTTAGTGTTGTTGATATAGAGATTGTAGGATCCGTCTTCTATGCGCCAGTATGGTTTATGATTTTTTGCTCGAGCTGCGAAACTCTGATATTTTATCTATGAGGCCTAAGTTGTCAGAAGGCTTATTGTTATTCACACATACAATTTTTTGTTTTTACATGGAAGTTACTAAATAATGAGATTTCATAACTACACTAATGCACATTCTCACCTGTTGCATATAGGCTATGATTGTCCACGGAAACAGCTAGAATGAAAAACATATCTTTTAAAGATTTCATAACTGTATTAAACCATCATCTCAAATGATCCGAGTCTATTTTGTGCATTGGGACAAGGCACACAACATCTATCCATTTACTCTTCATATCTGCATCGACCAGAACAGAGAATGCGAAACATGGACATTTATCAACGCAAGATCGGTATCTAAAGTTGCACTGGGGTACACAACAAGTGTGTGGTACAGGCCTAATGATAGAATTACTGTAGTGATTGTTTTTACTTTTAAAAGCCTCTTTTTATAACTAAAATATGTAACTCTTAAAAAAGATACTTAGTTAGTGCAGTCAATGGTCAACTAGTCATGGCAAAATACAGATATACACGCGGTAATGTCAATATTTTTGTTTTTTGGACTGGCACATTAACAGTATGAGTGTATGAGTAGTTATTAACTAGGTACTAATAGCCAGAACATTTTGAAACATATTTAAAAGAAATATCTCGGTTGAGTTACATTTAATGTAATAGTCAAATTTAACTGAAAAGTATCATTTGAATGTGTTTCAATTTGTCCTAGCTACACTGTTTCAGGCCTATTAGTCTATAAATAATTAAACCAGGCCCTATCTAAAATATCCATCAATCATACCACTAAGTTTTTACTAAACAACACAGCTAATCTTTTTTAGTTGAGTTGTTTTTGCATGGGCTACACTAATCAACTTTAACTATTAACTAGTCTACTTCACTAAGCTTAGACAATAGGTATCGGTACATATTATAACCTTAACTTTACCCCCTCCTACTTACAGACCTACCCCTAACCAATGATTTATGGCAGCAGGGTTTTGATATGTAATAGAAAATATGCATCCCCTAAACACTGCCAAATAAATGTAGTTCAATCATTTTCAAACAGTTGAAAATCAAGTCTAGTTAACAGGTACCAGTAAATGCGGCTACGGCATTTCTTGTTCAGTCTAGTCTTATCATCTTCTGATAAGCTAGGCCTACTAAGCTTCTATTTACTCAACAAAACTGTTTTACTCTTCCAAAACTGACATTCTATCATACAAGTGACGTTTAACTGCATCTTAACGCCACGGTCGAACTTACCCTAACCGGCCACCAGTCCAGTCACTTGAGGCTCAGAACTCAGCAGTCAGCCCTACTGTTGTCAAGCGCAAAAGACAAAAAAAGCGGAGTAAGCGATCCCGATGTTCTAGATATCCCTGGAGCTTCCGCGGTGAAGTCTAACAGCAATGTATTTTTGAACGTGATACCAGTGGAAGTAGTAACTTGTGGTAAGTCTATCATGACTTACGCTTTTTTGGATCAAGGATCCACAACTTCATTGTGCGACAAGCGTTTGCTGGATCAATTGCAAGTGTCTGGGGAGCCTGCTAAGTTTTCTATTTCTACAGTCAACGAGCAAACGCTAAGACAAGGGTGTAAGGTAAATTTGACCGTTTGTTCTTTAGCTGGAGATGAGACTCTGGTTTTACGAGATGTGTTGTCGGTGGATCGTTTACCTGTCAGTCCTAATCCATCTTTATCCTCAGATGAGTTGAAAGCTTGGCCGCATTTGCCAAATGTATCTTTCCCCGTGGTGCAAGGAGAGGTTTTGCTTTTGATAGGTTTAAATGCTCCGGAAGCCTTTTGGGTTGCTGAAGAAAGGAGAGGTGCCACTGCTCAACCATACGCAGTTCGTACGACGTTGGGTTGGTCAATAGTCGGTCCGAAGTTCATCGGGAATCAGGAATCCTCAGTGTCGGTCAATTTTGTAAGTACTTCGGAGCAATTGATAAATTCTCAAATTGAGTGCTTATGGCGCCTGGATAGTGTTCCTTCACGGCAGAGTTATGACACATCTATGTCCAAAGAAGACCGTTACGTTCTGCAGCTTTTACAAAATTCAAAGTCAGTTGTTGATGGACATTACCAGGTAGCGTTGCCATGGAGGCCTGGAGCACCTCAGCTGAAGAACAATTATGAACAAGCACGTGTACGACTCTCTTATCTGAAAAGGAGACTGATGAAAGACTCATCTTTAAAATCCAGGTACGTTGATGCAGTATCATCATATATTTCACAGGTACATGCTGAACAGGTTGAACCGGAACTAGAGTCAGATACGAAATGGTACCTTCCGCACCATCCCGTCTTGCATCCACACAAGCCGAAGATACGTGTGGTATTTGACTGTGGGGCAGAATTCGCAGGTAACTCGTTAAATTCTCAACTTTTAAAAGATCCCGATTTTATGAGTAGTTTAATCGGAGAGCTGACAAGGTTTCGTAAAGAAAATGTAGCTGTTGTGGGTGATATTAAAGAAATGTTTCATCAAGTGTTTGTGGACCCGAAAGATAGGCAGTACCTACGTTTTTTATGGTGGGCTGGTGGTGACTTAACATCTGAAACCGTGACTCATCAAATGAATGTACATCTGTTCGGAGCTACGTCCTCACCTGCTTGTGCTCAATTCAGCTTGCTGCAATCCGCTGAAAACCAGAAGAATGAATTTGATGACGAGGTGAGGCAACTTATCCGTCGTAATTTTTACATGATTGTTTGTTTTCTGCTCCGACGATTGGCGAAGCCGCGCGACTGGTGCGCGAAGTTTCAGAGCTGCTACGAAAACGAGGGTTTCAGCTTACCAAATGGATTTCTAATTGCTCAAGCGTTTTGCAATCGATCCCCAGCGATTCACAAGTCAAATCAAATGTTAACTTAACCAGTACCGATTTAAGCGAACGTGTTTTGGGAATGCAATGGGATTTGAAGGGAGATTGTTTTAAGTTTGAACTTTGCTTAAGAGAGAAACCTGTTACTCGCCGAGGTATCCTTTCTGCAGTGAGTTCACTGTTTGATCCTTTGGGATTTGCAGCGCCTGTAGTTTTAACCGCAAAGTTATTGCTCCAGGACTTGTGTCGCAGAAAATTCGCATGGGATGAAGCCTTACCGTGCGAAGATGAAGGAACTTGGATACGATGGCTTGAAGACCTACAGAATCTAGCCCAGGTAACCGTTCCTCGTTGTTTGATAAGATCCAGTCTGAGATATTCTGACTTGCAAACGCAGTTACATCACTTTTCCGACGCCTCATCCGTTGGTTACAGTACGGTGAGTTATTTACGTGTGATTGCACCCGATGATTCAATATTTTGCAGTTTTTTAATGGGAAAGTCGCGTCTTGCCCCTATCAAGACAGTGTCCATTCCTCGACTCGAGTTAGTGGCGGCTACAATGGCATCTCGTGTGGACACAATTTTGAGAAGAGAGCTGGATGGACTTAATGGAGAATCTTTTTTCTGGACGGACTCTTTGGCAGTCATATATATGATTAGGAATACTTCCAAACGATTCCCTGTTTTTGTTTCCAACAGGTTGTCCGAAATTGAAGAGGCGAGCAACCCTGATCAATGGCATTACGTCGAAAGTGCATGCAATCCAGCTGACGATGGAACTAGAGCCACTACAGTAAACCAATCGCTTGGACGCTGGTTGAGCGGACCTATTTTTTTGCAGGAATCGAGAAGCAGTTGGCCACGTCCTCCTTGTGATTTTCCGGATCTACCTGAAGAGTTTGCAATCTTAAAGCGTCCTGTGGCGATGTCCGACGTGGTAACGTGTCCTACCGATTTTGAACAAAGATTCGTGCGATTTTCGTCTTTTTACCGGCTCAAGAAGGCGGTGGCTTGGACTTTACGTCTGCGCAACAAATGGCTGAAACGTTCGACTTCTGGGAGCTTGACAGAGGACGAAATTGAGAAGGCCGAAATTGTAATTATTTCTACGATTCAACGAGAATTTTATCTCCGTGATTATGAACTTTTGAAAAGCGACTCATCAGGTAAAGCAGTTGGAAATTCTTTGAAAAAGCTGTGTCCGATTTATCTTTCAGGAGTACTTCGAGTTGGAGGGAGACTACGCAGAGGTACATACGAGCTAGATGTGAAGCATCCAATCATCATGCCTCCTGATTCTCACGTCACTCGTCTTCTGATTGAGGAGTATTATCGGAATGTTGGACACAGTGGAACGTCTCATACGTGGACAAGTCTTCGGCAGAGATTTTGGATTGCAAAAGGGGCAGGTACCGTGCGAAAAGTGTTGGGAGCTTGTTTGTTCTGCAAACGCAGAAACGTTTCTTTTGGTGTCCAATACATGGCAGACCTCTCATTGTCTCGCGTTACCTCTGGTAATGCTCCCTTCTACTTTACAGGTATCGACTTCTTTGGCCCCATAATGGTGAAACAAAACAGAAGCCAGGTAAAGAGATATGGGTGCGTCTTCACCTGCCTTAAGATGCGTGCAGTACATCTTGAAGTGGGATTTTCTCTGGAAACTGATGCCTTCATTAATGTTCTTAGGCGTTTTATTAACCGCAGGGGCAAACCTCACGTTTTACAGCGACAACGGCACGAATATAGTGGGAGGATACGAGGAGCTGCGACGGTCCCTGCAAGAGCTAAACCAGAGTGTCATCGAAGAGCAACTGAAGCAACAACAAATCCGGTGGAACTTTAATCCTCCTTACGCCAGCCACATGGGAGGAATTTGAGAGAGGGTCATTCGCTCCATTAAACGAGTTTTGTCTGTTATAACCACTCAACAACCTCTCACTGACGATGCTCTACTCACTTTATTTTCAGAAGCAGAACATGTCGTTAATTCACGTCCGTTGACTCCGATCACCATTGATCCAGAGGGAGAAGAGCCATTGACCCCAAATCATCTACTTATGTTTCGTCCTACAGCGCAACAAGCCCCAGGAAAGTTCGATTGTAAAAACAACTTTGTCCGCAAAAGATGGCGCCAAATTCAGTACCTGTAGGATTTGTTTTGGCATCAATGGCGAAGAGAGTATTTACAAACTTTGCAAACGCGCCAAAAGTGGTCTGGTGTCAAACCGAATTTTGCGATCGGAGATGTCGTTTTGTTGGCAGATACAGCTTCACCCCGAGGGAAATGGCCTTTGGGAAATGGCCTTTCATTGTTTGTGAACATGTTTTCCGTTAATTACGAACGTTAACGTAAATGGCTTTGATATTTGAATTCTGTCACATGCTTATTTAGTGCTGTTATTTAATCCTTGTCATTTCTGCTGACCGATTTTGTGGTGTGGTTACAGTCTTGTTGTTTTAACAGTTACGTTTTAATTTAAATATCGTAATGTGTTAGTCAGAGTATTTTAATAAGAATTCGCTTGATATAGTGGATCACAACTCGAGGGCGCCACCCAGAGGATGATTTTCAAACTTAAGTAAAGCTACGTTTGTGTTTAAAGGTTTGCTATGAGCTATTTTTGGTTTGTTTTGATTTTTTGTGTATATTTCATATCGGTGAATTTTACGGTAAATTCCTGTGCTGTTAACCTTTCGCTCAATCATAAAGCAGCTGTTTGTTTGGAGATTTCTCCGTTTTGTTTGAAATTGTGAGCTTAAAACCGTAGGCCTATACTGTTGTTGCATTTTTGTTAAGTTAATACTTGCCGTCTTATTTGTTTAATTTCCGTATGTAATTCGTGAGTTGGGGGGGCTATGTTACGGCAAGTTTTAGACGTTGATTGATGAAGTTTGGAGTGTTATTCTTGTAACGTTTTCTCTATGTTGTTTACTGCTTTTCTCCTTTCTGACACATGCGCTACAGATCAGTGCACTACGTAATGTTTCCTTTCCTCGATTTCCTCCTTCTCAGCGGGGGTTTGCTGAGCTGTGAGATTTGGTCTTTTCTTCGCCCTTCCTATCTTTACTGCTAATTGAAATCATACTTAGTGGTATTATTTCCTGTTCTTTGATCTGTCCTTTGATCTGTTTGCGCTACCCCTATATAAGCTCGTGTTTTCCTAGTCTGACATTCTTAATTGTTTTTGGGAACCGGTGTATAACTGTATGCTGTTCGATATTTGGCTTTCTCGTCTTCAAATAGTTGGTAAGTGTGCATTTATTTGACTTGTAACTTTAATGGTATTTCTTATGCGCATTTCATTGTTTTAGAAAACCGCTACGCTACGCAATACATTGAACTGTTGGATTTGTGTGTGGCAATTAGCGCGTTATTCAACCGGAGACGAACGAGAGAGCAAGTTTACCGTAACAACTTCACTTCTGGACACACAATGGTGATAGCGTCAACCATGCAGTCTCTCACGAATTCTGCATCCGAAAGAGGCTTGTTGCGTTTTGCAATCTTATGTGCCAAAACAAAACTTGCCTTTGTTGCAGCCTCTTGGGTAGATGAAAACTTGGTGAGGGTACCCTGTTGCAGTTTCAACTTTTTGACCATATCTGCGGCTTTGATTTTTAGCTCTTGTGTCGAAAATTTTTGGGCAAAATCTTTATGTTTTGCTACGAAATGTCGCTTAATATTATATTCTTTGAACACCGCACACGTTTCATTACAAATCAAGCAGGCAGCTTTAGATTGACCAGTGTCGATAAAAAAATATTTTTCGGTCCACTCTTTATTAAAAACACGGCATTCGGAATCCACTTTGCGCTTCTTCGTGCTCATACTCATGGATTAATTGCAGGGGTCAGCAAATTACGGCAGCTGCGTACAACAAAATATTTACAAAACTGTTTAGCTAATTAACTAATTAAATCAAATACAATCACTGATAATATAAGAAAGAAGGGAAGGCAATAATAACTTTATGGAAGTTATACTACAGTACTGGCGAACTCCCTACTAAACTAAGACTACTGTTTTAAGCTACTAAACTGGCACTGGACAGACAAACTTTAACTTGATTGATTGCTTGAACTATATAGGGCACTAGGCTAGGCTAAATCATAGCTACATAGCCTACATCACAGTGTACCTAGTATTGCTACAATCAGTGGTCTCACTCCTACCAAAATGCATTACTGGCAGCATCCAGGAAACGGATGAATACAGAGAACGTTTAGGGGTAAACGTCTGTGACATCACAATATTATTATCTGTGACGTTCCGGTATTTCCCTGATAACATTGCAAGGTGTTTCCAAATCCTCAAAAATAAAATGAAAAACACATTTTTCACTTTGCTACAAAAGGCTTGATATGATGAATAGAATAAGCAATAGAAATAATTATTAGTTTAAATTAAGCTAAGTAGGCTAAAAATATCAAATGACAATCGTCAAAAACGTCTTAAAATAGTAAGAATATTCATTCTGTTTATAATTCTAATTATTCCTTGCAAATTTCATAAAAATTTTTTGAATACCGATAAGAGTTGGAAACATTTTTCACCGCTAAATCAACTAACAGTCTCATGACTTTATCCTTGCTTTATCACGGACGCTGAAAACGATGAGTGAGACCACTGTATAGTAACATGGGTACACTGCGGCCTACATACAGTACATCAGTAGCACAATCATTTTGATTACCTTTATATGATTGTGACGTCACAGAACAGCACAAACTTAAACAGACTCTTCACAATATAATAATGTATTGATTTTAATATTGCTTTTAGCAACGCTTTAATTAATACTCTTTTGGTAAGCAACGCAAATTAATATCCGTGAAAGTTATAATAGTGGTTTCAGCAGGCACAAGTGGGCCGGATGAAACGCTTCAGTGGGCCGGATCCGGCCCGCGGGCCGTAATTTGCCCACTCCTGGTTTAGCGCCACCGTCGCTGTCTCGTGATAGGAGAGTAAACATGAAGAAAGAAAGAAAGAAAGATTTAATGATTGGCCACGTGCCAAAATTATCTAACTTAACTAAACAAAGCTCAAGCTCGGTTTCCTCTGCAAGCGTAACCACAAATCATTACGTTTTACGGAAGCTGGTAAGGGCCCCATAAAACTCATTGGCACAGGGGCCCCATTTGACCTTAATCCGTGCCTGTTTGCACCATTTACCTTTTGTAAACATTCATTAAATTTGGCAGTAAACTCATAAACATTAGACTTCGGATGGCGATATATAAGACCAATAAGATATTTTTGGGAAGTATTAGTGTTAATGCTGATCCAGATGTTTTCGCATTTATCAACTGTAATGGAGTAAGACGAAGCGTGATTGAACTCAATATTAACTGATATGTAAATGCCCCCACCACCTGCATTAGATGCAGAGTCAACATGCACAAATTGATATCCACGAATTTGAATATTAACATGAGTGTTATCTTAAGTTTAGTTTCAGAAAGGCATACTAAATCAGGAGGGTGAGGAAATTCGCTTATAAGTTCATATAAGTCGTCGTAATTTTTATTTAATGACCTAATATTTAAATGGAGAATAAAAATATCTTCAGAAGATAACTTCAGGGAGAAAAAATTATAAGTGCTGAAGTATTTACATGGTGCAATTCCTTCAGTGATGGCTGAAAATACATTATTCGAGAGATCACAGACGTTACTTAATGACAGAGGTGGGCACAGTGGCGCTGTTGAGCAGCGCCGCTACCAGCGCCGCTGTTTTTTCAGCAGCGGTAGCGCCGCTGTTTTTTTCTACCAACAGCGAAAAGCGGCAGCGCCGCTTTTTTTGAGGCGGAGTAACGACCAGCGCAGCAGCGCTTCTGTGAAGAAAATTGACTTGCCGCTGCCGCTACTGCAAAAAAAAAAGATTTTAAAGACAATGTATTATGCAGCCATTTAATAATAAAATCGCGACTTAAATGTAGACTCGCTCAGCTTGACATTAATACCATGAAATAAATAAATGAAAACTTAAAGCCAAGTGATAGTGTGAGATCGCAAGCGATGTTCCAATTATTCATTACAACCATTTTCATCGTTCTCATCGCCAGACACTAATCCTGATTGACAGTTGCTGCTTCATAAAGACAGCTGCATCTCGCCATCAGAAATCAAACATTTCAGTAATGCCCCCCGCTGGTTTGACTTCTCACTTTTTTGATTCGAGTATCTTAGTTTTTTTCATTAACACTACGACCCGTTCAGGGAAAAAAAGCGAAAACATTGTCTGTTCGATGAGACAATTAATGTAAAAAAATCACTGATTAGTGTTTGCGGTGATGGACTAAAAATGATATACCGGAACAAAATTACGAAACTCAAGTTAGCTCGATAATTTTGAACAAATTCAGAACCACTAAAGTAGTAGAAAAATGGTTGTTGATTTTATGCCGAAAGTGGTTAAGACAGTACGGCATAACAACAAGTAGGCCAAGTAAAGTTAAGTCTCATAGATAATTATTATTTAAAGTGATTCATAACAAATCAGTGGCGTAGCCTGGAAAAATTTTAAGGGGGCGCAAATTGATTTTACTTTGTGTACTTACCCCCGATTGAGTGTTTTAAAGTATCCAATGATAGTCATTTTGATTTGGGTGAAAATATTCTCAGTACAGTAGGCTACATCATTTTTATGATGCGAGAATTTGCCTGGAGCTCGTTAAATATAATCATATCGAAAGAAATAGCAAAAGTAAATTGACTCTTTGTCTCTCCTGCACCCCCCCCCCCCCCAACTTGGTCCCTGATCAGATTTCTGTGAATATGCGTCTATTATCACCAGTATTTGTTTTTCATGAAAATATCATTGACTGAGAAGGAGGAAATTCACTTTTATGTCATTGTTAATCGTAAGTTTCGTGACTTTTAGTTTTTACGAAAACTTTCGCAGTTTCATAATTTTAAAGTAGCGGCAGCGCCCGCTGTTTTCGCATGCAGTAGCCGCAGCGGAAGCGCCGCTACTTCTTTAATTCAAGTAGCGGTAGCGCCGCTGCTTTTTTCGTCAAATAGCGGCAGCGACAGCGGCGCTACTATTTAAGTAGCGGCTGCCCAGCTCTGCTTAATGAGGACATCGTTTGACTTGAATTCTCAGTATCTATGCTATGAACGCTAGTAATAATGAATCAGCTACAGTTACACGCAGTGTCAGAACAGAATGGTAGCTGTGAAAGCTAGTAATAAAAGTATGTGGACAACTAGCTCAAACATCATATATCAGGAAAAAAGAAAAACAAAAAAACGTTAATGCTATATACAAAATTATGTACCGGTACGAAAAACTACACTGGCCTGTTGACAAAAGGCTAAACTGGTCTGGTATATTCAAAAATGCTCTCATTGCCAAAATAAGTAAGCGAAGCACAATGTGATAATTTCTTTCCAGTGTGTGAAGTTGGTAAGTAGGATTGAGCAAAGAGGTACCGGTGTACAAATTTATTCTAAGCTACTTTCAAGAAAAAATTGAACTAACCTAGACCAATATCTGAAATTAGTTATCTGCAACCAATCTTTTACCGTCCACGTAGAGACAATATTCTCCATTTTGGACTAACCATGTAGCTTTTTTCCCTTCAGATCTTGCTTTTTTGTGCAGCGGGAGAAAACGTTTCTTTTGCTCATATAATGCCTTGGGCAAATGATCAGAGATGAAAATTTTTGATGCTGTTGGGTTTGCATTCTTCCGTGTTGTGTTATAATCTTTCACCAGCTTAAGGCGACTCATAATCAATTGTTTGTCATAATCGTTAGACAGTTTGAAAATAATGGGGCGATTTAACGTGACATTATTTTTGAACAATGGGTATCGTGGCAGTCTGTGCAGGTTAACTATTGAAATATCGTTTGGGTGATCAATTTTAAGCCCTTCTGCCAAAAACTTTCGAAGAAAGTTCTCCGTCGTTTCACGTTTTTCCCAAGCACTATCACTTTGCTCCTCCAGACCATGTACCAATAGGTGAAAACGCTTGCTGTATGCTTCTTTACTCAGGCTTTCTTTTTCTGCTGACTGGAAATAGTCTTTCATTTTACTGGCTAGCCTATCTAGCTGACTTCGCTGAGACTCTAACAGCTTGTAGTCTTCACGTTGCTTCGTTTGAATTTTATCAAGTTTAACTTGCAGCTCATCAAAATCAGACACCTTCACTCTTTCTTGCAGATCATTCACAAATTTATCCGCATCGATTGGTCAATTCGCTGTGTAGATCGTTAATTTGCTGCTGAGAACTTTCGTATGCATTTTCTAGTCTGTCTAGCCTAGTTTTTAGCCCAGAAATTGACTTTAAAATATCATCAAGTTTTGCAGAAATTTTTTCTTCCATGCTCTGCATTTCGTTTAGAAATCTTTGATGTTACTGAACAAGTCTAAATTCAAATTGTACAGCTTTCTACTACCAAGCACTGACACTTCAGTGCAGAGTTTAAAAGCACGTCCGAACTTCATAAAAACCGAACTGAACTGATCCATTATTACAGTCGTTAAAATGGTGGATAAAATGTTAGTTTGTCGGTGTTAAGCTGAATCTTGTGCAAAAAATTACTACTTGATTATAATAAACCAAAACGTTAAGATGAGAATTATATTGAAACGTTGATCTATTGATTCATTAGGCAGTCGTCATTTCGGCGTAGTAAGTGATTCGCTAATCTTTTTGGTAACTGCAAATACCTTTGACTTTATTCATGACTATCAAGCTTTGAGTGTATGCAATCAAACCGATTTTAGCGCAGCCGTGTAGCGTAAAATCAAGTAAAGTGGTTTCTTTTTTCGTAATAATGAAGAAATGTTACATTCACGTATGTTAGGTGATTTTCATACCAGTATTCTACTGTTCTCACTGATATGAAATGACACAGTGATTTGTATTATATACCGTATAGCATCTTTTAAAGCGAAGTTTCAAAACTTCTCTTTTAAATGAGCAAGTTTTCTACGCAGCAAGCATGAAATCAATGTCAAGCGTAACTGATTGCATAAAGTTTCTCAAACAGCTAGATATTAACTGGAGAGGAACATAACGATTTTAATTTTACAGCTCTAATGGCCAATTGTCTGCTGTTGAAGGTGTAGACTATGACTCGATTGCGAGTCGGATCAAACCAAAGACTGGAAAATTGGTATTCCTAGCTTTCCTGCTTGACTGTCAGCACCAGTATTAAAGGGAGAACAACTCCACAAGTGTATTTGCTTTGCCGATGAAAAAGGACTTAGCGGAATTCCTCCGCTTTTACGTGGTAGCGGTTTTTGCAGATAGCACGTACCACTTCACTAAAGACCGCGTCGCACCTTTGGTGCCTTCTGGCCAAAAAAACACGGCAAATAAAATATAAAACTAAATTATTTAAACACATAAAGTAGTATCTGGACATTCTTAGTTTGTAGAACTACTTCTAATTTTGAAAAACCATTACTGACGAAAGAGTTTCTCTATTCACCTGATGAATTGAGCTTCAACAATCTAACAGACCTAGATTCCTGTCAACAATATAGTTCCGGCAAAGCAACTTCCAGTACAAATCTGTCTTCTCAAGGTTATTCATGTTTTACGCCGTACTTTTTATGTATAACATTGCAGTGCACACCGTAGGGCGTGACAGCGCTGTTTCGGGCAATTAGCCCTCATCAGGTAAGATACATTCATCTTCCACAACGAATTTTTTTCCTTTTTTATATTTTGCTATATCATGTAGTGAATGAATGGCGAAATAAATCTGTCTCTCTCTCTCTCTCCAGAACGAATGATCTTGCCAGGAACCCTCATCCCTTCGGATAAATATATCTTAAAGAATTTAACCTTTGCGGTACGTATCCGCTCGTGTGTTTACGTCACCACGGTAGTCAAATCCTTTACGTGGCCAGGGTGAAGATCAATAACTAAAAAAATCAAAATCCTTCTTGGCCTACTGGACGGGAAATCATGACTACTTACTAGGCAGTCGTCATGATTTCCCTAAAATATCAAGAACCCGAATTGTTGAGACCTTGTATCCTGATGTGCTTTCCATCCATACTGCCGCAACAATTAGGAAATTGCCATTGCTCAAAAAAGTCTTTCACAATATTTACCCATGTTTTTTGATTGGGAATAGGTAGAAATTAGGCCGCAAGGCGACCCAAATAGCGGCACAAGTCTCCGGAATGATGAAGGACAAAGAAGATTTGCTCATTCTGTACGACCCAGCAATGGTGTGGTATGAGTCCCCAGTCGATAAATATCTATATAGATATAGAATATGGTTAGGCAACGTCGAGATACCTAAGAAACTTTTCTCCATTACTTTAGTTCAAAAGTAAATGTACAGTAGGCCCACGACTGAGTAGACATTTGAAACCTTACCTTAATATCACGGCAAGGCGCTCAGCAGGTGTTATAGTATTACTTCTGAAGATATCACGTTTGCGAATTCTATCTTGTATTTTTGACAACAGACAGTCAAACACCACTGGAGACATGCGAAATGATGTGTGGAAAGTTTCTCTCAAATTTCTTATATCTGTTACCAGTTTGTGGAATTCTCCTAAATTGTTAATAACAACATTAGATTAAAATTAATATCCTAGCTGGAGTGTCCAACAACAATAAAAGATTTTAAAAAATGGTCCTCCATCAATATCACCATGTTACAACTTGTACAAATCTACATAACTTGGAATACTTGCCCAGGAGCTCAAACAGTAGTATCTGCACTGTGAAAAAAGTAGGCCAACACAACAATATAAGAATTCACCAGCAAGTGAACACAACCATAACAAGTTGATGGAACCCTTGTCCACAACTTTGCACCAGCGCAACGTGAAAAGAATGTTGCAGCAGTGCCATACCGGTACCATCAGCAACACTGTGTCTGATTTGACTGCTATGCTATTTTTGTAGGTACCGGGTAGCGTAAATAGCTGAAATGTTGAGTAATATTGCCAATGTGTCGTTGGTATTAGGCCACTAAATAAATGTTCTAGGTGCAAACGGAGACCTTTCAACGTAGCATTACATTAGGTAGGCCTACTTGACAACAGGAAAATAAACAATGGCATCGTGCCCACAGCATCCAATATCAGCCCTACCTAAAATTTTTATATAGCCTACCTTCTTTTTCAGAAGCTCTTTTTCTCAAGAGTGGATGAACCTGATATTCTCTTTTCTTCCGACTCCGAGTTTTGCAAAGTTTAAACATAGCATACAGTAAAAGACATTTTTTTAGCTTGGTATTGTGGGAAACTTGTATACTACAATAGCCTGCACAAGTACATTACCAGGTTAATACCGTAAGCTATGGTTTATAACAGCATTTCATTCACACGTCAATAATTTCGAGTCCAGACCTAAGGATTATCAGGTTATGAAAATGAGATCTAACTTTAACCGATTAGGCTACCGGTATATATATATATCTACGCTATTTTCATTCCCTTACATTGCCATTGAGATATAAAAACAAAGATTGCTTGATGAATACCGGTATCTACCCAGCTTAGGCTTACTGGTAAAACCACCATACATCTACTGCCGCTACAGGTAAATACCGGTAGTAGACCTAGGCTATTTACAACTCAGATTATTTTTTACTACTAACCTATGATGCAAGGTTACTAGCCCCAGCCTTTCGAAAATCCTTTCCGTGTTCGTTAGAGTGGTTACCAGGCAGAGGTGTCCGGAGTCTCTTTTTTGAGACTACGACCCCAATCCTGCTCCAAAATTATAGAATCCTACTCCAATCCTGCTCCTGTTTACGCCAAAAATCAAAACTCCAACTCCTGTTTTCACTTCTGTTACTCGGAGTATTTCACAAACTTTATAATCACAAGATTCACAATATATAGGCTTATTATTCAAGCTTCAGGCCTATGTTAAATTTTATACTCTCCAAAATAGAGATTCATGACCAGTTAAGCTAGCTCCAATATTTTTAAATGCAAATTTCCTGTGACGAATTAAATGAATCAAAGGCCGTGATAAGTAAAAACACAGTAACGCAGTAAAACACAATTCATCTTAGTTGCAGCATCTTGTTATGCAGCATTGAAGCTTTAAAAAAATGCAAAACAGACAAATTGAAAATACTGCAACACCACAATAAGCAATTTTCAGCAATGAAAAATAAAGGGCAATTAAGCATTTGAATGTAAAAAATCAATTTTATGTCAAGCAACAGTAGGTTAGACTAAAAAGAAAAGAATAACACTAAAAAGATATGATACACCTAAGCTGTATAGAGGTTTTATGAGTGAATGAAGAAAATCCAAATGCAGGTTATGCACCAACTCTCACAGCAATTCCAATAAGTTGTACTAAAAATAAATGTCATCCACAAAAACTATTTGATATCAAAAGCTGCATGAGCAATGAAGCTGTTGATGAAAATGTACAAATAAATTGCATGCACTATAAGACACAGAAAAAGCCGCCTAAAAAATAAGCTATAAAGCTCTAAAAGCAAATTGATACATTTTGTTTGATGAAGTTTCTTCAGCTCAGCTTAAACTTCTTGTACAAGGAGTAAAACAGCTCAGATGGCCGAGTGTCTGTTGAGCTGTAGACTCGGGTTTGATTCCTAATCGGGTCAAACCAGTGACTTTAAAATTGATATTCACAGCTTCCCTGCTTGACGCTCAACATGAAAGGGACAGTGTGGAGAACAAGGCGGCAAGTTTACTTGTTGTGTTGTTGGGAAAGGCACTTAGCGGGATTTCCCCATCTTGGTGTTGGCCGATGGCCGGCAACTCCTACGCGAGCTCGTATAGCGCTTTGATCGCTTGGCACTGTGATAGGAGGATAAACATGCAAGTAAATAAATAAAAAAATAAATAAATAAAAAAAAAAAAAATCCAACATGCGGAGAACAAAATACACTTGAGCTTCATCATCATCGTAGTCCTGTCCTGTTTAGTCTACGATAGAATTTTTCTTAAGCTAGTCTGAACCTGAACTAATTCTATTGCGGACCAGGATGATAATAAAACTTAAGTAGCCTATATTTGAATCTCTGCATGTTGGATTTTACTTCATGGACTAGGAGTTTAAGCTGAGCTGAATTCATTACATTGTCGAAACGCAGTTGCGTCTTCACATTTTTTATTAAATTTAATTTGTTAGGCCTACCCATCTTCATGAAGTTTAGTTGCATTGAAAAAAAGATTAAAATGAGCCATAGACCTTGGACCTAGCCTGAAAAATTTCATGAACTTTCTTGCAAAGCTGCATAAATTTGGTACGCACTCTCACATTGTTGGATATTCCGATACACTACTATAACTGCACAGCGTAAAAAATGCTGCACAGTGAAAGTTAAAAAATTGCTCTTGAAAATTTTAACCAGCAGGAAGTTTTACACAAAACTGTGGTCTTTTGCTGTTTCCTTCCACTGTTTTCAGTCTCCTTTTTCGGTAAACTTTTGAGTTTCGGGTAAATAAACTTCACTACCTTTACTGCTTGGCTAGACTACCAAGTGGAAATGCATTCTGCTCAGTCTGTTGAAAAAATGTTCTTATTTCACCGAAAATTTGAACTCGCGTCGGCGCGATTCCACCATGATACCACAGTTCTTCACAGGTATTTAGAGAAGTGCGCGAACCGATGCCTATTAGCGAGCATATAACTTCCGTCAATGATCAATTCACATTACAATAGTGGTTAAAGAAATGGTCACTCCGGCTCCAACTCCTACTTCAGTTTTGATGTTAAACTTAACTCCGAGTCCAATCCGGCTCCGGAAAAATTTGCTTGACTCCAGCTCCGACTCCGGCTCCTGTACACCTCTGTTACCAGGACCTTTTTACCAGTGCTGCCACTCAAAATTTTGCTTTTCCCCTTCAGAGAGGATCAAAAAATCCCTACTTTTCCCTACCAATATTGCGAAGCTAATAGCCAAGTATTTGGAGTGAACCAGTACAGTAACCGCAGCACTAATGAGATAACAACTTCAATATGCCCATTTGTAATCTCCAATTCGTATGTTCTTCTTGGTATTGGTGCCAAAATATTGATAAAGCTTATGAGGTCGCAGTCACGTTGGACCACTGTTCCCTCCAAACTTTTGGTCAATGCGAATTTACCCAAATATAAATTTCAATATAAAATTTGTCCAAAGATTTTGGGTTTAAAAAAAGTTTGATTTAAGTGTTGCTCAATTTGAGTTTCCAGAGTATGAGACATTTGTTTTGCACCAAAATATTGAACACTTTGATTCAAACTTAGCCAAAAACCACCACTGCAGTTCGCAAACTTTTAAAAAAATTAGAAATTTTTGCTTGAAGTTTCTCAAATTTCGCACCTTTGAGGGAACAGTGCGTGGAACCGGTTTTCATCATCAAAACGCTGCAGCACCGGAGTGCTTATTTGCTTCTACAAAAAGCTTGCCGGTGCTCTTGCCTCTTCCAATAAAATAACTGCCACAACTTGGCACGCAAGTACTAACTTTTGTTTGTCACGGATCAATGATCAATGAATAAAAATAATTACGGATTGGTGATCATTGAAAAATGTCAGAGGTGTCCACTGTGTCCTATATGCGCAGAAGTAAAAGCTACAAAATTTGTTGAAGTGTGTTCAGCTTGCAAATTAAACACGTTACTATCAAAATTTAATCTTTGAAATACATCTTACTGAAAATCCCTACGGAGAAGCTAAAATCCTGTAGGGATTTCCTACTCCCTACAGATGTCAAAAAATCCCTACGAGTGGCAGCACTGCCTTTTACTTAGTAAACTCATAGATCGCCGCCTGCAGCAGGGCTGCGAACTCGATCGAATTTTATTCGAGTTTAAGTTCAAGTTCAACCTATTTTAGCAAGTCCAAGTTCAAGTTCGAGTTCTCTGATTTAATTTTTACGAGTTCAAGTTCGAGTTAAGGCAGATGAATATCCAAAATCGCGACAACTTTTTCACCGCCGGTGCTCATACAATTAAAAAGATAAAAATATAAATCGCAAAAGCATGAACAAATAAACGTCATCCAGCTTTTCTTTTGGTGAAATCGTAGCTTTGATTCACTCGGATTGTGACTGCTTGAACAACAAACTGTATTTCGTAGTGATCTTTTATTTCTTTTCAACAATTTAAATATCTTTCTAATGAACTAGAACAGTTTTATGCGAGTTCAAGTTCAGAAAAAATATTTTTTCGAGTTCAAGATCGAGTTCGCAGCCCTGGCCTGCAGTCGTAACCTGTATGACTCGTCCACCCCTAACAAAAATCGTTTTCCGCGTCTGACGAAATCAGCAGCACCATGAAAAATTGCGTTGTCAAAATTTGCGTTCAAATCGCTTGCGCGCGTTTAAATTACGATCAATTATTGCTATTATTCGCGTCGTCTCACACCATTAATTAAGCTGTGTAACACAATTTTTGTTCCCGGCTTCTAAGTGTTATTTCCTGATTGGTTACGTCTAGAAGCCAAGGAATACGCACATAATTTCACCTAAACTTTGCTTTTGTGGATATGATAGTGATTTTTCAAAATTCGGATTTTTGGCTAACATCGTGTAATCTAGCGTGTATAATCTGGTGTTATTTCTTGTTTGTTTACGCCATCGGGTAGCTTTATATCTTGTATTCATAGTTCATGCTTGTTTAAGCAACAAATCAGGACAAAATTTTATCCTGTTTACAAAGTTGACAACCTAAACCGCTTGCAACAATGCTATAGTACACTTAGATACAATAGCAAACTGTAAATGATTCAATTAGAAATGCATGGTTTATCGAGATATCCGACCATACTCTGAAGTCACTTTCATGGATCAGCCTCCGTATGTAATCACCCATACTGTCCTGGGTATAGCGACGTTCAAAATCTAATATATTCTGATGGAAACGTTCGCCAAGTTCCTCTGAGTATGCACCCATGTGAAGCGAGTCGGCTAGTTGTTATGAATCTGGTTCGAGCAAAACCACAGTTAATATCGGATACAGTCTGCCGACGCTTCCTCCACTCAAAATTCGATCACTCGTCCTTTTAGCACCAGGGTATATTCGGATTAAAATAGATAATTATAACCACGTTGTCCACAACCACGATCTTCTAAAACCAGCACGTTTACAAAGCAGAATCCACACAGAAAGAGACAGAAACAATGACGCACGAGCTTATATGCTAAGGCTCGCACGTGCCAATACGTCATAGAGCCCGAAACACACCCGGATGTAACCACGTAAAGACTAAAACAAAGTAATATAATTAAACTAGCCCCATCGGGTGAATGACAAATAAATACGTAAATGAATACAAACAAGTAGACCTATAGTGTCCAAAAACAGTCCCAAAGTCCATATGGAGATAGGTAGCTTGTAGAGTTTGCAGAAATAATTCATCCGCCTCTATGACGTAGTGTATAGTTGCGCACATTCCTGATATAGATTTCCATACAATAAAAGCACGGTGAAGTTTAAAGCTTCCTTGACAGGTCTGCATCTGAGTCTCCGTGTCGGGTGCTGGGGCTTGAACCGAGGGCGTATACTTCCAAAGTCATCCGAACAAGTGAAAAAAGGAGTGTAGCGAGTGAGAGTCGCTACACATGTTTTCCATAAACTGATCAAGATTAGCGTCAAGCATATGAACTTTGAAAGACATTCAGCAGTCCCTTTTGATGCAGGTTTTCACTAATTTGGCAACCAGTTCCACCTAATCTTCAGCTTTGTGATTGCCCAAAAATCCACGAACCACTGGAGCAAAGCTATTCCAAGCTGCCCTCTTTGTTGTCAATTCTTCAAGAGATTCGTTGCAGTCTAGGATCTTTCTTGTCTGTGGGCCAACAAAAATAACAGCTTCTATCTTAGCTTCAGAAATCTTGGTAAAAAAGTTTTGTAGATGCTTGTATTCGTTTGAGTTCTTGTCTGATGCTTTAACAAATTGTTTGATAAGGCCCAAATTTATGTGCAGCGGAGGCAGCAATATTTTGGTGGGGTCAATTAAAGGGTCCCATTTGATGTTGCTGTACCCAACAGAATATTCAGTTCGTTTTGACCATATTCGTCTACGGTAGTGTGCAAATGTGTCTCGGCTATCCCAATGGCAAAGGTAACAGGGAAATTTCGTAAATCCACCTTGGAGAACCATCAAGAATGCCACCATTCTGAAATCTCCAATTACTTGCCAGTTGAACTGGTCACACTTCAGAGCAATCAGAAGAGTTTTGACATTTGTATAGTTTTCTTCAAAATGCATTGAGTGGGCAAGAAGGATAGATGGATATATGTTTCCATTCTGATGCAGTACGCCTTTTAGACTCCTGCTGGAACTAACGATAAAAAGGCGCCAGTCCTTTGGAATTCAAGGAATCCCAATCGAGTCAAAAAGACCATTTACATTACGCCAAAAGCAAAGTCCATCTGCTGAGGCAAAAAAACTTGAGAAGTGCTGGTGACGTTGACACTGGTCGGTGACTCAAACACATGAATCAAGCAAGTTTTATTGTTTGAGTCTGAATGTCAACCATTTTGATTTGGTTTGGTGCGAACAAACCAAATTAGAAAAACTTTTGTGTTGTCTGTAAACTCTGTTGAAGTTGGTTACCAGAAATTCCTGTTGGTGATGGTAACAACTGAGCAAGTCGAGTGCTAAGAGCGTCTGCCTTTGCAGTCGTAGACTCAGGTTTGATTTCTAGTCGGATCAAACCAGTGACTTTCAAATTGGTATTTACAGCTTCCCTGCTTGACGCTCAGCATCAAAGGGACAGTGTGAAGAACAAGCCGGCAAGTTTACTTGTGGTGCCGTTGGGAAAGGCACTTTACAGAATTCCCCCATCTTGGTGTGATGGATAGCCGGCAACTCCTAAACGAGCTGGTTATAGCGCTTTGATCGCTTTCTAGTGGTTGGAGGATAAATATGCGACAATACAAACGCTATATCACACGATTTTAGCCAAAAATCTAAATTTCGAAAAATCACTCCCAAAACCACAAAAGCAAAGTTTAAAAAGACAAAACGCGATTTTCCAACCCTTCTGGTCGTAAGTGGTCAGGAAATCGTGGTTAGAACCCGCGAACAAACAAAAAAAAATTTTGTTACACAGCGTTATCGGTATAAACAGCGCTTAAGGTTTAAAATTAGGCAACTAATTTATTAATAGCGCAAAAGTAATAGTTGGCTCTTTTCCAATTATAGTTAATCATATTCACACCACAAAATAGATGGAATGCTTCCAGGAGCGTCTTTAGGGGGAGGGGGGCGTTGTGCCATCCCCCTCGTCCTCTTCTTTTGACTTTGTTTTTTAATAAAAAACAATAAAATTAATTGCGCCAAGTGATTGAAATATGCCAGACTCTTTTGATGGCTTTTGCAGCTTATGGCCTGAGGCGAATCCAGGGGGGTAGGATGAGGGGTATGCATATCCTCCCACCAGCCACTTTGGAAAATGTTTTTCATGTATACAATTTTTCCATTATTTCAAGCCTCTCGATAGCAATGAGCCTTAGGCCAGAAGCACGCATAATCGAAAATGTGCGAACAAAATGCATCATATTTAGTGAAGCACTCAGAATTAGGGTCAAAAAATTATCTATAAACAAAATTTGGCTGAAAATTATTCAAAACGCACTAAAATGGCCATTAGAGCATGTCCATTTTCAAAAAAGTTTAGGGGGAGCATGCCCCAGGACCTCCCTAGAGCCTTTCTTGTTTCTCCATCAGCTTCAAATTAGTTCTGCTGAAAAAAAAAAAAAAACACTTGAAAACAACGTGGAAATCATGCCCCCCCTCCCCTCTTTCCACGCCTCTGAGTGCTGTGTAAGTTTCGTAGCAAAGTTGCAGTAAAAGATTCCCAAGATTGTGACGAAATATTGTGACTCAATCATTCCTTTACACTTTCGTTTGCTTTTTGCAAATTATTATCTTAAAAAAACGCTTGCTGAAGTTTGACCAAGAGCTTTCAGCGCGTTGGAAAAAAAGTTACGGTTTACGCAATCGGCTACCAACGCACTGGTCGTATTTTCCTAGCAAAAATTTGGTGATTTTTTTGGAAGCGTTAAGTGTGGAACAGAGTTGTACATGGACCGGAATTTGTTCCGGCAGGAATATATCGATTTTTTGGGAACAGGAGCACGAATGGAACTTTTTTGTGGCTTACCGGAACAGGAATTCCGGTCGACTGTTTAAAAAATGTTACAGAACTCTAGCCTTGAGTGTTTGTTTCAATTTTCATATTTTGGTTAAAAAAGTTGGTTAAGTAGGTAACTTATAGATTCTGTGTATATGATGACTTTTCATATTGGCATTGACATAATCGGTATTTACCTTAACTAAAAATAATCATAAACTGAATGATGACACATTCTGCTTTTGTTGTAGATTAGAAACATTTAGGAATTGTTTTTTTTCCAAAATTTAAGGATGGATCGGCATAGGATCAAAGGCTTTAGATTTGGAATGGAATTAGGAACAAAATTCTTTGTTCCGGAAAACTCTGGCATGGAAGCGGAAGCTGTTTGCAAATATACCGCTTTCACATCCCTGATTGCTGTGTTCTAATTATTTTGACGGTGCAGAAATAAAAAACACTAACCTGCTACTACTTCATCGTTACCTTCATTTCATCGAAATTAACGCTGTTAGAAAACGAACCTGACAGACGTAAGTTACGTTTTAGGGAGGGCATGTTATTTTTTTGTATAATTTTGATTATCTGAGAATTGACTGCTTTAAGACTACATAATGGGGCGATTGTGACGTTTTTAATTAGTAAGTTCTTTGGAAAACAGAAGTAGAAAAGACGTGCCCCCATACTGGATTGGGTAAATCAGTAGTAGGCCTAGCCTATTAGCAATTTGCCTAACCGAGATTTGTGTCGGCTGATTGATTGTTAGCCTTACTTGTTTTAAATTAGCCGTTCGCGCAGTAGCTAAGCGCACACGCTATCGGTGCGGGAGGCCTGGGGTTCGATCAGTGCCGTAGCAGCTCAACTTTGGCCCCCCCCCAAAAACCCTTTCAAGTCCCCAATACTTAGCTTTCGATATGAATTGTTTTAGGTTTTTCCAGGGGTAACAACTCAGTTTCTCACCACAATGCGAATACTGTGGTAAAATTAAAACATATAACGCGTTATCACTGTGTAAAAATAAAAGGTGTAATTTTAAGACAAGTTTATTACACCCAATTCATTTTCCATTAAAATCGTTTAGCTCAGGGTTTTTCTACCTTTTTCTGCTCATGGCCCACTAAATGATAAAATATGATGGTGGCCCAATAACTTTTGCTAAAAGGTACAAAGGCAACGTGATGGCATGATTAGGGAATGCTGATGTCGCTCTCTAGTCAAGCTCTGTGGCCCACTGTTGGGCCATGGCCAATAGGTTGAAAACCTCCGGTCTAGCTAGAGCGCACTTTTTCGTACACAGATGTTCTTTTGACAGCATCATAATCTGGAGATCGGGCGCATTAACTTTCGATTGACAACATGGCCAGCGAAGAACCAATCGGATGTCCGAGTGGATAGAGCGTGTGCTTCTGAGCCTGAAGGAGTGAATAGACTGAGGGTTTGGTCACTAGTCAAGTCAAACCAATGACTTAAAAATTGGTATTCACAGCTTTCCAACTAGACATTCAGCATTAAAGGGATAGTGTTAAGAAAGCCGTCAAGTTTGCTTGTGCCGTTGGGAAAAACACTTAACGAGATCCCCCCATCTAAGTGCGGTAGGTAAACAGATGGCCGGCAACTCCTAAGGGAGCTCGTGTAGTACCCCATTGCTTTCTGTGATAGGTGGATAAAAATGCCAACAAATGGAAAGAAAAAAGATAGTCTGCTGTTTGCCATATTAGATGTAATAAACGTTTTAATAAATTTCAGTTTTCTGAAGCTTTGTTCAGTACTGGTAACAGTAACAACGCATTTTGTAAACTCGAGAAGCAAGGCAAGCGAGCACTTACAGGTATTACTATTGAATTAAAAGTTCAACGGTGTTGAAGGGAGACTGCCAAACGAGCTTGTGTCGTTCTAATCAGCAACCATCTGATATAAATATCAAATGCAATAGACTCCAGCCGTGAATCGAACCCGTCGCAAAGAATCTGAACCTGCGTACGGTATTGCCAGATCATATTGCTGACAATGGCTGTTCATGCACGAAGCTGCTGGGTGTAAACAGCAATGCAAAGACAGAAGCGACATCACATGTCAGCTTAAAACTTTCTAGTATCGACATAATAGCCTGGTCCACCAGTTGTTTTAAAAAGTTTGCTTGAATCTCTTCCTCAGAAGCTGTGCGATATAGATTTGCATCGTAACTAAACATTCTCTTTTTCTATTTTCATTCTCTTTTTTTTTACTTTTTGATTGAGGAAGACCGGACCAATGTCCAATTCCTGCGCTATTTCAAAAGCACACGTTTTCAAACTAGCAAATCCTTTTTCAATGGACTTTTGTGTTCGATGTCAGATTATGGTTGCTGACACAGAAATAGGGTAGGATTGAATTTAATTTACCGATCGGATGGCCGAGTGGATAGAGCATCTGCTTCTAGATTGGTGGACTCCGGGATTCAATTCCGGGTCCGGTCAAACCAATGACTTGAAAATTGGTATTCACAGCTTTTTTGGTTGACGTTCAGCATAATGGATAGCGCGAAACAAGCGGCAAGTTCGCTTGTTGTGCTGTTGGGAAAGGCACTAAACGGGATTACCCCATCTAGGTGTGGTAGACCGATGGTCGGCAACTCCTAAGCGAGCTCGTATAGCGCCCCGTCGCTTTTTCATGATAGGAGAATAAAATTGCGAATAAATAAAAAATAAATAGATAAAATTTTAAATCTGCTCACAAGGTGTTAATGAATTTGAATTTAATTTTTTCAAGAGGAATGAATTTGAATTTAAGCTTTGAAAAATGATTGCATCCAACTCTGCACCAGCCTCCTTTTTCAAGTCCTACGCGCACTCTTACACACAGTGTATTGTTTATGACATCATTATGCAGTTTATGACGCTATTTGAAAGTAAACGATAGCGAAAAATTTTAAAACTGAAATATATAGAATCTGAGCGCAAAAAATCCCATTCAACGCGATTCGCCAAGCAAAACTTTGTTTTTGAATTGATGCAACTTCGGGTCCTTCAAGACAAATTGGGGCCCCTTTTGGCAGTGTGGGCCCCCCAATTAGGGGGTTTGGGGGGCGGCTGCTACGGCTCTGGGTTCGATTCCCAAGCCGGTCAAATCGGCACAGTGTCGCCAACGGCTTGCCACCGCTGCGACGTTTCTTCGAAGCTGTGTAGCCCAGACGCAAAGCCGCGGAGATGGGCACCGCCACTCGTTACACGCTTCGGCGTGATACCGCGAGTATTATGAAAATTTGATTTTTTTGATGATGATGCCATTATCTGGTGTTGTTACCATTTAATGGAGGTGGCCGGATTGATCTCATGGAAATTGCACGCACTCTCTCGGATTTGATTAGGCTACACACTACCTATTTTAATAAGCTTCGTTTGTCTGAATTGCTTTGCCATTGAATAAGTTAGGTTGAACTACAGGTGAGATCATGAATCTTTTAGCTAGTGGAATTCCCAATAATTTACAGTCAGTCTGTGACGGCACGCAGTTAGTAGTAATTGTCAAATAAATAACCTGACCAAAACTTAGTCGAGGTGCCGTATTTATTTGTAACGTCACCGGAAGAAGTTTTTAATCAAACGTTACTAAAACACATAAAAATCGTATCTGAAACACAAAATTTTATTTTAAATATAAACTTTAAGCAGCACTGATTAAAATATAACCAACCTTGGTTGGAATATTTTGAGAACTGACTATTTCACTTCATGAAAAATTGAAACTGTATCAAAACGTCTCCAACATCCTGTAATTTTTCGCTCCCTCAAAGCATTCTGTGTAAGCTAGTACTGGAGTTGATAGCAACAGCCTTAAGTTTATTTTTACAATTGAAACTGTCTATTCTTACCCCACAGAATAGTAACTGCATTCGCTTAAGCCAAAATTTTTCTTCAACTTGCTCATCAAAACGCAAAGCTTAGTAAACACGCAGATTATGGCAACTCCAAGCGATATTTATTAGATTTGCAAAACAAAAAATCGCCACATGTAGGCCAAAAGCAGGTGCTACAATAGGATAATGCTCACAAATTAGAACAGTTTGCTAAATTCTTATGTAAGCACTCCTCAGGATCACAACAACGAAAGGAATCAACAGACACCATGATAAAACTGTAACCAACAATATGTCTAACCATGCTCTACAAATACAACGCACCCAACAGTGAGAAAATTAAGACATGAACAAAACCCGGATGTGACGCAATACTGACTGGCATGACATGTGCTTCTGTAGACGTTTGACGTCATTCAATTTTCTTGCTCACTGAAACTTCTTTTGAGGTATCGTCTGGCACTTGACCCATAACAGAACACTGCAACATAATAAATCACAAAAATATTTCGTCGCATAGTTTATACAAACATTATCAACTATTATCTAAGAAATAAGTATACTCTATTCAGCAAGCAGCAGTGACACTTCACAAAAACAAAATACGATACAGAAGCGGAATGTTGAGAATTCGGGGTGGTATATTGCGTGCAGTAGAAAAGCACTTTAATCTTATAATTACACCCGTTTATACGCATGAACAAGGTGGACGATCGACAAAAATGCAAATTTGTTTTATTAACTAGCAAATCCATTAAAAAACTTGCTAGAATGATCCATTAAATTTACGCTACGAAGTCCATCAACTCGTTTGCTCATTGCATAGGACACCCATTTCTCATCTTTGATGATTAATTATTTGCAAAAAGCACAATTTTAGAAAAGCAACGATAAAATTGTTATTCAGGGCTTACACAGTGTTGTGAAACGTTAGTTGTCTTTTATTGTCTTCGCTTAGTTTTGAACCAGAACCTTCTGTGTTTTCAGCTAACCGCTTTAGACGGTGTAACTTTAGGCTTACCATAAGTCCTCCTTTTTGACCAAAAAAATGTTGTCTTCCGAGGACGCCAAAAAATGCCCAAGGGCGGTATACTGCTCAACTTTTGTTGCACTTAAACGCAATGCTTTAACTTTGTTTGTTCATTAAGTTAACGCATTGCGTGAAGTGTACCAAAGTTGAGCAGTATACCGCCCCAAATGTCCTCCTTTTCGGCATTATGAACAGTGAAAACATGTCAAATCCTTCTTCCACAAAAAAATTTGGGAAGTTTCAGAGCTAACTACGGCCTGCGAACGTGATGACCTTTTTTTTGGTCTTCACTTGTTTTTGGGCAGAAAACTGGACATCTGCGGATATGATGACCCTCAAAGAACCTGTCCTCCTTTTGCGTAGTGAAAATACGGTAACCCATGTAACTTGCACGAGCTTACGGCACATTGCATTTCCCGTTAATTACGTTTTCTTGACGAGTGTTCTGCCAGTCTGTGAAGAGACGTGCCTACCTTTAGTTCATCAGTCAATAAGTTACTGCAGTTCAGAATTGTAATGTGCGTTTAGTCGGTTTTATGAATTAGTTCTTATATCGCTGTATGTTTAGATCGTGCACTGTATAATATCAGTTGGCTAAATTGTCGAGAAGCACGCCTATTTCTTAGTATTGATCACGTTAATAAGGCTTTAACAAACCAATATTATAAGCGATCTAAACATATAGCGATGTAAGAACTAATTCATAGAACTAACTAATCGCACATTACAATTCTGAATTGCAGTAACTTATTGACTGTTGAACTAAAAGTAGGCACGTCTCTTCTTACTCAAGCCTGCTCTATAAACATGCCACAACAAAATTCTCGTCTGTATGAGCCAGTATTTAACTCTTCTGCTACAGTACCAGTGCACGAATATGAAAAGAGAAAGCCCGTTGATGAAAATGACAATATCGCTGCTGCTTCGTCAATAAAGCCTTGTCCGTTTTATGGCAATCGCCTCCCTCATTCACGACAAAATTGTCCAGCCAGAAACGCAATTTGTTTTAAGTGTCGTAAAAAAGGACAATACTCTAACGTTCGTCAACAGTCAAAAGACACGTTAGCTTCGTCAACTAAACCCACTTCACCTTGTGCAATACACCCGGCACCAGCGTGCTTGTCGTATGCAACTATTTCGTCCACAACAAATGGGCATCAGCCATCAATCATCAACATTGGTGGATTCTGAAAATTCTACTAGCTACATCAATGCCAAGACCGCAGAACAACCTAAACTTAAAGTGATTACGTCGGAGCAAAATATATCTATGGCTTTATCGACCATGACATGCCGAGAAATAGGTCATTGCGTCACAGATCTGACTTTAAATGGCCGGAAATATACTAATATAAAACTTGGTGTTTTGAAGCATCTGTGTTCTGATCTTCTACTTGGAGGTGATTTCCAATCTCAACACGAGCGTGTGATATTCCAGTATACTTGTCTTAAGTCTGAGTTGGTGGTGAAAGACTCAAAACTATGCACTGTGACTGCAGCGAATGTGAAACCATGTAATTTGTTTAAAAATTTGGCTCCTGAATGTAAAAGCAATAACGACCAAATCCCGCCGATTCAACGTTCATGACAGAAAGTGTATCAAAGAGGGAGAATCTAAACTGGCATCTTCGGGCGTTACTCAGCCAAGTCACTCACCTTGACGAGCACAGGTACTTGCAGTTAAAAATCAGGAAAATGGGAAAAAGCGCCTTTGCGTCGATTGTTCTAAAACAATCAATATCTACACGGATCTGGACGCTTATACACTTCCTCGGATTGATGATTTGGTAAACAAGTGAGTCCGTTATAAAGTGTTTTCTACATTTGACCTTAAGAGCGCCTATCAACAGATCCCGATTGGGTAAAAAGGACAAAGCATATAGGCCTACAGCCTTTGAAGTTGACGAAAAGTTGTGGAAATTTAACCGCATTCAGTTTGGCCTCACAAATGGCGTTCCGCTTTTCCAGCGAAAAATGGATGAAATTGTCGGTGAGGAAAAGCTATCTGGGGCTTTTCCATATTTAGACAACACCACAATTGCTGGGCAAAATTAACAAGAACATGACAACAAAGTCAAGCGGTCAAAAGCCATAAAGCATAGAAATCTCACCTTGAATGAACCCGAAACGATACCTTCGGTGTCCGAAACCAAAATCCTGGGATATTGAGTTGGGAATGGAAGAGTAGAACCTGACCCTGATCGATTGCGGGCTTTGAAAGAGATGCCTTCTCCACACAATATGTCTTCGTTGAAAAAAACTCTAGGGCTGTTAGCATATTACGCACGTTGAGTGCACAATTTCTGTGAGAAGATTCAGCGACTTAAAGCCGCGATTTCGTTTCCATTCAGTAAGGAAACTTCAGAGGACTATCAAGCTGTGAAAGACAACATCGCATCCGCTGCTTTATCATCGATTGACGAAAACCTGCCGTTCGTCGTGGAATGTGATGCATCTGATATTGCTATCTCGGCCACATTAAATTAATCTGGAAGGCCAGTTGCCTTCATGTCGAGAAGAACTCTGCAGGGAAAGGAGCGTTTTTACTCAGCTGTTGGAAAAGAAGCTATGGCAGTGATCGAAGCCGTACGCAGGTGGGCGCACTTCTGGCTTGACAACATTTCACTTTGATCACTGACCACAAATCAGTAGCTTCTACGTTCGATAACATACCTGCGGTGAACGAAAATAAACAATCAAGAAATACGAAGCTGGCGTCTAGAACTAGCATCATTTTCCTACAGTATCGAATATTGAGACAATACCAGTCCTGACACTCTGCCACGAGCTTTTTGTGCTGCGATCACTCCCAGTTTAAGACATTCATGAACAGCTCTGCCATCCGGGGGTGAGACGGTTGTCTCATTTTATGCGCTCGAATAATTATCCATTTTCCATGGATGATGTCAAGAGAGTATGTTCGTCCTGAAAAGACTGTGCAGAACTTAAACCTCAGTTTTATCGTCCAGATGACTCTGGCACTCTCGTCAAAGTGACACCACCATTCGAACGCCTTTCGCTTGATTTTAAAGGGGCCACTGCCCTCTGTTTCACGTAATATGTACATGTTAACAATTGTCGATGAATACTTGCGCTTTCCATTTTGCTATCCGTGTTCAAACATGACCTTACAAACATTAATGAAGTGTCTAGATAATTTATTTTCATTGTGTGGGACGCCGATTGGTGTACTGTGATAATGCTAAAGCATTTACTTCTGCGGAGTAATAGCAATATTTTCTGCGACGAGGAATTACTACGAGTCATTCCTCAATTTACCATCCTGTAAGGAATGATAAGTGGAAAAATTTAATGGTATTATTTCGCGTACCGTTAAGTTGGCACTGAAATCAAAAAAACTTTCGACTCAAAAATGGGAAGCTGTTTTGCCTGATGTTATGCATTCATTGAGATCTTTATTATGTACGGCGACTAACGCCACACCTCATGAATTGTTAACTGTAATCGCAAGTCTGTAAACGAAAAATCGCTACCAACATGGCTTAATACACCTGGTCCCGTGTTGCTACGTAATTTTGTTCGATGCCTACGTTAGGTTTCCTGATGGATGCGACTCGTCAGTGTCACTGCGTGATTTAGCTCTCACTTCTCGCCCTCATTTGCGTAGTAACGATTCTAGCATGCAAGAAGTTGATACCAGTGTAAATTTAGCTGACCAGTCTAATGACCTTATCATGTTGATGCCAAATCTGACGATAGTCATGCTACTGAATCTTTTAACTTTGCTTGTAACGATAATGTTGTTGACGAATGTTCTGAAGCTACTGTGGAGAATTTTTTCGGTCAACTTTTGGTCATAGTCCAAATTAAATTCGTGAAAACCGAAAAAATTAAAGCCATTTCGGTCAATTGATCGAAGTAAAGATCTTGCCCATATGCAAGCAACAATCACAAACGGACTACCGGTGTCACAGTGTCAGGTTTAACAGACATCAAACTGATCTAAGTAGTTTTTATTTGTGTTGCAGTTACAAAGGAGTAGGTGTATATTTCGTTCCAAGTCTTGTTACTTCAAACATGACCGAAAAATAATTGAAATAACCGAAATTTTTGTAGACAGCTAGGTCAATTGACCGAAGTCAAATTTTGAAAAAAATAACCCAGCTCTGGAGATGGAACTCCTAGTTTACCTCGATCATCTCGTGTAAAAAAAGGTGTTCCACCTGCAAGATTTGGAAATTCGGTTTCTTTTCAGTAGGGGAAAGTGTTGTAAAATGTTAGTCTTCTCTTATTGTCTTCGCTTAGTTTTGAACCTGGGCCTTTTGTGTTTTTAGCTAACCAGCTAACTGGTTTAGACGGTGTAACATGCACAAGCTTACGGCACAATGCATTTCCCGTTAATTACGTTTTGCATTTTCTTGACTAGTGTTCTGCCAGTCTGTGAAGAGACGTGCCTACCTTTAATTCAACAGTCAATAAGTTACTGCAATTCAGAATCGTAATGTGCGTTTAGTTAGTTCTCATATCGCTTTATGTTTAGATCGTGAATAAATTATATTGGAATAAGGTATTATTGGAGTAAGGTGTTGGGTAAAGCTAAAACTTAAGTTTTAAAGTTAGTTAAATTACTTGTTGTGATGTAAAATTGGAATATATGTAAAGGAAAGCACTAATTGGATTCATCTACATTTAACATATATATATATATCAACATGCCTGGATCCTCAAAAATATCAAGGTCTAAAAATAACTCAAACTTTACTGAAGATGATGTCTGACCAATGGTCAAATCTGTGTTAGTTCAGTCTACAGTTCTAAAAGAAGCAATTTCTGAAACCAATTTTACAGGACCTAGGCTTTCTCATCAGTCAGAAGATATACTGGTACCAGCTACAAATACAATGGAAGAATTAATAAAAAATGTTGAATTCATTAACATTTTGACTGGTAAAATTGCTGAACATCTGCTTTGCAATGCAGAATTTCAGGAAGCACTTACTTTTAATATAGAACACCAAATGAGAGGATGTACTGATAAGCTTAAGAAGAAAATTGACGACTTGGAAGTAAAGCTAACAAAAGCTGATAATCAATTAGAGCAATATTCCAGAAGGAATTGTTTGGTTATACATGGAATTTCAATACTGGAAATGAAAACTGTGACGACTTGGCTAAAAAATTTTTTTCACAGCATCTTGGAGTCAATCTCCAAGACACCGACATTGACAGGTCCCATCGTATTCAACGTAGTGAAGGCAAATACCGCAGCCAAAAAAGTCCAGACAACTCTCCAGAAACCAAAGATGCTCATTCTGTTTACAAGAAAAGACCACCACCTGTTATAGTAAAATTTCCGAGGCATAATGTCAAAACCATGATTTACAACCTCAAGAAAAAATTACCTGGCAAACCATTCCTCATCACTGAATCTCTGACGCAACCCAGAAAAAATGCATCAAACAGCTTCAAGAACTGAGAAAAAAGAAGTGCATATATTCTTATTGGACAAATGATGGGAATATTTCTTACATGATTGAGGAAAAAAGACAGAAAATCAAAATTGAATCTGTGCTTAATCCATGTATTAAGAAGTTAGCTTAACTAAACCAGTTGATAAATCACTGCATGTACAGTATCTTTGCTATCGTACTTGATTCCTATGTGAATGCTTTGTTATTTGTATTTTTTGTATTCTGTACTACACAGTAGACCACGGCAGTTAAATATTCTAGTACAAATTGCTCCGAAGCATGTAAATCAAACCAATCATCAATATGTGGGGACACATGCCAAACACATGACCATTTCAAATGCACAACCAGGATGAAAAATGAATCTAAAGTCATTGTTAATCTTAGTGATCCCAATTATTGCAAAAACTGTTCTAAAAACATCTTTGCTTTCAAGAATTTGGTCAAAATCATGAAATGTTCAATGAACGAAATTCTAATCCAAGTGACATGAAACAGCTGCCACAGAATCAGCCAGATGATGAGTTGCCAAATTTTAACCACTCCTACATTTCCACACAAAATTTTAAAAACCAATATTTAAACAGTAATGACTTTTTAATGATTCATATTAACATGCGAAGTTTAAATAAAAACTTTGAGAAGCTTGAGGAGCTGTTGTAACAACTTGGGAAAATGCCGGATATTATAGCTATATCAGAAACTAAACTGCACTCAAAATTTTGTTTTTATCTTGAAGGATATAACTTTATACAACAAAATTCTAGCACTAAAGCTGGTGGAGTTGGTATGTTCATTAAAAAATCAAATCAAAAATCAAATCTTCATTATACTCGCCGTATTATGCCAAAGCGTGTAACGAGTTGCGGGGCCCATCTCCGCGGCTTAGCGCCTGGGCAGAACAGCTCCGAAGAAACGTCGCAGCGGTGGCGAGTCGTTGGCGACAGCGTGCCGATTTGACCGGCCCGGGAATCGAACCCCAGACCTCCCGCACCGATAGCGTGCGCTTAGCGACTGAGCTAACGGCCGGTCCATGTTCATTAAAGACACTATTAATTAATTCATTAAAGACACAGTATGTTCATTAAAGCAACTGTAAACAGCTTTAACTTGAAAGTGGAGGGTTGTGAAGAGTTATGGGTCAAAACAAACTCAAACAAGACAGAAAAGCTATTTGCTGTACTTTATAGGCACCCAGGTTCTAACATTTCTGAATATCATTCCTCATTTGAAACATCACTCGAGTCATTAAATCAGCATAAACTACAGTACTATATCTGTGGAGATATAAACATTGATCTACCATAGTGTGAATTAAAGGCGAGTGTAAAAAACTATCAGGAAATGATTGTTTCTTTAGGATGTTTACCCTTAATTAAATATCCAACACGGATAAGTTCATCGAGTGCAACATTAATTGATCATATCTATACAAATAACTTAACGCATGTAACCGCTACATACATACTTTAAGAAAATATTTCTGACCATCTGCCAGTAACGCTTCTATTAAAAAATAAGACGCATAAAATCACTTCAAATAACACATTAATTAGAGATACAAAACAGTTTATTTTAGATGAGTTTTTAATGGGTTTGTATGATAATTTCGAAAACTGGAAAGCTGTTAACCAATCTGTTGATGACCAATTTGATAACTTTATTAAGATATTTGATAACACATTATCTAAACATGCACCACTGAGAAAAAAATCTAGAAAAGAACAAAAACTAAGCGACAAGCCATGAATCACAAAAGGGATACTAACCTCAAGTAAAATGAAAAATAAATTATATACAGCTAGCTTAAAAGGAAGCATTGAGAAAATTCAACAATATAAAATCTACCGAAACAAATTTACACATTTAAAAGAAAAGGCTAAAGAAAACTACTACAACAACTTAATAAACCAGAACAAACATATTATATCATGAAATCTCTGTGGAAAACAATAAACGATATTGCCAAGTATAAAAAGAGGATTATTTGTCAAATCATAGAACTAACTAATGAAGCAGGAGAAAACACTACAAAATCCGATGAAATAGGAAATTTACTGAACACATATTTCACAGAAATTGGTCAAAAATTAGCACACGTTGTTATGCATTAACTTGTCCTTTGATGACGAAACCAGACAAAATGATGCAACACGAAATGTGCTCTGCCGTATTTTATTTTACTTCCTCGTGAATATTACCAACACGCTCAACATGAGCCTCGCAAGCAAGTTTTTACATGCTTTTTACTTTCGCACCACCAACACGATAAAGAATACAAGATAAAGGATACATATTCCACAACCAAACAACGCTACCAGAAAAGGGAAGAGCTAACAAAACGATTAACGTTATGGCATGCAGGTAGAAGTGGAAAGAAAAAAAGAGTAGACATCGTTAACACCCAAATTGGGAGCAAAAATATGCTATGAAAAAGGCGACAAAACAGAGGGTCAAATGAAAAAAGACAACAGAGGCAACACAGCTACCAACTACGTTTTTTCTTTCGGTCATGAACCGAATTTTTTGGCGATGACCGATTTTTTTAGGCCAGTTCGGTCATAGTGATAAAAAAAACTTAATTTTATCATGTTTTTTGTTTTATATCGTGTTAGAAACTTCTTCATGAATATGACCCAAATGAGGACACCGAAAATTTAACTGTGATTACAGAAAGCTCTTGGGCCTTTGGAGCCACTTAAGCTGGACACGTGAACAAGATACTTAGTAATAATTTTTTCCTTGCAATAGCTTCAGGTGGCACTGTCGTTGAATAAAAATAATTTATTTCCATGGCCTTTAGAGGAAAAACGCTCTCTTCAGTTGGCAATAATGGTTATTAACTTATTATCAGGGGTGGATCCAGAGGGGATGCATCTCTACATCGACCATTTTCAACAATGTCGTTGGTGAATACAATTTCTCCATTATTTCGAACCTCTTCGATAACAATAACCGTTACACCTTAAGCATGCATAGGTCTAATCGAAAATATGCAAACAAAATGCATCGCATTAAGTGAAGCACATCGGAAATAGGGGAAAAAAAATTAAACAAAATCTGCCTAAAAATTGTTAAAAAAGCACTAAAATGGCCATTGCAATGTGTAAATTTTCCGAGGTAGCATGCCCCTGGCTAGCCCTAGAGCAGTTTTTGTTCTACAATTTGATTCAAAGTAACTATGCCGAAAAAAATACACTTTAACCCTCATACGCTAATTACATTCTCATTTGTACAAAGCCGTTTGAGGTGAAATTTGACCCCGATTGGTTTTTCCGTCATATTGACGGCAAATGGACAAAACCACATAAGTAATGGTTGTACAGACAAAGTCACGACGAGAGCCCATTCTCATTATTGGGCTAACGTTGAGCAATTACGCTAAGGTTGAGAAACATCCATCAGTTTCCATGGGGCCAAACATAACCTCAATTGAATTTTAAGCATGTGATGCAGAAATATCATATACTACCGTGAAGAATCATAAAATCAGAAAACATTTGATGCAAAAAACGTTGAAACAGATTAAGAAATTCATAAAGCGATTAGCATAAATTTGAACACTAACATGAAGTATTAGTGGTTTTTATTTTCTTAGGGTGGTTATCCGCATGAGGGTTAAAAATGTCAAAAGTTGGTGTCCCCTCCCTGAAACAATAATCGGATTACGCCTCTGACGTAAAACATTTTCAAAGGCGACTATGTCCGATTTGACCAGCCCTGGAATTAAACCCAAGATTTCCCGTGCCGATAGCGATGTCTTTAACCACAGCGCTAACCGGTTGGTCATATTTAACATTCAACCTAATTCAAAACTGCATCCCTCAACCACCTAATTTTTCTAGATGCGCTCCTGGCCATTATTACAGGTACTGACCAAGGGCGTAGCCAGGGGGGGGGGGGGCACTGGGGCCATGCCCCCCTCAATCCATCCTGGACAAAAACAATGCTCTTGGTAATTATAATAAATACTTGCCATTGCGTGATTATTTTCTAGCTGGGGTTTTAATAAGTGGGCTTACAAAGTAGAAATACAATGCAACTTTGACCTTTGCATTGGCCAGAGTTATGATGGCATTTTTTTACGAAATAGTTGCATATTTATCCTCCTCCCACGAGAAAGCGATGAATGCGCTATACAAGAATGTTTAGGAGTTGCCAGCAGCAGCGTATTTAGGAGGGGCAGTGTGCATTGGCCCCCCCTTTTGACTCTGCTTTTTAGTAAAAAAGAACAAATTTAATGGTGCCAAGTGACTGAAATATGCGATACTCTTTTGAGATGATTTCAGTAGCTTATGGCCAGGGGCGAATCCAGGACGTTAAAAAAAGGGGTATGCAAAGCATCCTCCCACCACCCAATTTCAAAAATGTTTTTGATGCAAACAACTTTTCCATAATTTCAAATCTTTTCAATACCGATAAGTCTTTTACGCCTTATAAGCACACATAATCGAAAATGTGCGAATAAAATACATCATTTGGCGAAGCACTCAGAATTAGGGTCAAAAAATTTAAACAAAATTTGCCTGAAAATTATTCAAAAAACTCTAATACAGCCCCATTGCAGCATTTAAACTTTCAAAAATTTTCCAGGGGAGCATGCCCCCAGAGCCCCCTAGACCTTTTCTTGTTTCTCAATCAACTTTATCTTAACTCTGCCGAAAAAAATGCACTTGAAAAGTGTGGAAATTGTGCCCCCTCCTTTCAAATTTCTTGCTACGCTATTGGGTGCGAGCCATCTGTCTACCACACCAAGATGGGGAAATCCCGCTTAGCACTCTTCCCAACAGCACTACAAGTAAACTTGCCAGCTTGTTCGTCACACTGTCCCTTTAATGCTGAGCGTCAAGCTGGGAAGCTGTGAATACCAATTCTAAAGTCATTGGTTGGACCCAACTCGGAATCAAACCCAAGTCCACAGCTCAAGAGGCAGACGCTCTTACCACTTGGCCAATGGCGCAGCCGCAACGGCCAGCGAACGGTCAGGCGTCACTTCAATTGTTCCACACATCTCTCCGTTGGCATATTATTTTTACTATGCCATGCATTGCTTCTGCAGCTGTAAAAGTTGGAGCAACACAAAATGCTGAAAACGTTGCACAAAAAGTGGTTAAAATGTTTCAGATCAGTGCAAGGAAAACAGCGTTGTTGAAGTCCTACATAAAAAAAAATGTAAAATGCCATGTATCGATACTGGTGAAGCACTCAAAATTAGGGGCAAAAATTTCAATCAAGTTTGCCCGAAAACTGTTCAAAATGCACTAAAATGGCCATTACAGTACAGCATTTTCAAAAAATTTTTGAGGGATCATGCTCCCAGACCCTCTGGAACCTTTTTCTTGTTCCTCAACTTTGCAAGGAAAGCATAGTGCTCAGACAAGGTACGATAGAACGCATTTTGCGCCCATATGTTGTAGACCGCTCTTGTGCTACTGTATGTGCAATGTGCCTATGTAAAACTCCTCCCAAACCTTCTATTAACTTACTATGCAAATTATACACTACCAACACGGCACTAAAAAGTCCACTAACTAATTACTTCACCCAAAGAGAAAGTCACTCAGAAAGAATTGAGACACTTACCTTGGAAGACACTTGTGGTGGTGCTTCGGTGATAGGCTTTGCAGGAAAAAACTTGGAAAAGATTGGATAAACAAAGGGCTGGATGTACTTGTGGTAGACCCACAACAAGAAAGGAATGACAATGCACGGGATACAAACCATTATGACAAACAATTTACAACGCCTGCACAAATATACTACATTCATTACATGATAAAGACATCGCAAAATAACCTACACGCATAATCTGCATGCACAGTAAAGGTAGCCTCTATCTCGAAATTAAAGCGGCATGCAGAGATGGGCACAATAAACCTTTCTGTACCAAAGCGATAGCGATAATCGATAATTTCAAAAATGCTCTGGGTGATACCGATAATTGATAAATCTCAATTTCTTAAAGCGATATCGGTAATCGATAAATTTTTCCGATAAATGTTGCGATAAATTTTCAACGTGTTGGACGAAGTTTTTTTTCTTGTAAGTCAAATTACATAAAAGTTTTGCTACATTTTTCAAAAGAGAGCAGTTCACGGACTGCGCCGTGGGATTAAACACAACAAAGAGAGATTTTTTAAATTGCAGCAAGATTTTATCGACACTGTGAATTTTACCATAGCGCCAACTCCCTAATTTTAAACACTGTGTGCATAAAGAATCGTTTATCGCAATAATTTATCGGCGAGAACAAAATATATTACGAAAGCGATATCGATAAATCCAAACTATTTTGAGCGATAACGATAATCAGTAAAAAATTATCGCCGATAAATGCCCACCTCTGGCGACATGTTTGTAGTTATGTTGTAACATTACTCATTTCTTTCGTTTCAAAAGCAAGCCTTTGATGTTTTGAAAAGCAAAATCGTAACGGCTTGTAACAACAACTGATTAAGACAAAGCAATCAAGATTACTTACAAGTAAGGTTGGATCCAATCATTTTTTATAATTTTTAAATTTACACTATCAATAACTCGTGAGCTGATTCAAATTTAATTGAACTCACCAGTCATTACTACTACTTCTATACTTGGTAAGCCAGTTTATTACACATATATTTTAAGTTTAAAACAAGAAATATTTTTGAATACTGTAGGATCAGCGAGCAGCAACTTGTTCAAAACATTTTATACAAAGAAAAGATCGGGTGTAATGTCCATTCTCGAACAGGTGCACTAGGAAGGCAACTGTGGCCAAAGGCAACTTCAAAGCGCCTTGAAGCTTCACATCTGCCATCACAAACTTTCTGTTTGCTTGAAGAAATTTTATGGAACGTTTGCAAGATGTAGCCTACTGATATAAACCAGTGACAAATCGCTACTTTTGCTTTGTTACATTTAAGTCAAAAAACTCTAAATTTATCGAAAATGTTTAATAGAAATATTCAAATTCATTGACTTGGCAAAAAAAAGTTCAAATTCATCAATCACTCCTGAGCGGATTCAAATCAATCCAACCCTACTTACAATCGTCATTTCACCACACATTTGTGGAAACGTCAGTCACAGAAGTATCATTACGTGATTAAAACAAAAAGTAAAAATAAGTATGTAAAACTTCAACTTCGAGAGCATAAGTTTTTAAATAAGTCGCCAGAACCGTTGGCTCATGGGCAACTGCTGAGTCCATCAAGCGATCATTGCCTTCACGAGTGAGCTGTTAATTATGCATAAGTTTTTTCTTGAGTTTTCCAAAAGCAGTTGATTATCAGATGAGAGTAACAAAAATCGATTACTGTATCAAGCATTATCTCAACATCAAATACGCTCCTGGGTGTAACATGGCAACAGTAAAATAACAAAAATCGATTACTGTATCAAGCATTATCTCAACATCAAATACGCTCCTGGGTGTAACATGGCAACAGTAAAATAACAAAAATCGATTACTGTATCAAGCATTATCTCAACATCAAACATGCTCCTGGGTGTAACATGGCAACAGTAATAAAACAATTAGTGCAAAACATACTCCACTGCCTATATTCATTACTATTCATCTACCGGAACCCCAATTGCTGATTCAATGCTCCATGGCTCCAACAATATCAGAGTTGATTGAAAATTTGTGACTTTGTACATGGTGAGCATGAAACCTTTACTTGATTACAAATGGATATTAATCGCTAACTGTACAAGATCCAACTTTCACTTTAAGTATTCACCTAACATACTTCGAAGTTTCTTTTCAAAAACGCTTACGGTACCAATTTTAGAAAACGTTAGTGGTGATACATGAGCACAGTTTGACTTTTTTTGTCAATAGATGCAAATGGTGACATCGTGGTGGCAACATCAACCAAAGAAAAGGAAAAATGTTGTCACTCTAAACATGTACATAATTATCTTGACAAGCTACAGCTGGGAGAGTGTGAACGAGGCAGTTTTCCCCAACACGTCTGTTACATAAGTCAGGAGACTAATCAGCATCTTCATCTAATTAAACTGAGTTAAGTCAAAATGTTATGGGACAGTTTAATTCGTGATGCCTTATAACCTATCGTTTATCACAGACCTGAGTGAAACAAATTTAATGGAATAAACAAACAGGTGATGTGTATCAAGTAATTGCAAGAATTCTCCAAAGCTCGATTTTCTACAAGAGTTGAAGCAGTGGTTAATTTTTTGCAACAGTCAGTTTACCGCCAGTCATTTGTGCATTTTCGAGCCTGCATGTCTCCAGGCAACCTGGTAAACCACGATCAAAGGGCCATCAAACAAACCATCAAAAGGTAGCAAGCAAAATGGCATAAATGAATTGAAGTCGCGACAATTGGTTAGCATAATATCGGTACACGACAACTGGCCGCCGCAAACTGGCTGCGACACAACTGATCGTCATAAACTGGTCGCCATGCAAACTGACAGCGAGGCAAACTCGCCACAGTGACAACTGGCCGCCAAAGCACGAGGCTCAAAAAAGCACTTTGCACCTATTGCTTCGTGACAATTGTTTACTTAATGACCGTGTGAATTTGATAGTAACTTCGCACCTTACTGCTTCTCAAATAATGACATAAAGTCAAAATGCTTTAACGACTTTATGACAACACCTAGAGTGACGTTCTATAACTACGCTTGGACAATTAATATCGTCAGAGAAATGGGCTAGCGGTACCGCGCGCAAATGACAGATCCTACATGACGAGTTTGACTCGCAGCTGGAACAGATCGCATTATACATATATATCGGATGACTGCTGAATCGAAGAGTGCAAGCTCACTTTGCAATCTCCCTCAATTACTGTTGAATTTTCAGTTCAATGTAATTTGAAAATAATCTCAGTTAAAAAATAATAACTCCATGAAAACTTCAGAAAGGGACTTTTAAGCAGTGTGTCTTTTTGTCAGAGCACATTTTCTTTTATGTTTTTACTTCATGATTCATACTTTGAGCGATTACAATCATTTAAATAAATGTATTATGACTTGCAATTTAAGTAAATTGTTTTTTTGCAAGGGCGCGCATAAGTAATATTATCTGAGAAGCGGTATGGTGCGAAGTTACTATCAAATTCACATGGTCATTAAGTAAACAATTGTCGTGAAGCGTAAGGTGCGAAGTGTTTTTTCGAGCCTCGTGCTTTGGCGGTCAGTTGTCTCGCTACCAGTTTGTGGCAGCCAGTTGTCCGTGTTCGCATAATATAGAGCTGAAATATGTTTTTGCAATGAAATACAGCAATGTTTCAAAAACAAAGCAACAAAAAAACTTGACTTCATGCGATAGACAAAACAGTAAAAATGACAAACAGGCTTGACGGCTACTAGTCTGTTTCAGATGCACTATTACATACCAAACTTTAATATGGTGGAAGATTTGCGAAAATATGACAATCATCTGAAACATATTAAGCTCGACATGACATCAGTAGACCAGGGGGAGTAAAGAACTCATGCATCTGCTCTATCTCACTTAAATTTTTTGTAATGCATATTACTGCATTGGTACATCAATACTTCTAAATCCACAAAACTGAAAAAATTCACATTTAATCGATTCTTGGCCCTCGACCTCCAAACAACAGTGGATTTAAGCCTATTCTGCAATGCCCAAGAAACAAAATGCTTCAATTTGTTTGTATGTTACACAAAAGCAAACTACCGTTAATTAATAAATCCTAATTTACTCTATTAAGATCGTTGCAAACAGAGGATAATTGTCGTTAATTCAAAAAAACTAACAAAAAGTTGATAAGAAACGCGTTTGCACGCAGACGTATTTCGTGCCCAAATTGCTCTGCACCCAAGGGTTGGGTTTAGGTTAATCGTGGTGCTTTCAATATGTACAAAGAACTCATGAATTTTTACTCAAATGAACGATTGGAGAGGAGAATGGGAGCAAACAAGGTCCACGCATACAATGCAAAACAAATCCAGCTTGACGATATCTTGACCCAAACTGCTGGCCAAGACTTTTGAGTGAAAGAAAAATCCTTAGATGGTAGCTCCCAATTGGTGATGGTCATGGTGATGTACAAAGAAGCCAGTAGGAACATGAAGTGAAAAAAGGAATAACTGTATGTGACTCCTTCCTTCTCGTTGTCATACACCTTTTGGCCACTTTGTTCCTCGTCTTTCACCAACACATTTGTATCCGAGCTCGGTTCATCAAGGATCACATTTTCACGCAATGTAAGTCTATCAACATTGTTTGACGTGGAGGATCGGATGCTAGAATACAGGACACAAAGAAAAAATATAAAAAGACCAGCTATGCTTTCCAAATCAAAGTCCTGGGAAGTGATTGGAATAGAGCTACTATTCACGTTTTGTCCATTTAAAATACTTTGTAATCCAGGATTACATTTCTTCTCTGGCTCAGTGTTCATAGCAGACCACGTCAAATACATAGCATAAAGCGAGACAACAGAAGCTTGCAACAAGCCACTACGTGGTTGAGCATCCTGTACTTTGGGCAACACAGCAAGGACTGAAATAACCAAACACAGAATCAAATTGAAACTGATAAAAAACTTGTTGGTGGAACAATCACCAGAACCATAATAAATGTAAAACAACACAACTGCAGTAATGACAAGGGCATAGTTGATAAATGTGGCTATTAACAGTAGACCAGTCCAACATCGAGGAGAATCTCCATCTTCACGTTTGTCCAACATGAAGTCATTCCATGCATGTGCAAAATCAACGAGCAAAACTAACTGAATTAAGATGAAGATGAAACCACCAACTACAGCAATATAATACCAAGCAGTACCAAAATCACCCCGAGGAATATAAAAGGCACCAACAGTGATGCCAATCCATATCAGAAATTTAAAAAACCAAAACCCATTGTGAATTTTTGCACGAGGATCCTTGCTACTTTTAACGCATATCATCAACACAGCAAACAGAAAGAAAAATGCAGCCATTCCAAAACAAACCCGATAGACAGCCAGATAACCTGCCAGAGTATTACAGTTGACACTGCCTTTCACTACGGAAGAGCTATCATTACAAAAAGTTGGAATTTTCCTTAGCTCATCTTCAATGCCAGGAATCAACATCAAGCATGAGACAAGTGTTCCAAGGAACAAGAAAAGAGCATAAACAATTCTTGTCGAGGTTGAGTTCTTGCATGACGGACAAGCACTACAACAAAGGCTGCATGCTGCGCTACCACAACAGCAAGCAAGTGAACCAGCACCACACGTGCCTAAAACTAAACCCATGACTAGTGGAAAGAAGATTATAAAGTTTTATAGCTGCAAAACAAAACATAGAATGAAGGTCTATGATTGAAACTACAGGAGACAAACGCAACCAAATAATCACCACAATCTTACAAAAAAACTCACTGCCATTACTAGCAACGACTTGCAGAAACAAAGGCAATTCAAACTCTGCAAAGCTTTCAGCTGATAAGAACCCTACCCTTAAAATGTTGTTGATAAATCATCCAAACCCTAAAGTCATTTGGTGGTACAAAATTTAAAAATGACGTATACTATACTGCATTCACATACAAGCCAAGTTTAAAACTCCCACAAAAAGTTAAGTTACCAAACTAAGGAGTCAACTAGTACTGTATGTGCAAAACCCTGATCGCACTCTTAACAAAATGACATCATGCTCACTGATTGGCTTTTTTAATCATCTCAACATGACAGTTTGTGATTGGCAGGGATGTCCGTTTCAGAATATCCAATCCTACGAAACCGGTTCCGTTTTTGGGATTTAGTTTCATTGTGAAGAAAAATGGCGCGTGATAATCCCTCTGTTAGCTCCATGACTATGCCAGTGCATGCATACCGGTATGCTTCGGACTTATAGTGTTGCAATCCTTTTGCTGACTATAAATTCATTAAAAATAAAACAAATTGTTGTTTTTTTTTTTTTGGCAGAAGTCGAGGGATTGAGTGCTACACTGATATCAAAATAGTACCAATGGCCATTTTATAGATTTAGGATTCGGTTAAGGATTTGAAATTCTGGATTCGAAAAAAGATTTGGAACTATTCTAAAATACGTAAATATTTTGAAATGGACAGCCCTAGTAGCGCTTATGCTGGTCACATACAACTTCCACAAGCAGTTCTGCCGTGACAGGTAAATACGTAAATACCGGTGTTTTGAAATGGACATCCCAGTAGCGCTTATGCTGGTCACATACAACTTCCACAAGCAGTTCTGCTGTGACAGGTAAATACATAATTATTTTGAAATGGACATCCCCAGTAGCGCTTATGCTGATCACATACAACTTCAACATGCAGTTCTGCTGTGACAAGCACATAATTACGATTTGTAGGAGCAGCTTATATGAGAGCTTTTATAAATTAACAGTTTTAGGGCTGTTTTTCAAAGGTAGGTTAAATGCGAGGGTATACACGAAAAGGTGTACATTCCAAAACCTTATATATAGCAAATTTTTTCTCCCGATCTGGGTGTTGTAACCACGCTCCTGACCTGAGTGTTGCAACCATGCCCATTATTGTATTCTATTAATTGCACACCATGACCTTAATTGTTTTGTTGCCTCTTCCCTTTTCTTGTACCGCATTCAATTTTTTTAATCTTATCGTATTCTTTATTGTGTTGACGATGCGAAAATAAAAGACACTGCTACTACCAAAAAAATATTGATGCACGCTAAGCAGGAGTCACGAATGAAAATAAATATTGCTGCTGCAAATAGACAGTAAATTGGAGAAAAGTTAAAGATATTTAGACGTTAGGAAAGAGCAAAAGGAAAACTTTAAAAAGTTTGTCATAGTATGCTTGACATAACGTGAAATGCAAACAGAAAGCTGATGTATCTTGTATCGCAGACTTATAGTTCATAAAGGTCTGATGAGTTGACTGAATGGTATATAGTAAGCAATGAGTATTGTGATATAATTTAACTACTACATGGTTGATTTAAGACCAAATCAAGATACGGTGGTAGGATTCACACAAAAGCGAAAGCTGGTTTAATGTATACTAATGAAACTAGACACTTAGGCCTTGGGCGGTATACTGCTCAACTTTTATTGCACTTAAGGCACTGCGTTAAACTTTGTTTGTTCATTAAGTTAACGCATTGCTTCAAGTGCACAAAAGTTGAGCAGTATACCGCCCCTGACCAACTCAGCTCCTTGGGGCAATTCGTCATTTAAGACAACTTAAAGTGAATTAAAGGTGAGATGGGCAAGTGCATAATCAAGTAATATTCAAAGGTGTTAAAACTAAGCAGTCCAGTGGCTTTTTCAATGGGAGGAGTTCAGTGACGTTACATCGTGATGATGTAAAGATACTACAATTACAGTAGTTCAGAGGTATTAAAGTGTACAGGATTGTAATGTTTCTAGTCTAAATGACAGCGCAATTGCAGCTAACCATGATTACGCTAAATAATGTTATAACAAAGAAAACAATCAAAATGCTTCATTCACACTTTTGCTTGATTCTTTGCGCTTCATTAAAGGAGAGAAAAGGTTTTACAGAAACTCAAGCTGTTAAGCTGTGGTTAAAAATTTACTGAAAAAAATTTAGTGACCTCATTTTTGGGCCATGGGAAGGTTAACTGACTAAAGCAGGCTAGCTTTCACAACGTCACAAACAGGGTGTAGGTAGCCAGAGGGGGCAAACAGGCAATTGCTTCCCTTTCAAAAATCTTTCATCAAGAACCAACATTGATATAAACAATGACATAAACATTTAATATGCACTCATTACCAAGGGGACAATTCCCCCTGCCTTGAAAAGTATAGTGGAGCATGAGAAAAAACTGCCCTCCCTACTAAAACATTATTTAACTACCGGTACAATAAATTACGCACGAGAGGAATCTCTAATCATGCGATTAAGGTGAAAAACAGCGTCAATATTACCTAAGCCTTTTTCACCCCAATCACAGTGTCAATATCATCATATACTCTCAAAACACGTAATCGGAGTGTTTGGGAAATGGAGCACTCCAGCTCCTGAGACAGTTACAGTACCTACGTAAAAACAATCTTGCCTCCCCCTCGTTCCAGTCTTGGGTCTCTGTAAATCTTTTGTTGGTCTGGTCTTCCTTGGCAGTATTTTTATTATATATATTTTTAACACTCAGCACAGTGTCAATTTAGTTTTTTATATTTCAATAATTTTTCAACAAACCAAACGGTTACAGCGCAGTGTTAAAGATGTCGCTATCAATGCAGATTAATTTCCAGGCTGGTAAAATCGGACAATTCCAAGGACTGTAAAGTTAGACAAGTCTAATGGCTAGCCACTGCTGTGATGTTTCTTCAGAGCTGAGTTGCTAAACCACAGGGGTCGGGCCCAGCCACTCGTTACCATGCTTCGGTACTACAGCGAGTTTAATGAAGAGTACCGTTAAGATTTGATTTAAAAAAAAATTGTGAGCGGCCATAGTTGTTGCGGGTAGCCTACATCTTATTTAAGGAAACTCCTACTTACCAATTGCCACACAGCAGCATCAATGACAAAAATGCAGTTCAAGCAAAACACGTCAGAAAAGTTGGACTGCCAGTATTGTTGCAGCGCATCGTAATGGAAGTTTCTCGAAATTAATTTAGAAAGTTGGACAGAAAAAACATGATAGCAATTTTGACGAGCTCCGCACAAAAAACGTCAGTTTGTTTCAAAAAAGTTTCATTTTTTGTAATTGTCAAGGGGGTGTTGACTCCCTCCCCTCCCTTGTGTATGCCACTGTGGCCCTTCTCAACTTAGTGCCCAGGGAACACAGAAACATTGCAGCAGTAGTGAGTCGTTGGTGACACCAGATCGATTCGACCGGCCCACGTATCAAACCGCAGACCTTCCACACCAATAGCTTGTGTGCTTAACAACTGAGATAACAATTGGTACCGGTCCGAAATTGAACCCAAAACTTCCCGAGTCGTTAGCGATGTCTTTATTCACAATGCCAACTGCCTGGTTTGGCTCAAAATAGAGCTGTTTAGTGCAACGTCACAATACCCATTGTTTGCTACGATACAAACTGGAACCTAGCTCCTAAGGCTGGCAAAACACACCTCATTAAAACTTGCTTTCACTAAACTCGTTACAACTGTCGAATTAAGATGCGTGCGCTGCGTGTTCCTTGTGCTCCATGTGATCCTTGTGCACCTGCAGGTTTTAGCAATACCGCTCAAGGCTTCTTTAAGCACGATAAACCTTGTTCTTTTAAGGTTCAAGCCAAGGCCAGCTATACAGACTCGTTGAAAAAATGTTTTGCCCATGTCATTTAAAATTAATTAGCCACACAGTGGCGTAGCGAGAAATTTCAAAAAGGGGGGTTAGACTGTTGGACTGTTTCTGTGTATGCGTCAGTACCGGTACATACCAGTACCAATAGCTTATCCAACGCCGGTACATGAGTGTATTAATGGTACTCTACCTACTCTATTTCTTGCATAAGATTATGCCCGACCTTGTCAGCTAATGCCAGTCTAAACTAGATGATGTTTCACTCTTTTAGACTGTCAATGTTTTTTCAACTTTTTGATAAATTTGATTTATCAATACCAGTTCAGAAGTAAAAACATTTGCATAGTCTAGCTGAAAACAGTGGCGTAACCAAGGGGGGGAATTTCCCCCCCTGTAAAATTGTATAGGCCTACACATTAAAGTTATATTGGTATTATTCGTGTTTTCCTCAAAGTTTACCAGATCAATCAAGTTACGAAAAAAAATTTTTGATTGGCAGTGTCTATTTTGCCGTTAACAGCATAGCCTAATAGCTTTTAAGTCTATTTTGCCGCGGCTACATAACCCCATGTCACACGAATATTACATCTTATTCTATTCTACCTGTCTACTGTCATCACAAACCCGATTGTTAACCCCAGGTCACACGAATCCAAAGCGATTTGAAGCCATTGAAGTGAAACAAACTGAAGTTACGATGAGAATCGAACCCCAAACTAGTGCAGCACTTCCCATTATACGCTGCACTCTACACACTGAACTATCAAGAAGTCAAGGCAATCTAGCACAAAATGGTGCTGAAAAACTCACGACGTCACTTACGGCAAAATCGACCTAAAAGCTATTTTGTCATTGACCACAAAATAGATATTACCTTTTTGATTTCCTCTTTGTAACAGTGTGTAAACTACGCGAGTGCAGGTTTCCAGCTGTAAAAGTGATAAAAATAGTTATAGTCGCCGCTACCGCGCTGCGGGGAGTACCGGTAGTAAATGTTTTGTTGTGAATTTATCTAATCACTGCTGCATCTTGCAGTCTTGTTTGTCGTTTTTTTCAATGAACCATGAAAACTTTAAGCAGGCTTTTTTTCATCAGCTAATGTGCTTTCTTTCTGTCTTCAATTTTGTAGTGGCTTTTAATTTTCACGCGATCCATCATGTTATCCTGTCTTTTGATAAAAAGTAATAGTTGATCAGAAATTGCCTTACTTTTCTTTCAATACAATTCTACAATCATTATAACAATTATTACAATAGCACATTCAGTCAAAACGGCATAAGTGACTGTAATCCAAGCCACCACATTACCGGTATATCATAACGTCATTACTTATGATGTCATTAAACTGTTGCCCCCCCTTGAACAAGGTTTGCCCCCTTGTTGCCCCTACTGTAACATGAACCTGGTTACACCACTGGCTGAAAATATTCATACTGGTAGTCTACCAGTAATTTCTGTAGCCTACTTAGGGGTCAAGTACAACCTTATCTGATCAGATCACACTGTACCAAATACCGATACTTACGAGTTATTACCGGTAACATTCCAGCAATCGTGCTTTGGCTTATCAGCTTATGACCTAGCACCATTGTCAGATCGCGTCACATCCGAAATTTAATTTAAAAAACATACCGGTACCGGTAGAAACCATTTCACTTCCTGCTTTTTCCTTGAAAATTTTTTGTTGTGTTTAAAAGTAGGAAAAGAAAGGCACCTTAACTGCAAAGGTTTTTTAATGCGCCTGGGCATGTTATTAATCAAACAGCTCAACCTAATAAATGTTTTTTCATATAATTTCTCCCACTTCAGGGTCGTTCCCAGTTGGTATCTCGTAAACGAAGGTAACTGCGTTAGCAAAATGAAAACCTCCAACTCCATACCCTCACCTCTGAGATCCTGACCCTGACGTTTACGCTTTTAGTTAGCAAATGTTTCCTATTCATACATAATGCAACTACTGGGCAATTATTTAACGTTTGTGGTACCACTGCGAACGACCCTGAGAGGGACCCCTGAGTCGAAAATTTACCTCATACAATAAATGTCCGCCATTTTCTTTCCACCATTTTTGATTCAGTGTTGCCAAACTTTAAAAAAGTTCACTCAAAAATACATCACATGGGTCAATTTTAAAAAAAGCAAGCAAAATAGTAACCTTAAAACAATTTTAATGTCGCAACTTAGTCCATGTGATGCATTAGTAATAAATTGAAACCTGAAATATCAGCAAAGGGATGCAATTTTGCATTCTCCGTGTGAAAAACATGCATTTTTTTCGTTTTTACAGCATTGTTTTTTTTAATCAATGAATACTTTTGCTTTGACAGTTCCACACAGAGTAAGTTTTTGTTGCTGTAGCCTTCGCTATTTTTAAATCATTGTTTTTGTTTTTTGTACATGTTGTAGTGGTCTATGTTTTTAAGGCAATTTAACTGATTCATTACTAGGTTTAAACTTTAAATCTTATTTGATTCAACATATTTTAAAAAAAGCCAAGATACTCATATCCTTTATCACGTACCGTACGTAAATAGCAGTCTCACAATCGTCTCACCTAATAAAAGTTATAGTTTCTCAAGATGTTTAAAAAATTATTTTAAAAAACTGCGAGCTGTAAATTCAAAATTTTCGTAGTTTCATTTGTCTTTTAGGAATACAAAAACATGGCAACACTGTCTTTTACATCAGACAGTCACAAGACCGAACGTCATAGCAAGTAATGAAAGAAAACTCCTGCGCCACGTCAAGCGTGACCAATGACATTTGGCAAAACAGAACGGAACATAACTTTAATAAAAAGATAATAGCCAGTATATTTGCGATCATACTCACAAACGTTTCGGTAAAAACTTGAGTATGATTGCAAATATACTGGCTATTACCTTTTTATTGAAGTTGAGTTCGAAAACCCATCTTAATGCTCCTAGAACGGAACATGTTTATTAATATCAAAATATAACGGAGCACATGGAGTTGGCCGAGTGGTTAGTGCATTGGGCTCCGAAGCTGGCTTCGCGGGTTCCATGCTCAACTAGGTCATCTCCATGATGCATGTACTTCGCTACCGCAAAAAACCTAAACTGCAATTAAGTGGCTTTAAATATCAAAAAAATGATAATAATACGGTCATAAAAACAATGAAATAAAAAAAATCAACATATGACGGAGTTGCAGAAGAGCAGAAGTTCTTTACGTAAATGACATAAACTAGATAAAGGAAACTTTGTCACGTGATACAGCTTTGTTTGTGCACGGTCACGCTCTCCTGCAGCCACATTAAATGACTGATTGCGATTGAGTAGAGGGTTAGGCCAGTGCTATTGTGTTCTAGAAAAGGTGTTGAGAAACACGAATTTGGAGCTGTTAAAGTTATCACTGCATATTAAGGCGCTGTAAATGCAATTAATGTCTTAAGGTGTGTTTACACAGAATACGATGAAATTTTTCGTTCGTTCAGTGACGTAGGCTACGAAACAGTTAAATAGAGGTTATGACGTAGAGCTAAGTCACTTTGCGCAGCATTCTAGAATACAATCGCAAGGTGCTTCGCAAAACAGTCAGACAGTCAGTAGCAATTTATTTAGTTGATGTCTTAATAGAAAACAAACACAAGTTAGGCCAACACAAGGGACAAGTAAAAAAGTTCAATATTAACGAGAAAAAAAAATTTTTTTTACATCAACAAGGAGACTGCGAAGAACCGATTAAGGTCTACAAGTCATGCAGCCACCCTGGGATTATACTGCAGTGAATTTCAGTTGGTAAGATTTCCGTAGTTCATTGAGATTAGAAGCAATCTCTTAATTGTGCTGCAAAATTGTAAATATATATTTAACGATAACTTTCTAAAAATTTGTTTTTTAGAAGTGTTTTAAAATCGCGAATAGGACCGAATAGGACCGAATCGCGAAAGAAACAACCGGTAGAAAGCAAAATAGTTTGGGTTCGAATTGTGTGGAAAATATTTTCGTCAACTGCTTACGTCAAAAATCTTGTAAAATTTCGTACGACAACAAATCGGACTAAAATCGCATTTAGTGTAAGCAGACCTTTAGTCAAGTCAAGTTTATTTTACCAGAACGCTCAATAAAGAGCGCAGACAGGAAACGGCGAAAAACCTTACGGTCATCTGAGTCAGCCGCACCTTCGGCAGCAACTTACAATTGTCAAACTGGTACAACGCAAAGAGCTTAAAGCCCGGTTCACACAGACGGCATTAGCGGAAAACCGTAAGTGTTAGCGCAAAGCGGCAAGATCCAGGTATGTCACACAGAAAGCTCCAGGCCTTCGCTGAACGTGTTAGCGGTAATTTTCTGCGTCTGAAGCCTCAAGCGGCAGAGTTGAAATAATTTAACTTTTCCACTTGAGGCTTTGCAAACTAGCTTTGTGATGAATGAACAGCCGGTGGATAGGGTAGGTAGGCTACTGACTGTAGCCTACTGTGGGGAATAATTTTATTATGCTTGGCCATTATATCAGTTGTGGGTGGTGTAGGACGACTTTGCAGGATCAGACATCAAATTATCCAACAAGGCTGTTTTATAGTCGAGTCTCGGATTCATGTGCATTACCAGGACTTGCTGTTGCCTGTTGGTGCACAGTAGCTTTGGTTGCTGTGCTTTTCATCGTCTTTTTTTCCGGCTTGCTGCTTAAGTTGTTGTTTTTTCGTTTTTTTTGTGTGTGCAGTTTTGAGTATGTTTTTTTTTTTTTTTTTTGCTTAATCTCTGGCTATTGTGCTTTATTTGTTCTTTCTATGGGCTAATTTAGCCTGAAATAAACTGATTGATAGATATAACAATAGTTAGGGCCGATAATAGCCTAGGTATCACACAGCTACTGGTTGGCCCAAACGGTTTGAAAGCTCAGATGACCAATTGGGTTGAATGTCCTTCTCGCTAGCGTAGACTTAAGATTAATGCCCATTTGAGTGAAGGAGTGGGTATTCACACCTGCATCTGCTTTGTCTGTGAAGTTTGTGTGTATTTTGCAGATTACACCATTGTCAATAGTTGCCTAGGCTGTAATCTACCAGAGCAATATTGGTAATAGCCAAATCAATAATAGTTGAATGCTAGTTTACTTGTACAGTGCGAGGCATATTAGTTGCCTGGGCTGTAGTCTACCAGTGCAATATTGGTATTAGCCAAATCAGTAGGCTAATAGTTAAATGCCTAAAATCAAGATGATTTTAACTAGCTGTGGGGGCATTCGTAAACATACCGTTACAGTGACCGTTAGTCCCGTAGGCTACTGGTATATGAGTTGGGTTATATATGCAGTATGGGTATCTAGGTATGTGTTGGTGAGCTGCTGGTCAGCTGGTGCTATATCATTTAAAGACACTACTACTACTACAAGAAATGCAGATGAAGGGCAAAAAAAATTTCCAATTAAATGGCATAAACATATCCTGTCAAACAGATGAATATTTACAGTGCTCAGTACTGGTACCATAGATACAGCCATCTCAGTGTGTACTGGTACCAGTATGATTAGACTATGTACCATGCAGACTAATTACACAGTCTGCAAAATTTCATGTTCTGTGTTGCAGGATTTAGGAATTTTTGTTTGTCCATCGTAGTCTAGCTTATTTGTGATAAACAACAGCAACTAACGACATTTTTTCAACTTGCAGCAGTGTTGCTTGCAGTCACCGGCGGCTGTTCCTATGGAAACGAAATGAGGTGTTCGTCGCTTTGTGTGTGAACATTAAAGACCAAGCCTTAGCTTTTTACTCCGCGCTCTGCGTTAGCCTTGCGGAAAAAGGCCAAAGGCTTTCCGCTATCGCGAATGCCTTCTGTGTGAACCGGCCTTAAGACACAGCGTTGAAAGCATAAAGCATTGAAATTTAGATTTATACAAAAGAAAAATAAAATAAATGTGCACAAACAAAAAAGCAATGCAAATTTGTTTTCTCAGTTTCACATTACACATAGGTATTAGAATCAGTGCCATAGCAGCTCAACTTTGGCCCCCCCCCCCCCAAAATCCTTTCAAGGGCCCCCATGCTAACCTTTCGATATAAATTGCTTTAGGTTTTTCTAGGGGTAACAGCCCAGTGTCTCACCACAATGCGAATCCTGTAGCAAAACATAGGTCTACTCTACGCGTTGTAACCGTAAAAAAATAAAAAGTGTATTTTTAACACTAATTCGTCACACCCATTTGTTCATTACCGATACCATTAAAATCGCCTAGCTAAGCGCACTTTTTTGTTCACAGATGCTCTTATGACAGCCTCATAATCGGGAGATCGGGCGCAGTAACTTTCGATTGACAACATCGCTATTGAAGAACCAATTGGATGGCCAAGGGGATAGAGCGTCTGCTTCTGGATCGGTAGACTGACGGCTTGATTCCAAGTCAGTTAGTTAATGTCTTTTATTTCCGTACCGTCAACACAAGAATAATATACAAAAATAATATACAGTATAATTGGACAGCACGAGAAAAGGGAAGAAGCAACAAAACGATAACGTTGTAACATGCAAGAGGAGAGTGGAAGGTCAAGAAAAGATTGGTATTCATTTATTTATGTGATTTATTCGTCCAACGGTTAAAAAGTACAAATACTTGTAGTACACAACAAAAAATGATATAGGACAGGGGGACTGCAAAGGGACCATCAGGTCTTCGAGTCAAGCAGCCACCCCAAAAAACTAAATCAATGGTTTACATTTATTGTTAGTTAAAAAGGTGCCGTTCTTGGACGATAACAAAGGATAATAATCTAATCAAATTGTGGGCTACTTTACTAGTAACTAACTAATAACTCTTTAAATAAAGATCCTTCTATGACTTTTTTGAACTTTTTCAAGTTAAATTTTCTTATTTCTAAAGGAGTTGAATTCCATATTTTTACCCCCTTATATTTGATTGAGCGTTGCAATTTCGAAAATCTATACCTTGGTATGTGATAATTGAGACCACATGCTTGCCTGCGAGTTGCAATAGAGCAGGGGTTCCCAACCTTTTGCTTTCTGCGTACCACGTATGAACCTTTCCTGTAGCTGCGTGCCACTTAACTTTGATGAATACGTTTTTACCATCACAACATATAAGAGTTGTGCTAAAAGGTTTACTTCACATACAGAAACGAATATCCTATGTAATTAAGTCCAATGTTCGTTATACTCGCTGTATTGCGCTGCAGCACATACCAAGTAACACTGCGGCTAAGCATCTGGGCAACACAGCTTTGAACTTCCAAGAAATCTCATTATGTGCGAGACACTATTGTGAATCGAGCTTTTGAATGAAGGCAGCACAAAGGTGGGCAAAATTTTCATTGAAAGAGTCACTTGCGGAAAAAATCTTTAATAATAATAATAACAATTTGTATCCCCCTTAAGATTTCGTCAACAATTCGATGAGTCTGACGAAGGATAAAAGGTTAATATACTTTAACTCCACAAGAGATGCAAATGGGGGATAAAAGACCAAAAAAAAGTCTTCCGCCACACAAGAGCTGGAAATGGGGGTTGTAAGCGCAATTGCAAAACGAAAAAAAGTCTTCCGTGTTCCTCACAAAGAGCTGAAGAGCCACGTTTCGAGGGTCAAAAAACTGCTTGTGGCTTGCGAGCCGCACTTTGCCCACCCTTGATGTGGTCAATATAATTGTAAAATCATCGATGTTGCTCCCAGGCCCCTGAAGACAACAATTACAGTGATTCATTACCACTAAAATACCAACATTACCACTAAAATCCCACTAAATGATTCATTACCACTAAAATCCCAACCTGTGGTACGCGTACCACAGGTTGGGAAACTCTGCTATAGAGTGACAAGTATTCACGTTTGTAAAATAGTTTTGTAAATTAGTAGGTTACTTTTTGTTGAAATGACGATGAACAAATAGGGCAGATTGAAGTTTAATCATGTCATCGAGTTTGAGGATACTCAGCGACTTATAACCACTGGAACTAGAGTGTCTCCAATGTATACCAGCTAGTAGTTTAACTGCTTTGTTTTGAAGGATACGAATAGAATTAAGATGGGTTGAAAATGTTGAGGTCCATATTGTGATGCAGTAGAGCAGATGGGAGTTAAACATGACGTGATAAATCAGAGTTAATACATTTTTAGGAAAAAAATTTTTGACTTTAAAAATGATTCCTACAGCGCGAGAGAGTTTATTGTGAAGGAGTTGTATGTGGGACTTGAAGTTAAGGTCACTATCAATCTGAACTTCCAGGTACTTCGCTGATTTGCAGACACTGATCTTTTCATTGTTGTAAACTTACAAAATACCACTGCTATTAATTTGCAGGTTAGGTTTACTCGGTATTAACAGTGCAGTTGATTTTTGTGGGTTGATGCAAAGTTTGTTAGCTTTCATCCAGTAATAAACTGTATTCAGTTTGGTGTTGATGTCATCAATCAATTTAGTTCGACATGAAGCACTAAAACCAAGACAAGTGTCATCTGCAAACAGAATAGATGTAACTGATGTACAGTTGACCAAATCATTAACGTAAAGTAAAAACAATAAAGGACCTAGAGTGGAGCCCTGGGGTACCCCCGTTTTAATTTGGAAAAGATCCGAATGTTCAATTTTATCCAATGTGACGAATTGTTTTCAGGATCGCAGATATGATTTAAGTAGATCATTAGCAATCCCTCTTATTCCGTAATGTTCAAGCTTTTGAATTAATATATCGTGATTGACTGTGTCGAAAGCCTTTTTAATATCTAGAAAAACTAAACCAGTGTGTAGGTTTGCACTTATGTTATCATATGCAGTTGTAATGACTTCAGTAACTGCATACATGGTAGAGAGCCCTTTGCGAAAACCATATTGAGTTGAAGCTAGAATCGGATGTTTACAGATAAAGGAGTCTATTCTAGTAAATATCAATTTTTCGAAGATCTTAGAAAAACACGTCAATAATGAAATAGGTCTATAGTTTGAAGGGTTGCGTTTATCTCCAGATTTGTAAATTGGGACTACTTTGGCAATTTTTAAGCTGTCTGGAAATATTCCTAATGAAAAAGCCTGGTTTACCAATATTGAGAGCGGTTCGGAAATGATAGAGGCATCCCTACTACACTGTAAAAAATTTTCGTAAAATTACATAAAAAAAACAAACTTTTTATATGTTTTTTAAATTTATGCACTTTTTTTGTAAATTTTCACGCTTCTGTATTTTCGTTTTACTAATTTCTAGAAATATCACGTAAAAGGCATGTATACTTAAAAACACATATTTTATAATATAATTATACAGAAATATTTTTAAAAGTACAGATTAAAAGGAGTAATTTTACTTTAGAAATATGTTTTTTAACTTTGTGGATATTTTATGTAGAATGTTTAAAATCTGTGTTTTAAATTCACAATTTTTTTGTAATATAACGTAATAAGAGCTGTGCTGCAAAAAAACGAAGCGTTTGAAAGTAATTTTTCTGAAAACTGATTTCAGTATCTTTTGTATTATTAGATAAAAATAAATTCCTTCAAAACACAAACTTTACCTGTGTTTTTACATAAATATAATTATGTAAAAGTACCAATTAAAAAGCGTAGATTTACCTCATGGGCGGATCTATAGAGGGGGGGCAGAGGGGGGCAAAGGGGGCAGCTGCCTCCCTCCCCTGCCAGGCTGCTGCGATTTATTGGACGCGACTACGAAAATTGGAGTGATTTGGAAGCGAAGACCTTTTTTATATTTTTTTGGTCTTCACCTACAAAATTGGGAAAATTTGGAGCGGTTTGGAAGTGAAGACCTTTTTTTGTTTTATTTTTTGGTCCTCACCTGCAAAATTGAAAAGAATATCTGCCCCCCCCGCAAAAATTTTTCTGGATCCGCCCCTGTACCTCAGACGAGTTTTTTAATTATAATGTACCAAAAGTTGCGTACCCTGTAAATTTTTATGAAAAAAACATATCAATATCAATTATATTAATATTAATCATAACAGATGCTCAAATTGTTTATCCTCTGCATTGATACATGCATGGATTCTATTTGTAAAACTGTCTTTTACTCTGTTGAAGGTTTCAGAGTTGATCCTTTAACATTTAGTTGTTATCGCATCTTTCATATCATCAAGAGTTTGTGGACGATTCTAGTAAACAGCAGATTTAAGGTGTCCTCCAAAACATAGTAAAGAGGCGATAAATCTGATGATTGAGGTGGCCACTCCACAGAGCCTTTTCGCCCAATCCATTGGCCAAAATCTCGGGAAAAAATATAAAAACAAATTTTTAGATTTTCCCTGAAGATCCCTGTTTTGGGTGAAACAGGCTGCAGGAGTATTTATGGTGTTTTGTGTTACTTTAGTTGGCTATATATATGTGAGTGAGTGTGTGTGGTGCGCGATTTCTGGGACTACCTGTACTATTTTATGTAAAATATTCTAATTCTAGGCTTACTATCTTTTGGGAATAAAAATTGTGGACCGCCTACCGATCTCTATAGTATGCAAAAATTTTTTTATATTAATCATAGAACAAATTAGGGAGCATCCTGGTCCCTGATCTGTTCTAGAGTAAGGGTGCGCAAACCTTGGCATACCCTGTACTATTTTATGTAAAATATTCTAATTCTAGGCTTACTATCTTTTGGAAATAAAAATTTTGGACCGCCTACCGATCTCTTTAGTATGCAAAAATTTTTTTGTATTACTCATACAACAAATTAGGGAGCATCCTGGTCCTTGATCTGTTCTAGAGCAGGGGTGCGCAAACCTTAGCACGCGCGCCAAGTTTGGCACGCAAGGTCTTTTTCTCGACACGCAAGCGGTTTTCGGTCTCTATAGCTACAAAAAGAGAGCTCTCTAGAAGTGAAGACCTTTTCTTTGTTATTTTTGGTCTTCAACTATAAAATAGGAAAAAGTTAAGCTTTGTGGAAGTGAAGACCTTTTTTTTTTGGTCTTCAACTATAAACTTGGTAACAATTAGAACTTTCTGAAAGTGAAGACCTGTTTTTTGGTCTTTGGTCTGTTTCAACACACTGTAAAAATTTTAGCCGATTTTGGCACGCCAGCCCAAAAAGGTTGCCCAAATCTGTGCTGGAGCCTCTACGTTATACGTCACTTAACCCTCGAAAAGAAGCTGTCTTGCCTTCCCATCAGCAGTGATGGGCACGATAAACCTTTCTGCACTAAAGCGATAACGATAATCGATAACTTCAAAAAAGCCCTGGGCGATACCGATAATTGATAAATCTCAATTTCTTTAAGCGATATCGATAAATTATCGCCGATAAATTTTTCCGATAAATGTTTCGGTAATTTTTCGATGTTTTGACGAATTTTTTTTTGTTAGTCGAATTGCAAAATGTTTTTTTTTCTGCATTTTTCAAGAAAAGAGAGCAAATCACGGACTCTGCCGTGAAATTAAGCCAAACAAAGAAATAATTTTTAAAAATTACAACAAGTCTTACTGGACACCGTGTTTTTTCCATAGCGCCAACTCACTAACTTTGAAGTTTAAACACTGCGTGCATAAAAAATCGTTTATCGCGATAACAAAATATATAACAAAAGCGATAACGGTAATCGATAAATCCGAACTATTTTGATCGATAACGATAATCGATAAAAAGTTATCGCCGATAATTACCGCCGATAAATTATCGCGATAAATGCCCATCTCTGCCCATCAGGCACAACTAAAGTTTTCATCCATATTACCACAATACAGTCTCAAGGGTAAAAAAAAAGGTAGCCTATAGGTCATAAAAAAATTAAAGAGTTTTGTAAAGAATAGAGGTAGAAAGGTATCACTATTTTTTCTAAAACTCTTTAAATGATGCCTTTCTACCGCTATTCTTTACAAAACTCATTTATTTTTCTTGTCACCTATTTTTCCTCTTTTTTCCTTGAGACTACGTTGAGTTTACATTGATAGTAACTTTAATTGTGCATGATGGGAAGGCAAGATAGCTTTGTTTCTAAGGTCAGGTAACGTATAATCGAATCGATGCAGAATAGTATTTTTCATTTAGTCATATATTTATCTTCCTTGGCGAGAAAACGACGGAGGCGCTACAACGAGATTGCTTTGGAGTTGCTAGCAACCTGCCTGTTGGAAACAGTAATTAATGTGTATGCTTAATCCTTGGATAATATTAGGAAAATATATTACCGCCGATAGCGGTAAATTTTCACGTGGTTAGATCACTTTAAATCGAGAAAATAATGATATATTTTGGAGTCGGCTTGGTAGGATGGGGTTTGCTGATATGGTAGCGTAGTGGGGTGATTGTTTTCACAAAAAAGTTCAATTGTAAGATCATTGTTAATTCATGTGGTAGAAAGCTGCTGTCGTAGAGCGACACAGTCCGGTAGGCCAGGAAGGACATTGCTTTTTAGTTGTAGAAAGCTGCTATGACAGTCATTTGGGAACCTATTAGTCAATTCAATTGTTTCTGTACAAGTTGTTAGGCGTAGTAGGCTGGGTTAAAGTGTAGCCTAACCGTATTTGGATAAGTTAGGGTCTCAATCGGGTGACTCGTGTTTGCTGTTTATGTTCTTTGTCTAATGATTTGCAAGGTTTGGTCCACAAATACAAGTTACTGTTCGTTACCTTTTTGGCTGCGTACTGACGGACAGACAGGTTTGACATCTCCAAATTTCTTGTTTTGTTTTGGAACTTATCAGTGACCACCCTAGGCAGCTATCACACTGGTAATCTGGTATAGCCTAGCGAACTGTTCTAGACTAGGCTACAAATTGCATGGCCATTAACCCAGCTTTCGCTGACTCATCATTGTGGTAATTCAATTATAACTTAAAAGTTTGATGAGTTGATGAGTCAGATATCATTATCATTGAGACTAATACTGATACTGCTGCCCAGATTTTCACTGACTCATCATATATGTTAGCTCACTGGCAGGGCCGGCGGAACCACTCCCGTAGGGGCCCACACGTATTTTGGGGGACCACTCTCGCCACCTGAAAACCTATTTTTATCTTCAGTTTTTGCGGGGTGGTGAAAAAACTTCTACTGAGAACAAAAATTTTCGCCTGTGGCTGTGGGGGCCTCGCGTTGAGTTTTGGGTTTCAGGGGGGGGGAGCACGATGGGTGTACATGATATACATATTATATGTATCGCTTTGCTGGCATTTTTATTTCTTGTGGTAGTGGTAGCTATATTGTGATGCCCATTGTAATTAGGTTTGATGACTTGAAGGGTCAAGTATCGTTAATACCAATACTGTATATAGTGTAGACTTTTGCTTATTTCTTGTGTGTGGTACAGCAGCCTTTGTAGTATTGCTTTGCTGCCATTTCTGTTTTGAGGTATATAGTGGAAATGGGTAAATTTGCATCATCATGTAATAATGTAATGGTATTTTTGTCATAGCTTCTGGCGAAATCTTGCATTGGCACTCATTTTACGAGAGTAACTACAAGAATATAAAAGGACACTTAATGGAAGCAGTATAATGGATAATGAATTTTTGAATATCTAGAAGTTTAAATCTAAGATAGCTGCTTAGTGAGCCTACAGTAGTTTTATACATGTAAAGAAATAAGTATTGATTTCATTAGGGACCAGTGGTAGTAGGTTTGGATTTGTGCAGAAATATTAAAAGCACAATGACCCAATTCTTTCATAAGCTCAAAATTTGATTTTGCGACCCATTGTTTAGGAAGCCCTACGCTATAGCAAACTTTTTGCCACGGTCAGTGCACGTCTCGTCATAATAGGCAGACTTGCATCACTTTGTCGTATTGGATGCTGCATCATGTTTACTGTATAAAGCACTGTGCTGGTGTTGATTTAGCTTATGATATGTTTGTTGCTGAGAGTTAAATCACGATTACTTTGTTGCAGAGAGTTGTATTGCTTAACTTTTTTTCCCCAGATATTACAGTTATATATATGCAAAATTGTTATCCATTAGCTTGGGATAATGAATGATAGTGCTAGCAATATAGATACAGTTCCTGCTGACCAAGCCATTTTGAGAGTCATTGAAGAATGCAGTTTAAATATTTCCCAGGGAAAGCAACATAATTTGGTAGAATATTTGATAGACATGGGCGCTGTAGAGTTACAGGATATTGTATATTTAACAGATGATGACTTAAAATCATATTTAGCAACACTTCAACGTCGTAAATTTCTGCATTTTATAAAGAAGAAAGAGGAAAACCAATCTCAAATCTCTTCATGTTTTAACAACGGATCACAGGAAGAGGATGATGCAGAACCTGTCTCCAAATCTGATTGTTTGTGGATTTATGAATTTCAAGAAAACATTCTTCCTGAATCTACCTTGGATTTCTTGAAAAAGAAGGTTCGCCTTCCTCCAGCAGAGAGAAGGTTGCTCATTAGACTAATTGCAAAAGATGGATTGTCAAAGCATCAAGCTCCTGGACGTAGAATATTGCGACAAGTTGCCTACAAAGTTGTTCTAAAATATCCCAAATCTTTGGCAGATTTTGGATTAAATGGCCTCTATTTAAGAGATGGTTGTGGGTCTTTTTTTTACCACTGGAAAACAGCATATTCAACACCAAACGCCAAGGCACAAAGAGACCTGCAGATTCCTCCTCCTCAGACTGTGACTTTGACCATAATAATGCCCATGTGAATGTACAACCTGAATTTGCATCAAGGCAAGTGTCTGCTGATCAGTTAGAGAGCTTCCGGCTGGCATTATTGGCTAAATTTCAAGATTTAGGTAACACAACTTTTCAAGCTCTCGACGAAGAGGAAAAAGTGTTGATAAACAAGTGTTTTTCTGGAATACAATTTATAATCAAAACGCAAAGTAAAAGAGTATCAGAGATACGCAGTGACTGGCCAATTTTGTTCACGAAGCTAGGTTTTTTCCATCATTATCAACAGGTGGTCGGTAGAACCCTTGAAACTTTCCATGACAATATGACAAAAAGTTTGGTTCAATTTATAACTTATATGCAATCTCTTTAGTTGAATAGAAAAGAATTCAAAGCTGTTATAAAGTCTATTAATGATGCAAAACAAGTTACAAAAGATGATCAACCATAAATACTTGGAATGATAAATCTGCTATGTGAATATTTCCACGAAGACTTCAATCAACTAGTGCTGAAGGTATGCGATTTTCCGAAATTTATGCATTAATTTTTAAAGATATTAAAATCTATTTGTTTTTTTGCAAATATTATGAAGGCAACTGGTGAGCTACTTAAAAAAGAAACCCCATAACCTTCAAAAATACAAGTGACATCTTCTCATTAATTAAAGGGGCGTTGAAGTGACATAAGACTTAAATTCTAAAATTAGTAAAAAATGCATAAAAACATTTCGCTTTGGTCTTACCTGTAAATACCTTTTGGTTCAAGAGATATGTAATTGCAAACCTTTTGCAATTATCCTGTTTTTTAATCGGCAACCTTAAACCTTGCCGTAAACCAGAGATGAACCGATCCTATATTTACAGGATCCTGATCCTATCCTGTTGTACAAAATTGAATCCTGATCCAGATCTGGAAAAAATGAAAATTTCTCGATCCGGATTCTGCGTCTAACTCAGTTAGCAACAATGTAAAATGTTCCCCTGTGACATGTTTTTCATGAGTCGAGTACCGGTATATACGAAATATCATACTGTAATACTCCAAAGCCAAAAACCAGTATCGTATATATACGACCAGTATCGTATATATATATTATATTATGCTGGTACCATTGCATATCCAAAAAAAATTATCAACAACCTAAGGTAAATGATTGCATTTACCTTAGTAAAAAATACATAAAAACAAGCAAAATTAGGATTCGGTCCTGATCCAGTTCACCATCAAATATGTAAAAATTCAGATCCGGATCCGATCCTGATTAAAGAAAAACGGACCAGACTCCGTCCGGATCTTATCTGGATTCGTGGCGATCTCTGCCGTAAACAGCCAATCCTCGCTGTGCATACTACAAGGTTTAAGGTTGCCGCCTAAAAAAAGAGATAGTTGCAAAAGGTTTGCAATTCAGTATATCTCGAACAAAAAGATGTGTGAAGGTAAGACCAAAGCGAAATATCTTTACTTATCTTACTAATTTTGGAATTTAAGTCTTATTTCAATTCAGTGCCCCATTAATATACTACCGGTGTACTACTTGCTTTTTTGAGCTTAAAAATTCCTATTCCATTCTATAACAGAAGAGTTAAACTATTCTCACTTCATACCCCATGATGTATGTACATACGTATAGTTATGTTTTAGTTGTTCTCCTGACTGGTGGAACAGCAATGAAAGTCTTAAGCTTTCAATCAAAGTATTTATTTTTCAAGCAGCACAATCTAACACACGGTAAAAAAGCCAATTAAAGTAATGAAAGATTAACGGTATGTTTCCTCGTGAATTGGCCGAATGAAAGGAGACTGCGAAATGACCGTTGAAGGTCTTCAAGTCAAGCAGCCACCTTGCTATCTATTGTCTTTCACTTAAGTTGGAATGATGCTAGCCTAAGAAGCATTTAATCGCTTACCAAGTTAAAAGTAGCAATAAGTTGATTTTTGAATTTAGTTGTGAATTTTTTAAATGTACAAGTTTTGGGTATGAATTTTTTAAATGTACAAGTTTTTTTAAATGCACACTTTGAAAATCTATTGCATTTTTACAGCCCACTTTAATTGCTCCAGCTGTGCCGGTTTTCCATTTCCTTTTTTAGATTTTTATATATATTATCGAGCTTCAGTGGTGTTCGTTAGTAACCACTGACCACGAAAAATTAGTTTAAATCAGGACTTCGGAGCAGCCATAAATCTGATGCAGCTACGGCTCCAGCTCCGGAGCTGTCATTTATAAAAATGGAGCTACGGCTCCGGAGCACTCTTCTATAAAAATGTTGCTCCGGCTCCGGAGCTTTTTCTACTGCGGCTCCAGTTGAAGCACTGTACATTTAAAATAGAGGTTTACGTGCATTTAAACAATGTATGACTTTTTAACATTTACCACTGCAAAACGAAACGCAGAACAATCAACGAAATGAAAGTGTTTATTGCAAAACAGACTTGAGTAAAATGCTTATAAAAACTGAATACAAATGCAATACCACATAAAAAAGAAATAAAATACAAATCCAAAATACATAACTTTGGATAAACGTCACAATCAGCAAAAAGATGCTGGTAGTGATTTACTGATTACTGAGTGTATGTAGTCAAATACAGAAACAAATTGGCCTACTGCGCTACATTATTTTCGTAAGTACAAGTTGCTGCCTAGTGCCTACATTAACACGATATTTACTGAATATTGTTGAATAATTTTGTCAAATTGCAATGCACTCGCGGACCCCTGGTTGGGAACCACTGGCATAAACAAACAGCTTCAACAACCACATGGGCAAGTTATAAAAGGTGGCGCAGGAGAGAAAATCTTCACTATTGAAAAGGGTTGGTGTTGAAGTTTGTGAAATAAGGCAAAAAAAGAAGTTTGTTGAAGTGGCTGAATGTCACTTTGCTATAATTTACTGGATAATCTAGAATTAAATCTAGCATTAGCATCTCAGATGTTGACATGGAGCTGGAGCTAGCTTTGAAAAAAGTTGCTCCGGCTCCAGCTCCTTCTAAATTTTAAATAGAGCTCCGGCTCCTCCCTAAAACCACCTGCTCCAGGGCTCCGGCTCCAGCTCCGAAGCCCTGGTTTAAATTGCTTTCGAAAGGGCGTATTGCCAAAATCTGGGGCCTATTCAAAATAAGCTCATATCATACATTTTTAAGCGCAAGTTTATGCAAATTGCTGCTTAGTGGTTTTGCAGATATCATTATGACTTTTTGTTCTTGTGGTCTGCTGATAAGTCGGCTGGCTGGTTGCTGTGCTTTGAACCAGATGCGCACGATGTGTGACTCGTGCAAAGATTTGCAGCCTTGACTACAGTAGTGTCGTAATCAAGATTGCCATAACTGAAACTATAAGATGTATCAACCGTGAAAAATGCTTGATGGTTAGTTCATTGAGTTATAATAAGATATCCTAGTATTACAAGCAATACCATTAATTTGTGGATTACAGAAGTATATTGCATCCTGCTGGTTCTTTAGATGGTCAAATATGGCCCATAGCTTGAAGCTTGGAATATCCTTGCTTTGATTGTGCATTTGTTATGGGGATGTTTGTATTTTCAGGAAGGCATCACTATCGATGATGTTCCAGTTACTCCTTGTATTATCGCCAAGGGTAAGTTCTTTGCAACCCGACTACATTTGTGACATACTTGTATAGCTGTGCTGAACCTGCACTGGTGCTTTTTGATGAGTACCATGCATACATACAATAAGCATTATCTCGTCATCTGTGAGTTAGCCCAGCATGTTAAAGAGGTCAAGAATTAAAGTTAGTGCATTAAGTCACCCAGATGAAATTTGGCAGACTGGTTGCACTTAATAAGTTGGTGCAGCTGTTGGTTGTGTTCAATGGGTCGTCAAAGTTTGTATAGCCTATATTTTCAACTTTTGATTGACCACAAACAGAAGCACCACTGAGTGGTAACAAATTCTTTACTTTTCACAAAACTTGTATTTTTAATAACTTTAAGCCAGATTTGGAAAGAGTAAGGAGACGTGATAGTACCCTATAATGGAAGGATGCTGTCACCTCTGTTTTACCTTGATTTCAGATCCGTTTTACTTTGCTAGTAACACAGCATGTCTACCAGACTACCACTAGCCACTCTTTCACGCTACTAGACTTCTTTTGGACAAGACAGCCTTTAAATTCCGGTGCCCTTCCTGAGGGATACTAATAGTGGTCTGGGTGGGAATCGACACGTGACTTGCATCTGTGAGTCCGGATCGCTAACCACTACACAAACAGCAGCTTGGAAAAATCCAAAACAAGTTCTTTTTGGTAAAGTAAAGATGTTCTCGGTAATCTTCTCTAAGAAACGTTGCTTTGTTTTAATGTGTGACGTGCATGCGTATTTTTTCAGGTCCTAGTGTTTATACAGCGAAAAGGTTTCATGTGATGGTGGACAGAATGGTGGTTTTCGAAGATACATCTGCTGCTGATGCGCTAGCTTTTTTGTTCGGCTCATTTTATTTATTTAACATTGAATACCCTGCTGGTAATGCCTTGACTTTGGAATTTTTGCAATGGTATGTGATGTATGATAACTGTAAATACAAAATTTATTGTTAAACACGCGCAGTGCAAACGCATACTTTTTCCAACTTTTTTCAAAACATCGTTGGTGCATTACATAAATGATTACTATTTAACCGATTCTTCGTAATATGTGTGGTATATCGCTGACAATACTAACGCTTTAAACGATTGGATTTTTAACTTTATTGTGTTTTAACGCCATCTCACCAATGACGTCGTCAGTAAAACTCCAAAATTCTGGCTGACACTTGTTTCTTAACAAAGAAGGCTTGTAGCCCCGCTCATAATATCAATTAGATTATTATATATTTATGATGAAGGTTTGTGAGTTTTGAGCGGATCTGCGCGTAGTCCAGATTCAGATTCGTCCAACCCACTCCAAAGTCGTTTTGCAACGACGACCAAAGTCAAATCTTGGTCCTACCCGATTTTTGGTCCATCAGTGAGCGAGCTTTTTTAAGTCCACTTTTACAGCTTTCAATAGATATTATGATAACTGAAAAGGTTGCATTAGTAAATTCAGTATGTCACAAGAAATGAAAATTTTCATGATAGACTGTAAACTGAAGTCATTTTTTGACTGGATTCAGGTCAAGTTCGAGTCATTAATTCGATTGAGTACTTCCAGTCAATTCTTGAACCCTCTTAACCTATTGTAAGTCTGACTCAAGTCGACAGTCGTTACGAAATGAAAATTTATTTTCTCTTGTGGTCCGGTATATCCAATGCTAACGTAAAAAATTTGCAATATAATATATATTCAATTATTCACACATGTTTACTTTTTAGGTCATTGGCTGAAATCCATCCTCAACGAGGAAATAAGACGGAAAAGAAGGGTAGAAATAAGAGCCGGGTAAATGGCATTCATGCCAAAGTGATTGGCTTGATGAACAATATCAACGACTTTTGTTTGCTTTAAACAATAACAATGTTCAGCATTTTGTGAAAATGATATCACTGTAGACAATGCCGTGACGGCGTTATATATTGTACCGTGTGTGCACAAAGGAGAAATGCTTGTTTTGCTTCATAATGATGCAGGAAAAAAATTGGACGTATTTTGCTTTTATTGATCAAAAATTTCGAAGATTTTCATTTAGTGTTTGAGCAAGTAATTCTTTTAATATGGTGATATATATGGAAAGTATATCGTCTGTCGTTAAGAAGGGGTTTGTGAGTATATCTCATTCTTTAAGAAAGCCATAGTGTGCAAAATATTAAAAATGTTACCAATTCTTTATCAGATCTTCATCAGCTGCATTTTTGTGGTGTTCACGCAGGTATTTTTGTGTAATCCAGTAAGCTATCACGTGTCTACATTAAATATTGCGTTACGTAATTACAATGTTTAGCAAAATATCACTGCAGAGTGCAGATAATACAGGGACCGCATCATGTGTGGAGTGTTATGGCACAATGTATATATGGTAGATCTGTTCATTTTGCTGCTTCATAATGATGCACTAAAAATTTGGACGTATTATGCTTTTGTTAATTAACTGCTCAAGGTTCTTTCACTCGGATATTTTTTGTGACATGTCTTTCAATCATGGTGTTTGCATTTTTATTTTAATACATTTTTTTCGTTTCTGCTATCTTCTCAAAAGTAAGATCGCGTTTAGTTCTGGCCGTTGAAGATGACCGCGCTAAAATGTCACGTAAGCCTAACCTAATGTTGCTATGAATTATCACCACCATATCTTTTTTCAAAGGACGACATTAGATTGGAGAACCTATATCGAGTCAGCTTTTAAAGCAGATTATAAAAGTGAACATTTTTCTAAATAGGATTATTTATACCAGTATGTAGAAATGGTTTGATGCTGTATGCGTGACACGTTTAATTGTCTATACCTTCACAACAATTAGCACATTCACGTAATTCTTAATACGTGCAGTTTACATATCAATGCTACAAGTTTTACAAAAAGTCCATTAACTTACGTCGATTTATAATGTAGAACATCTTCGCAACATTTATATGCATACCACCAAAACTGGTATGATGACAATTTTTTTGTAAAAATAATTTAACTTGTTAATGTGGAAAGATGAAGTGAGAAGGATAGCAATGAAATCAATCCGGCCACCTCCGTAAATGGGGAAATAACAGGATAATATTATGGATGGATAATGGGCTTTTACAAAATAATCAACTTACATAATACATATATTAAGAATGGCAAGTTATTTCATTTGCATATATTTACAGAAAATAGTAGTACAATTACAGAATTTTTGTGATGTGATTTTCAGTGATGTGGTTTACAAATCATTCCATTTATTTCATTAGTTCATTTGTAAAATTACCCCTTATGCAACATATGTATCATTTACGGAAAATAGTGTAAATACATAATTTTTCTGTAAACGTGAACTACCTATCAAGATAATAGTTAACAAAAAGTTGGGTTAATTTACATTTGCTTATACGTAAATTTTGTTTACGTAATGCTTAGGTACATTTACAAGAAATTGTAATTTAACTACGTCAGTCTTTTTATTAGCTTTTGGTTTATGACGTTATAATTATACTACTTATTTTGAACCGTTGCCTGGGTTATGTTATTACTTGTAGTTAGAATTGTAAATTCTAGTTCTTACAGTTTTGTACTGCCTTGCATACACTGCTGATGATGACAGCTGAATTTATGTTGTCGAAACGTCCAGTTTTGAGATTTACAGCGGCTTTATTTTTCCTCCTTAAGCTATTTTCGTCCCATATTTATTGTATTCCGTAATATCACATAGTTTTTTACAAAAATTCGTAATATCACATAGTTTTTGTATATAGGTTTTACATACTAATTTTGTGTTAAAAATTCATGTAACTTTTAAGTAAAAATAATTTACAAAAGTTTACGTCAATGCTGATTACATAAGTTTTGTTATATCAAAAATACCTAATTTCTATAGCATCGCTGCTGCCATAAAAAATCTGTAAAATTCGGAAATTTTTTTTTACAGTGTAGACATTCAACATTAAAGGGATAGTGTTAGGGTTCGCTTGTTGTGACGTTGGGACTTGGGAGACATCTAAGTGTGGAAGACAGATGGCCGGCAACTCCTAAGCGAGCTCGTATAGCGCCCCATCGCTTTCTCGGGATCGGAGGATGAAAATGAAATAAATAAATGAAACTTTAAATCCAAGGTGTTAATTTTAATGAATTAGAAGAAAAATTAAGTTTTTTCAAACGTAATGAATATGAAGCAAAAATTATAAAATGAAAAGATTCAACTCTGCATCATCCTCCTTTTTCAAGTTTTACGCGCACTCTTACGCACGGTATATTCTTTATGATATCATTACACAGTTTATGACGCTATTTACAAGGAAACGATAGCGAAGAATTACAAACGTCAAATATAGAATCTGAGCTGAGCGCAAAAATCCCATTCAACGCGATTCGCAAAGCAAAATTTTGTTTCTGAATTGATGCAACTTTGGATCTTTTAAGACAATTTGGGGCCCTTTTTGTTAGTGTGGGCTCCCCCAAATGGAGGGTTTGGGGGAAATTTGGGGGGGGCTGCTACGGCTCTGATTAGAATATTGTAGCATAATTAAACAGTAATTGACACAGCTTCCATGTCGTCAACACAGCTGTTTCAATTGCAATTGTGACGAATTTTAAGCGAAACAAAATTTCATTGTATTGCTAAAAATTTAACAATGACACCGCTTCATTGAAGATCAAGAACTCAATAGGGTCGATCACTCAAAAGATGTCAAATGCTTAAAATAACATTGAAAAGGTTGCCTAGGTATCTACTCCAAATTGACTTGAAGGTAGGATCATATATGCCAACTTCCAGGTTACTCGGTCTGCTAAGAGGCTCACATCTAAAGTTACTCAGGTTGACATGATTTGGGCAAACGACTTGGAGAAAAGCCACAAATAAACTGGTTAGAGAATCAATTTGCCTAGGCTAGGTCAAAAACACGGTACTCCACTCAAGCAACTCCCACCTCTAGCACCCACAAGGCCATCTACCCAAATGCAGCTGCAGACGCGTTTCGACCTTTTTAGGTCTCATCAGTGCAGCATAGCAACAACCCCCCTCAAAAAAGCTAATTCCTACACATATTCTCCCCAAAATTTCTTGCAACCATTCCTCTGCTAAATCCCCGCTACTATCTAATTGCTAAGATCCAAACTAAATCCTTGCCACCATCCCCTCCTCCAATTTTAGACTAATTTCCTGTTACCATCTCCCCCCCCAAAAAAAAAAAACTCTCAATAAAACTAACTCCCTGCTATAATTCCACTGAAAAAAGCCTAGTAATTTCGGGACAAGAGTAAAATCCAACATTTCATGTTATTGAGGCTCTATGACGTAAACAGAAGTACAATTCAATTTCACGAAAAGTTACTTCCTGCTCAAAGAAAATCGGACAAGTGTTTCCAAACAAATAAGGGTGTTGCACATTGCTAAGTATCTACTCCAAAGATGTTACAAACAAATAAGGTTGTTCCTTGCATGTTGCACATTGCTAGGTCAGGGTCAGCTTGAAGAATACGATTAATATTTGTCAAGACCAATGTGAAAAGTTCTATTGCGTTCTTCTGTGAAAAGGGATTTGTAAGGCAATTCACTACTGAAGAAAAGAAACCAACCCAGGTCCTTTATTTGTTTGGAAATACTTGTCCGATTTTCTTTTTCTTAATTTTGTTTTGTAAGACGGATATTTTTTGCAAATGAGTTTTACACGCTCTACTCCAGTTGATTAAAGAATATTGCAGGGTTGAATTAAACATACTCTAGTATACCAACTTTAGAGTGGAAGTGGGGACAGTAGCACCATCCTTAAGGCAAAACACGTCTATGACGTAACAGTGGCGTAACAATCGCTACATGGGACCCCCCTTTACACACAAACAAAATATGACGTATCCCCCAAAAGAAAAATGAAATTCAACATGCAGCGTAGCAAGTTCCGCTCATAAAACCAACAAAAACGTCAACAAAATCAATAGCAAATCAGGAGGCAGGTTAATTCCCTCTGCGACATTCGTAAGTTTGCCCTGTTAAACACACACACACATAAAATATAAATGGTGCAGCGAAGAAGGTGAAGGAGAGAGACGAGAGAAAAGAGAAGACTGAAAACAGAAAAAAGTAAGTAGCACGGTACCGACTTGGTAGAGAACGCCGTCCATTCATAAGCTAAACATGCGCAAAATGTCAGTAACAAACCAACCACGACTTCTAGTGTTCAGCACGCTTAAAAAAAAAACATCAAAAATCCTTAAAACACCTTAGAAGACACTTCCTGACACTAAAACAAAACAAAATCCTTTTAAAACTAAAAACTTTTAGATGAACAGGCAGAGGACTTTTGTCAACAAACGAACAAAATCTTTCAAAACACTCGAGACTGAACACAAAATGGTTTGCTTACACCAAGCAAAAATCTCACAACCTATTGGGGGTCTGAATTCTTCAGCTCCTATTCGAATATCTAGGTTGTTGCTGTGAAAGTGGTGTAATGTGGGCCGCATGACCGCTACCCCCCATCAAACTATCGAAACGAATCTGCGGCCATCCACGCGCTCCCACGAGCATAAATCCCGTCAAGCCCAAAACAACAGCTCAGATGGTCGAGTGCTATAGAGCAGGACTTCCCAAACTTTTTCGCTCGCGACCCCTTTTAATCTTCCAAAATTTTTCGCGACCCTTTACAGCAAAAATCACAAACAGTGCGAAATATGCATTTGTGATAATTATTGAAAGGCGAAAACTAAAAACAAGTTACCGCTACTCAATTATTTATTTATTTTATTTTTGTGGCATATTTATCCTCCTATCACGAGAAAGCAATCAATGCGCTATACGAGCTCGCTCAGGAGTTGCCAGCCATCTGTTTACCACACCAACATGGGGTAATCCCGCTAAGTGCCTGTCCCACCGACACAACAAGTAAACTTGCCGGCTTGTTCTTCACACTGTCCCTTTATTGCTGAGCGTCAAGCAGGGAAGCTGTGAATACCAATTTTAAAGTCATTGGTTTGACCCGACTCGGAATCAAACCCGAGTCTACAGCTCAAGCGACAGACGCTCTATACCACTCGGCCATCTGATCGGTTAAATGACTGATGCGTGAGGCAAAATCAGTTCGAAAAAAAAAATGTCTGTAACGTCCTTGTGTGGAAACTTGAATCCGGTAGCCGTTTCGTTTAGATTTAGAACACGAAATTTGCTGTTCATCTGGTGAACTTTTAATTGAAGGTAGCCTACCGTATTTTACGGACTATAAGGCGCATTCAAAATTTTTTTTTCTCCAGAATTGATTGTGCACCTTATAAGCCGGTGCGCCTAATGTATGGATCAGGTAGTGCTTTATGCTTTATTGCTTACACTCAAAAGTTCAAAACCAGTATCGGTACCCTTACCATTGCTAAATGAGCTTCAAATGGTAACCCGATGCTCCTTAAAAAACGTAGCGTCTTATAGTCCGGTGCGCCTTACGTATGAAAAAAAAAATGAATCAAAGCAATTTACCGATAGTGCGCCTTACAGTCGGGAGCGCCTTATGGTCCGTAAAATACGGTAGTTTGTAACGTTCGTCACTCAGTCGATCGAACGCTATCACAGTTAGGTTGCTTGCAGTTCAACGTCGGGTGTCACCAAAATATGTAGCGGACAATGTGGAGTTTTGCAGGCCACACATGTAAAGCAAGGCTAACTCACCAGTTACCGCGGTCTTCAGAGTAATATTTGCCGATTGATTAAGTATTCTTCAGTGGCACTCTTTTTGTAATTTCTTTATCGCCCCTTTAACAAAATCTCTCTGTGCTTTGTTTGATGCCACGGTGACGTCCGTGAAATGCTCTCTTTTCTTGAAAAATCTAGAAAAACGTTTTTGCAATAATGACTTACAAAAAAAAAAAATTTCGTGAAACATCGAAAATTTAACGTAACATTTATCGGAAAAATTTATCGATTACCGATATCGCTTTAAGAAACTGAGATTTATCGATTATCGCCCAGATCTTTTTTGAAATTATCGATTATCGCTTTAGTGCAGAAAGGTTTATCGTGCCTATCACCGCTTGTAAGTGTCTTTAGAATAAGGGAATTATTCTTAAAAAGTCCTTTGGTAAAAATTTTTGACAACTTTTTGGTTAATTTTTTTCCCTGACTTTCAACTTTTTGCTAGTTTTCTATGACTTTTCCGGAAAAATTTATTTTTCCAGGATTTTCCACGACCGTGGAAACACTGTGCCAGAGATGATCAACAACCGGAGCCGGAGCAGGAGCCGGAGTATCGCAGTTTTGACCGGAGTAGGAACAGGAGCCACTTTTAAAAAAATCGGAGCCGGAGTTTGCTTTTTTTTAACAGATTTTCCTCATTTTTTAGTTCAGATGTGTTTTGCTAATCTACTGAAACTGCATTATTAACAGGAGTCGGAGTTTAACATTTTTAAAACAATCGGAGTAGGAACGGAGTAGGAGTCAAATTTTCGGAGCAGGAGCGGAGTACTCATGTCATATGGAAAAACCTAGTAAGTCACAATCTTTCGAAAATTGAAAAACTGTTATAGAGGGTGGTTATGCACTGTTCTGCGTCTGTTGGGACCATTTTGAGCCGAAAATATGCTCAACTTTACGAGATATTGAGCTCGAATGAACTGGAAAAACCTAGTAAGTGCATGAAATTATGCTTTTTTTTTCAGGAAAAACCTAGTAAGTTTCAATTTACTAAGTTTTTCCAGTTTAACATCTATTTTTTTTGTTAACTTGATTGTTTTATTGTCGTGAAACAATCACGTTTTTGACGTAATAGAATCATTATTCCAACACCTTTGTCATCAGTACAATAAACATTGTTTCTCGATTAGACTGCACTAGGTTTATGCGTGATAACATTAGTGCTAACCTACACACTGGCTTAGTTTTTCTAGATATTAAAAAAGCTTTCGACACAGTCAGCCACGATATATTAATCCAAAAACTTGAACATTACGGAATAAGAGGTATTGCTAATGATCTACTTAACTCATATCTGCGATCTAGGAAACAATTTGTCATGGTGGACGAAATAGAGCATTCGGATCTTTTCCAAATTAAATCGGGGGTTCCCCAGGGCTCCACTCTGGGCCCTTTATTATTTTTGCTTTACATTAATGATTTGGTCAATAGTACATCCGCTACAACTATTTTGTTTGCGGATGACACTTGTCTTAGTTTTAGTGCTTCATGTCCAACTGAATTAATCGACGACATCAATACTGAACTGATATCAGTTTACCACTGGATGAAAGCTAATAAACTTTGTATTAACGCCAAAAAATCAACTGCCCTATTGATACCGAGTAATTCCAAGCTGCAAATTCAAAATAAAGATATTTTGTACAATGATGCAAAGATAAGTGTCTGTAAATCAGCTAAGTACCTTGGGGTACAAATCGATTCTGACCTCAACTTCAAATCCCACATACAACTTCTTCACAATAAACTCTCTCGCTCTGTAGGAATAATGTTTAAAGTCAAAAAATTTCTTCCTAAAAACGTATTAACTCAACTTTATCATGCCATGTTTAACTCCCATCTGATCTACTGCATCACGATCTGGACCTCAACGTTTTCAACCCATCTTAACTCTATTCGCATTCTCCAAAACAAAGCAGTTAAACTTCTAGCTGGTGTACATTGGAGACACTCTAGTTCCAGTGTTTATAAATCGCTGAACATCCTCAAACTCGACGACATGATTAAACTGCAAACAGCCCTATTCGTTCATCGTCACTTTAACAATAATCTACCTATTAATTTTCAGGGCTATTTCACAAACGTTAATACCTGTCACTCCATTGCAACCCGCAGGCAAGCCTGTGGTCTCAATTATCACATACCAAGGTGTAGATCTTCGAAATTACAACGCTCAATCAAATATAAAGGGGTAAAAATATGGAATTCAACACCTTTAGAAATGAGAAAATTTAACTTAAAGAAATTCAAAAAATCATTGAAAAATCTCTATTTGAAGAGCTATTAGCCAGTTTCCATTTTATGAAGTAGCCTTCACTCTCCAGCGGGCGGCAGTGTCGCTGTATATGCCATGATCATTTATTAATTTATCTTTTAGATTATTCAGTTATTAATTATCTACGATTGTCCACAAACTGCAACCATTGAATTGCCAGCTATTAAAAACAATAATTTAGTTTTTAGGGTGGCTGCTTGACTCGAAGACCTCACGGTCCCTTCGCAGTCTCCCTGTCCTGTTTTTTGTATTGTATTTATTTTCCTTTTGTGTGTTGTGTATACTTTTGGACAAATAAATAGTGATGAATGAATGATGAATGTTTTATTAGATGTAAAAAAGGGATTTCTAATCAGGAAAAATCTAGTAAGTTACAAAAACAACATAAAATAAACAAAAAACTTATAATCTTATCTATGTCATAAACAATGCCTTCCCTGTGCTCTATTGTGGTACCAAAATTTCTGCATTTTAGTTTTCCCTAGCTTGGTAAAATGTTTTTTTGCATTTTTCTCGAAAAGTTGAAAATGCGACTTACTAGGTTTTTCCATATGACATGAGAGTAGGAGTCAAAAATTTTTGAAAAGTTTGAAAATTTTCAAAAATTTTTGACTCCGATCATCACAGCACTGTGCAAAAACTTTACGAACAAAAGCGTGCCTTTCCTAATGTGTATAAACTTGCAGCAGCTGTACCCACTTTTGGGCGCAGTGTCGCAATTTGTAAGTGCAGTTTTTCCGCTTTGTCACGTATCGACACTCCTCACAGGCGTTTAACGACTCACGGGCGGCAGCCCAATCTTGTATTGCTTGCTTTCGAGAAATCAAGAACCAAGAAAATTGATTTGGATGAGTTTGTCCTAAGATTTGGTAGAAAAAACACACGATTGCCTTCATTGTAAACTTCAAGAGTGTGACATTTTTTTAAAGCAATTTCGTTGTGATTTTTCAACGTACCACCAGCCAATTGTAATCTCTTAGCGTAAAACATTTTAGATTTTCTCATGCATTTGTTGAAAATCAAATCTTCATTACACTCGCCGTATTACGCCGAAGCATGTAACGGGTGGCGAGACCCATCTCCGCAGCGCCTGGGCGACACTGGTTTGAACTCCGAAGAAATATCGCAGCGGTAGCGAGTCATTGCGACACTGTGTCCGATTTGACCGGCCTGGGAATGAAACCCCACACCTCCCGCATCGGAAACGATGTCGTTATCACTACGCCAACCGGCCATTGTTTCCAACTCACATATTAATCGGTATTTAATTTAGTTACACTAAGAACAAATTTAAACCTTGCAAGCTTAGACAGATGTTGACTGTTTTTAAAGTTGGTAGGGGAGACCGGGGCTAAAAGTAACAGGAGCAAGTTGTAACAATGCTAATATTTTCTTAAAAAAAAGAAAAACATTAATTCAATTTTTTCCGGTTACCACTTGATCAAAAAGCAAGATATTCGACAAGTTTCGTTTTTGTAGCTGCAAAATCGTAGGCGTGGTAATAAAAATTAAAATTTGGCATATAAATGTCAAATTTTAACAGTTGTGAGGTAAGTTGTAACAGTTCTTGCGGTGAAAGTAGTAACACAATGGAAGCTCTTATTTCAGGCCTGTTTAAGGGTAATTATCTAATTACTTTTTAAAATTAATAAACTTCTAAGCTCGCAATGAATCTGGCTAAGTAAAACTGACAAATATATTTCACCCACAAAGGGGGCATCCTCAGTGCCTGAAAAAAGAAACTAAAATCAAAAGTCAAATCAATGTAGACTAAAACAGCCAGGAAAATGCTCTCAAAATATTATAGCTCCCGGTCCTGATGATTGGGAAATTATATACAAAAAATTAAAAAATCAAACTATGAGAAAGATAACACTTCTGTGACATCACAGAGCAAAAAAGCATATAGGGATCAAATCAAAAAGCATATATAGATCAAATCAAAAAGCATATAGAGATTTAGGGATTATTCTGTGAGTCTGAGTATTTAGGTGAGTTTGAGTATATTGGGAGATTGGGTGGGTTAGGTGAGTTTGAGCGTACACAGGTGGGTTGGGTGAATTTGAGTATATTTGGCTTCGCCGAATGGCCGTTTCGTCTTCGACAAAATTAAACCTTCATGCGCCTTCGGCGCTTATTGAATTTCATGAACGCTCGTCTTGTGGAAGGTTGGATCGGTTCCCTAATGAGATCCCTGACGTCTCCGAAATGGACGCACATCTCCCCTTCTACCTGATTTGAGCACTCTCATAAGTCATGCCCTCTGCGACGTATCACTATACCTCTCCAATGGCACGCTGAAGGTTATCCGAGTTGCAGGCCGGTTTGTTTCGACCATGGGTCTGTATTGTTGCAATCGCCTTTGTCGGTGAGTACATATCCAGTGTTGTGTTGTTAGTTAAAGAAATTTTTTCTTGAGCCGTTCGAAATGACTTCTTCATTAATGCTCAAAGCCCCTCCTCACTCCTCTGCGAAAAATTTGTTTTTGTTTTAGGCATGATCCGTTTTGATAAATCTGTAGTTGATTTGTTGCGCGTGTTAATTGTAGCACTATGCCTAAACAGCAGTCTGCATCTTCTCATCGTCGTTCTAATACTTGTCGGCAACGTTGGCGTGCTAGCTGCCCTCAAGGCTTTTGTCTGTGGTAGCCTATATATTGCATTTGCTTTGGGGTTTCGTTATAGCATACCTGATGAGTCTTGATTAGACAAAATAAAGTATGATGCATCACCCATTATCGTGTGCAACCTAGATTAGTTTTTGCATACACGGGTGGGTTAGGCAGGTTTGAGTATTTTCGGCTTCGCCGAATAGCCGTTCCGTTTTCGACGTTAATTTTTTCTTCTTCTTGGACATTAATTTTTTTTTCTTCTTCGCCGAATGACGTTAAATTAAAAAGCAGTTTTTTCATTGCGAATCCATAAGAATAGAAGACTGCTTATGCAATCACAGACAAAAATATGTGCTTACAATTGGTAAACATCCTGTCTCTTTTTTACCTTTATTTTAAGTTTCATTTAAGCTTTGAGTATGTCAAGAACAAGGTTAGCTTTGAGGTTTAATATCCTGTAGAGGTGAAAAGCAGGAGATTTAGGAATTATTCTGAGTTTATTTTTACGTGGGGAGGCTATGCTGCACTGATGAGACCTAATACGGTCGAAACGCGTCTGCAGCTGCTAAACGGGTTTGATAATGTGCATGTATTCATTAGACAGTTTTGCATACACGGGCGGGTTAGGTGAGTTTGAATATATTACCGGTAGGAGATTTAGGGATTATTCTGTGAGTCTGAGTATTTAGATGAGTTTGAGTATACTACCGTTTTTTCTCAAAACCTAACAACTACAATTGTCAACTATAAACCAAAGTCTCGTCAGCCTTGCTACGCACAGCCAATCCAGGCTAAACTCATTCCAGACTGTAAAGACTCTGTTTTTGCATTGCTTTACCTGTACATCTCGACTTCATCTCTTTTCTAGGTTGTGCCCTATTTTTGGCAGGCGACTGGCCCCAAACAACGATACCCAATGAAAGAACCTATAACCACTAACCCACAACTAAGTTACCGGTAGCCTAACTAGCCCACATCACTAGAAGCCCCTATGGCAACCCACTCATTTGCAGCTGCAGACGCGTTTCGACCTTATTATGGTCTCATCAGTGCAGCATAGCAATTGGGTGGGTTAGATGAGTTTGAGCGTACACGGGTGGGTTGGGTGAATTTGAGTATATTCGGCTTCGCCGAATGGCCGTTTCGTCTTCGACGAATTTAAACCTTCATGCGCCTTCGACGCTTATTGCATTTTACAAAAAATTAAAAAATCAAACTATGAGAAAGATAACACTTCTGTGACATTACAGAGCAAAAAAGCATATAGGGATCAAATCAGGGTAAAATAAAAATCAACGAATGGGTAAAATAAAAATCAACGAAAAAGTCGGAAAAATTGAAAAAATAAGACAAGGATGGAAAAATTATTATACTTAATTATGCCGACTACGATACTTGATAATTCGACCTATCTACTTGATAATAATTCTAGCTTGATAATTCGACCTATCTACAGTTACCCAGTAAGCCCAATCCCTTAAATGCATTGGTCAGCGATACCAATAAGTTCGTTTGGCAACTCCGAAAAAGCGATAAAATCAGTCAGTCAGAATATTTCACTCTTAGATGTAGTAACGGTGTTATGCCTAGATTTTATGGTTTACCTAAAGTTCATAAAGCTAATGTGCCTTTAAGACCCATTGTGTCGTTTGTGAATTCGCCCACGTATAACCTTTCTAAATTTTTGTGCAAAATTATTTCGCCTCTCTTAAAGAATACTTATACTGTTAACAACTCTGTTGAATTTACCAATTTAATTCGCAACCAAATTGTAGGTCCTAATGAAGTTTTTGTGTCTTTTGATGTTGTAAGCCTTTTCACCTCTGTACCTACTGATCAAGCTCTTGATTGTGTTTTACAATTATTACTTAATGATGACACTTTGCAAGAACGCACTGCTCTCAGTATTTCTGATATAAAAGCTGGCTTAGAAATTTGTTTTAAAGCTACAATTTTCACTTACAATAACACAAATTACCGACAAATTTTTGGTCTTCCTATGGGCTCATGTATTTCTCCAGTGTTAAGTAATATTTTTATGGAACATATTGAACAACTAGCTTTGTCAACTTTCCACACACCCCCCACACTTTGGTGCAGATATGTGGATGACACTTTTTGCATTTTGGACAGCCGAGAGACGGAGAATTTTCAATCACATCTCAACACCATATGCAGCCACATCCAATTCACCAAAGAAAAAGAAGTTGAATCGTCCTTGCCTTTTCTTGATGTTCTCGTTTCCCACTCTAATAATGTTATCTCCACTAAAATATATAAGAAACCTACCCACACTGATCGTTACCTGCAATATTCTTCGCACCACCCTAAACAACAGAAGTTGGCTATCACTCACACCCTTCATCACAGAATTTCTTCGCATATTACGGATCCTACGGAAGCTGAAAAAGCTAGAAAAGACGTTTGCCTCACCCTCCAAGCTAACGGTTATCCCTACAAGCACACCTACCCTCCTAAACCCAAACCTCTGCTGGATTCACCCACATTCACTGGATACACGTCACTACCTTACATTCAAGGCACTACCGAAAAGATAAGAAGAGTTTTAAGTAAAATTGGCGTAAAAGTTGCTATGAAGCCTGTTCGTACTATTGGTCACATTATTCCTTCACCCAAAGATCCTATTTCTCCCGACGAAATCAACTGTTTAGTATATGAAATTCCTTGTAACGATTGCGACTTAGTGTATATTGGCCAAACCAAGCGGAACTTAAACACCAGATTAAGAGAACACCAACGAGCCATCAGACAACAAAAACCGGAAAACTCAGCTCTTTGCGAACATGTTATGGAAACTGACCACTTAATTGGATGGAGTAACGCTAGGATATTAAAAGTTGAAACCAATTATTTCAAACGCCTAACTGCTGAATCTTGGTTCATCCACTCCCACCCCAAAGTTTTGAATCGATCTGATGGTGAATCCCTTCCCGTAATATACCGTTCTTTGCTCTAAATTAATTACTATCATTTATTTTCATATCAGTAATATTTCCCTATTGCTGTTTAATTGTTTCTGTGCGCATGTTGTGATGTAATAATTACTATTCTGCCATAATTTTTTAAATTTTTGTTCTTGCTCATAAACTGCTGTGTAGTGTGTATAACTCGTAGCGCTTTATCGTTTCTGATGATGTTGGTCGTCAGTACCAACGAAACGTCAAACAATAAAAAAACCTAACTAGTTTTAGTTGAGTTTATTGTTAATGTCACCGGAAGAACGGAAAAACTTCAAGAAAATTTGCATAATGCCCGGTGAACGCAACACCTCTAGGCCTAGGCCTATTCCAACCTTTGCAAGTTTCGACTACGATACTATTATGAAAAGAGAATTTGCGCCCTTCGCTAAACTTGACATACCTAATGATGATATTGAGCAACATTTACAGTAGATCACTGATTACTGCAAAGCTTTTTTGAAAGAACTGCATGGCATTGGTTTTATTGATGATGAACACTTATACAGTACCAGTGGAACCTACCATCACGTTCAAGGATTGTCGGCTAGATATTTTTGTGAATACTCGCCAGCGTATGCCTACCCACTATTAAAGACACACAAATTAACTACTTCAGATCTCAACCGTTGTTCAATTTTGGACATTCCAGTTAGGTTGCTACAAGCCAGTGGTCATATTTGTACTTCTAGGATTACGGCATTCCTAGAAGCTGTACTTAGCCCTGTAAGCATCCAATATTGCACCACATCAGTTGATGAGTACTGTAAAGATAGTAGAGACTACCTGATGGAGCTGATGCGATAGAAAAGCACAAAAGATCAAATAAGTGAAGAAGAAAGTAAGACCGATTTACACATAACAGCAGCGGATGTCGTAACCCTTTATCCTAATTTGGACAGAAACTTAGTTAAAAGTGCCGGCCAAGATGCATTAAGCTGTGATCCTAAATTCAATCCTGCAGTTACTTCAATTCTTGTTAATTTGATTATGTTTTGCATGAGGAATGTAATAACTCAGTACAAAAAGGAGTTTTTTACACAAGAAAATGGAATAATTACGGGAAACAATCATTCTGTCTCGATAGCTAATGTTAGCGTCCATTACGTCGTAAAATCTCAGGCCATTAAAATTAACAAAGCAGAATTGTTTGTAAAATTCATAGATGACATTTTATGGATTTCAAAAGCTAAGGAAAACACACAAGAAGTGGAATTTGCTCTTACTACATCTTTTGGTTCGTATGGGTTAAATTTGAAATTTAGACATTTTAAAACTACCTCTTTTCGCGAATTAGAGTTTTTGGATGTCTTACATGTTGTCGATGAAAACAGCAGATTTGGCTTTGTTACAAAAGATTTAAAAAAAACCTACTGCAAAAGATCGTTGCTTCCTAAATGGCAAGTCACACCATCCACCACACGTTCTTCGATCAATTGTGTAAGGCGAATGCATCAGAATGAGACGTTTGAATGAGAAAGATAAAGACTTCCTCAACAGTTTAGATCTGTTAGAGAACAAACGTATTCTATCTGAATTTAATAAGAAAATGACAAAACATGTTATTAACTCGGCCAAAGGATAGAAAGGTCGTTTTGGACCTGAAAAACCTACAGGCAAGTCAAAGCAACGTAGAGTGGTGTGGGCTACTTCCTTTCCGAGCTGCTTACAACTGAGCCAAAAAGAGAAGGCTCTTCAACCAGAGGCAGCCATTGTATGCAAACGCCCCCCAACGATAGGTGCTTTGATAACTAGCTATAAAAAATTATCATTCAGTGATAGAGTGAATGACACTTCCCCGGATGGTGCGTCTTCACCGTGTGGACATTGCGCGCTTTGTGGCAGGCACGGAAAATACACCAAATTAATGGTACCCAGCACAAAAGTCTTGCAAACAAATTTTGGAAATTTTAACCTCGGGCAAAATCTTACTTGTTCCAACTATGGAATCTACGTAGCAACTTGCCAGCTATGCACCAACCAATACGTTGGCCAAACTAAAAATAAAATTTCCACCAGATGAAATAGTCGTAGAAAGAATTGGAAAATTTTTGATTTTTCGTTTAAGAGTGATAAAGCTGCTCTCCTCAAACATTTCTACGAGCAACATCGAAGTTTTTTATTGAATAAACCGGACATTGCTGAGGGTTTTTTTGTTGTATTTTTTGAGCAACCTCCTGTCATGAATCTTGATGTGTGCGAGGATAAATGGGCCAGTCTTATTCGGGCCAACCTCAACATTAAAAAATAATATGCCCGAGAGTTATGTAATTGCACTGTGTTACACTTGTATTTTTTTGAGCGAGTAATATTTTCTGATTTAAACTAGTTTTTCTTTCTGTTTTTTAATTTAGTGCCATTTTATTTTCTATATTTTTAATTATTTTGGTTACTGTTACTCTTTTTCCAATTTTTTCGTTGATTTTTATTTTACCCTGGTTTGATCCCAAGCCTATATGCTTTTTTGCTCTGTGATGTCACAGAAGTGTTATCTTTCTCATAGTTTAATTTTTTGTATATAGTTTCCCAATCATCAGGATCGGGGCTATAATATTTTGAGAGCATTTTCCTGGCTGTTTTAGTCTAAGTTGCTTTGATTTTAGTTTCTTTTTTCAGACACTGAGGATGCCCCCTTTGTGGGTGAAATATATTTGTCAGTTTTACTTAGCCAGATTCATTGCGAGCTTAGAAGTTTATTAATTAAGTGATTTAAGCAGTAAATCGCTAGGTATTTACTAGCTTTCCAGGAGATCCTCTTTCAGTTCAGAAACAAGATACTTTTTAAAATGTTGCACCTAGTTTAACAGCTGGCCTCCTGGCGCAATGCCCTATTTCAGAACCGCAATTAGGGGGGAATTGTGCAATGGCCCCCGTTTTTAACTTTGCCTTTTAGTAAAAGAGCAAAATGTTTCCAAGTGACTGAAATATGCCAGACTCTTTTGATGACTTTTGCAATTTAGGCTATGTTCCCCCCCCGCAGGAGTGGATCCAAGGGGGGTGCAATGGGTGCATCCCACCACCAGCCAATTTGAAAACTGTTTTTCATGTTCCATTACGCCACAGTTTTGAATACGCCACAGTTTTGAAACTTAAATGTTCTTAAAATTGCGGACCTGTACACTTATGAGATTGCTAAGCTTATGCATCAATATTCCAAAAGCAAGCTTCCCGCCGTGTTTTTCAATCTTTTTCAGTTCACTTTCTAAAATCCGTGATCGACAATCCAGGTCAAAATCAAAAAATAACCTTTATCTTCCCAAGTTTTCCACTTGCCGCAGTCAAAGATCTCTTAGGTTTCAAGGAGTTAAAATTTGAAACTCATTAAACCCGGATCTAAAAAAACAATCCCATAAAAAATTTAAAATCAGCTTGAAAAATCACTTACTGGAAAGCTATGCACAGGCATAGAACGCCGAATTTCAAATTTTTTTTCTCTTTTTACCTAGTATACTCTAAACATTATGCATGACGATTTACATCTGTCGCCTTAAATGTGGCGACTGACAGATTCTCTGGGTGGCTGCTTGACTTGAAGACCTTTATCGGTCACTTCGCAGTCTCCCTCGAGATGCGTTATCTTTTTTTTGATATGATTGTGAAAGTATATTTTGTGTTGCTTGTTTGCTTTTCGAAGGTTTTTTTTTTTTTTTGCATCTCGTGAATAAATTTGAACTACTACAACTACATGAATACACGTTTTCCATAATTTCAAACCTCTTCGATAGCAATAAGCCTTACGCCATAAGCAAGCATATGAATCAACAATGTGCGAACAAAATGCATCATATTTGGAGAAGCATTCAGAATTAGGGGCAAAAAAATCAAACAAAATTTTCCTGAATATTGTTGAAAAAGCACTATCATGGCTATTGCAGTACGAAAATTTTCAAAAATTTTTGGGGAAGCATGCCCCCGAACTCCCCTGGAGCCTTTTTTGTTCCTCGATTTACTTCAAATTAATCTTGCCGGAAAAAACTACCCTTGAAAAAATGTCGAAATGCGGTGCACCTCGCTGAAGAAATTTGTGAATACGCCCTTGATATGAAACATTCTTTATCAAAAAGCTTATTTACGCTATTTTTCCGGGTCAAACGCCTAACATCTCTGTATTTAATTAACATTCAACCTAATTCAAGATTGCGTCCCCCAAAAAATTTTCTAGATCCGTTCCTGGTTCCCCCCTTGAAAGTTTCTCGCCACGCCGTCACGCCACTGCCCTATTTTAAAACATTTCAATTTCGTGAATGCAAAAAAATTGATGTTCTCATGCCTTGTTTCTGTAAATGTTTGAAAAAATCTCAAATTATGAGCCACCACACCTTGTGTTGTGTATGACAGCATTAAATTTAATCAATTGTAGGTATAATGAATTAAGATTGTTCAGTACTTTGCTGAACTATAGATAAAATATTACCGTTACAATGTATCCCGGGTGGTGTTACAACTTACCCCAGTATACGTGGCAAGTTGTAACACATGACCACATTTTTAAAAATCCATTATCTCCTAGATGCGACTTCGTCTTCGCAAGATTTTTTGAACATAGTATACCAACCAGGGTTCCCACACAATTTTAAAAATCAAATTCCATGACTTTTTTTATGAGGTTTTACAACAATTATTGCACCTTTTTCACGTTATTTTATGTAAGCAATGCTCCACGTATGTAGATTTTGTGGAAGTAATTATTTTTTAGTGGAAATGAAACCAAACTCGGGTGTTGTGACTTCAAAGAGAGCAGGAAGTCGAAGGAATAAAAATTTGACTGCTTTCATATCCCTGATGCATACTCCTCACATTTGCATAAAAAACTTGTGCAATCAACCATGATTTAACTCTTGTAAACTTGCTCGTTGCTTATTAGCAGTGTAGCAAGTCAATTAAACCAACAAACATTACTAGCTACAGTACATTTATCTGAATTACATCAAGTTTATTGTTCAACTATTGGACCAAATATTGTAAACAACTAAAACTCATAAAAACTGCAAAAAGTGATGTAGATGAATGCGACAATAGTCTCAAAAAGAGGGTCGATTAATTATATTACTCAGTTGTTTTCAACCACTGTTCAGCGGTACTCTAGTGTTAAAATGTCATTGGTGTGTCGCAGGATTTTGCATTTAAAAGTATGCAAAGACGTTTCCGTCTCATAGCATGACGTGCTGAGTAAACTATCAAGGTCACAGCTACACAGCTGATTATGCGTAAAACAGAAAAACGATATTAATGCAAAGATGTCAAAAATATGTATATACTATTGCCATGCTATTGTTGCTATTGCAACCAGTGTTACCTCTAGAGTAAGAAATTAGAGAAAAATGCGAAATTTTTGGGCAAATTTTACTGATTTTAAAGCAGAAATTAATAGGGCCTATTATAAAATGCAAAACTGAAAAACTTGACCAAAAAACTTGAATATTTTAATGCAAGACAGTAGCTTGTATCTTGGAAAAGCAAATTTAATGCAAAAAATTTGTAAAAGGAGTCCTCAAAGTAGTGAAATCTTAGGGCAAAAATTTCAATGAATTTATCATATGGGCAAATTCGCACTAGTCCAAATCCTAGAGGGAACACTGGTTGCAACGTAGCAACTAAAATCTAAACTTCGCTCTCAATTACTTTGCCGTCATTGTCACCAAGTATTGACAAAAAGCATCAGCAGTTATTAGGCCACACCACCCTATATAAATTATACATGCGATCAAAACTTAACATTTACAAGAAACAACAACTGTAGTAGTTAACATTAAGCCATTTTGGATTCTTGTTTAGGTTCTTAATTAATGGAATAACATACCAATGAGGGGTACCAAATGTAGCTGTAAACACTCACGGATTTTGGCATGGCAAAACTTTTGTCTGACAAAGTAACTCTGTTTCTAATCCTTTCAGCCTCCAATAAAACTAACCACATATAGCCTTAGCCTATAACTTAATGAGAGTATGCTATATTACGAAATTTTATCATCTAAATTCACCAATAAATCATGGAATCCAAACTTTAATAAAATACCGTATGGAATAGGAACCACCAAAAAGGTTCACCGGAAATGACATTCGGTACAAGGATAGCTAATGTTATTGTAGTTTAGGGATTGCTCATTAGCATCGGAGAGTGGAATAAGAGACTTGTTGCTGTTTTGTGACTTACAGCACCAGCAGTGTAAAAAGTGTAAAACAACAAAGCAAAACAGCGCCAACACAAACAATTCGTTTAATCTCAGTGCTAAAAAAAATAGTACATTCTATATTCTTTTGCCTCGTATCACTCAAGAAAGTTATCACTATATTCTTTTGCCTCGTATCACTCACTCAAGAAAGCTCCGGATGGCAGATGCTTTCCCGTAGCCCGGAGCGTTACTCTGTCTACGCTATTTAATCTGGCTGACAGAAACCGAATCTGCCTTAACGGCGGGACACCTAACGATGTTCAAGCTGGGCAGTGGCAAACGTCCTTTTCAGGACGGGGCGATGCGCATCTTCGGCGCACCGTCAACAAGTTCCAAAGGCACAGCATTCTCCAACTGAACATCGAAGGCCTCACTGCAAGCAAGATGAGCGTGTTGCATCATCTTGCGCTACACTGTGAGGCACTCGTCATCCTCTTACAGGAAACCCATTGCACCTAGGTAGAAAGGCTAGATCTTCCCAGCTACCATCTAGCTGGGTTTTCCTTGAGCAGGATACATGGTCTTGCTACGTTTGTCCATGAGCGTCTGAAGTGGATCCTAATCGACCAGTCCCCACCAACATCGGAGATCGAGTGGGTGTGCGTGGATGTTGATAACTATAAAATAGTCAACGTCTACAAACCCCCTCCAACACGGATGCAAGCATCTGATCTTCCAGCATTCCCCCATCCCTGCCTCTATGCTGGCGACTTCAACTGCCACCATGTTGACTGGGGTTATGATAATAACAATCCAGATGGTGAATGCCTGGCTGGCTGGGCCAGTGCCAACAACTTCACCCTGCTATATAGCCCCAAGGAGGCCGCCAGTTTCCACTCTGGCCTCTGGAAAACAGACACCAACCCAGATCTTGCATTTGCCAGTGTCGATTTGGACAGTCGCTTACCTGACAGACGTATCTTAGGAAAGTTCCCAAGGTCACAACACCGACCCTCGCTTATAAGTCCACCCAAACTTGCTCATCCAAAACCGAGCAAGCCTGTAAAGCGATGGAACTTCCGCAAGGCCAACTGGGACCACTACTCTAACTAACCAACAAACTGGCCAAGAGTATACCGCCACCTGAATCTCATGATATCGATCAGGCTTACCAGTGCTTTTGCAAGGTAATAAGCACTGCGGCGAAGAAATGCATCCCTCGTGGTCGACGATCAAACCACATACCTTGCTGGGATGCGGAGTGTGAAGACCTCTATCAGTATTTCCTGCAGTCACCTGGAGGCCCTGATTCGGATAGGGCTGCTACAGCCCTACTCACAAGGCTCGACGGGAAGCGGAGAAATCGCTGGTCAGAGACGGTCCGCAACATTGACTTTTCGCACTCCAGCCGGCTGGCATGGAATACTATAAACAACTTGACTGGTAGGTCACGACAATCCCCTCGTCAATATCCCGTTTCAGCTGATGCTATTGCTTCTCAGCTGGTTAAAAACGGGAAATACGAAGGTGTGAATCGACACTCATCTCGGCTCGTTTTACAGGAAGTGTCTGACCTTTGGAGGGCTGAGCCATTACATCCTGCGAATGTCTCCGGGAGTTTCTCCCATCGGGAGTTCGCTGCTGGCCTCCAACATTTAAAACCAGGCAAAGCCCCTGGACCTGATTCCATTTGTCCGGAGCTAATAATCCATGCTGGAGCGGCTTAAAATCTTGGCTACGTGGCTTTCTATCTTCCTGCCTGCACCACCTCAAAATTCCTAACATTTGGAGAAGAGCGCTAGTAGTAGCGGTCCCAAAGCCTTCGAAACCGGTAGAGGACCCAAGGAGCTATCGTCCGATCTCCTTGCTCTGTGTTCCCTACAAGATTCTCGAGCGACTTATCTACGCCTGCATCGAACCTCTTATTGACCCTCTGCTCCCACGGGAACAAGCGGGTTTTCGACGCGGAAGATCCACCGTGGATCACGTCACTTTGCTCACGCAAAGTATTGAGAATGCATTCGAAGCGAAAAAGAAGGCCGGTGCCGTCTTTATCGACCTGACAGCTGCCTATGACACTGTCTGGCACCGTGGCCTCACCTGCAAGCTGTTGCGGCTTCTGCCGGACAAGCACATGGTTCGTATGATTATGGAGCTTATCCGCAACAGAAGCTTCACCCTTACAACTGGCGACAGCAAGCCTAGCAGGTTACGACGCCTGAGAAATGGCGTCCCCCAGGGATCGATCCTGGCCCCCCTCCTTTTCAACATCTATACATATGATATCCCTCCATAACCTCCAAGAAGTTCGCCTATGCCGACGACCTGGCGATACTTCATACATCTGGAGAATGGAAGGAGTTGGAAAGGACTCTAAGCCAGGACATGACTACACTCTCGGAATATCTCCAGACCTGGCGATTGAAGCTTAGCCACACTAAAACAGTGACGGCGGCCTTTCACCTCCACAATCGAGAGGCTAAGCGTGAGCTTAAGGTCTGTAACATCGATAAGACCTTACCTTTCTGTCCAGTTCCCACTTATCTTGGGGTCAAACTGGATAGATCGCTCACATATCGTCCTCACCTTGAAGCATTGCGCAAGAAGTTATGTGCTCGCGTCTCACTGTTGAGGCGACTTGCTGGAACAGGTAGGGGTGCTAGCGCTAAGACATTACGCACAGCTGCCCTGTCTCTGGTCTACTCGACTGCCGAGTACTGCGCACCAGTCTGGTGCCGCAGCACGCACATACGGCTTATCGACAGTGTAATAAATGACGCCTTGCGCATTGTCACTGGGTGCCTGCGTCCCACTCCATCGGTCTACCTTCCGGTTCTTTCAGGCATCCAGCCAGCTGAGCTTCGCCGCCAAGGAGCGACACTCTCCCTAGCCAACCGCAGCTCCCTGGACCCTGACCACATTTTACATGGCCAGTTTCTTGAGTCACAGGACGTATGTAGGGAGAGATTGAAATCTAGACGCTCATTTGTACCTGCTGCTCGGAAATTACTAGACAGTCTTTCTGAGATGGACGTCCGTGCAGCCGAGTGGACGAACATGAAATGGGACATGGAGTACTCTGCCAACGCATTGTCACTCCACGCTTTCATTCCCAAGGCTAGCTCCAGACCCTTGGGTATGGGTCTGCCCAGGGCAGCCTGGGTCAAGCTCAACCGTCTGCGTTCGGGTGTTGGACGTTTCTGTTCGTCCATGCACAAATGGGGTCTCGCTCCTCTAGCGAATCGTGAGTGTGGTGCCAGTGAACAAACCGCAGATCACATCATCTCACAGTGTCCCATACATCGAGCACCCCGAGGTATGTTTGGTCTAATGGTTTTGGATGACGAAACAAGATGCTGGCTGAAGTCCCTTACAGTCAGCATCTGACCCAAGCAGTTTGGTGGCCAGGGTGGTAAAAGGATAAACCCTCGGCCTTGGTCCTTCCATCTGTCTTGGAAGAGATGCCCCGCCAAACGACGACGACGACTCAAGAAAGCACAGTCACCAATGTAGGTATTTAGATTCTAGAGTACAGTAAAACGTGATGTACGGTACTCAAGAACGTATAAAACAGTTATTATCCTTGATCCATCTCTAATTTGCTAGTAGTAATACTTGAAAGAGCAAGAAAAAAGTCCACTAAAAGTTAAGGCTTCATAATATGGCTATCAGTACTGTTCATCGCTGTCTAATGACAGCAGGCCCGGCGCTAACCCCAATTGACATGCTTCCCCCCCCCATTCAACAAGCTTTCTCTTTTGAAGACAGTGGCTTTTGTGCTTAATTCCAAACACTGGCCTCCCTTCATAAACGTTTGGCCCCTCTAAGTTGACTGTTCTGGCGCCGGCTCTGAATAAGAAGGCGAGCGTTATCAAATGGTTAATAAATCTTAAATCTACCTAGTGAGTTTATATATTAAATTTTGACTTCCAACCTAAAAACGAAATCGATAAATTCAAACTCGACATAGAACAATTAACAACACACAGTGGCCACAAAACATCAATCAATCAATTTTCTGGACCCGCTTATCCATGGGGGGTCGCGGGGGCAGCAGCTCAAGTTGGAGCCTCCAAGCATCTCGATCCTCTGCAACATAGGATAGATGCTCTGCTGGGATGCCATGGCGAGACCAACTAAGATCTTCTACGTAATCTCGCCATCGAGTTCTGGGACGGCCTCTAGGCCTTCGACCAATCGGTGTTGAACAGAGCAGTTTTTTGGCTGTTCTTTCCTGGGACATTCGTGTCACATGTCCATACCAACGCAGTTGCGATCTTTCTAGTCGGAGAAGCAGCAGCGATTCGATGTTTAGAGATTCACGAATATCTGCACTTTTAACCTTGTCCAACAAGGTCAAACCGCTAATTCTTCGCAAAAATCCCATTTCGGCTGCTTGAACTCGAGACCTCACTTTCTCATTCATGATCCAACACTCATGGCCATAAGTCAAAATAGAAACATAGACCGATCTGAAAATGGATAGCTTTGCCTTGGTGCAAAGCTCCCGTTTCAGTACCACAGATCGGTGGAGCTGGCGCATTACTGCACTTGCTTTTCCGATGCGGATATCCAATTCGCTATTTTGTCTGCCGTCACTTGTGAATGAGACGCCGAGGTACTTGAATTTCTCTGACTGTTTTAGTGGTACTCCATCAATTTGGAGAGAGCACTGCTTTGGTTGTCTGGACAGGCACATGGTTTCTGTTTTTGTTGAACTGATTTTCATTCCGGCAACAGAGCATGCATCCGAAAACCTGTCTAGAGCTTGCTGGAGACCATTTTGGGTAGAGTCGAGTAGCACAAGATCATCTGCAAATAACAGACGTTGTACAGTGCATTCACCGATCTTTACTCCGCCACAAGACTCACTTTTCTTAACTATTCTATCCATATAAATAAGGAACAGAATAGGTGAAAGAGAGCAGCCTTGCCGTAGTCCCACACTTACTCTGAAAGGTTTTGTCGTTGCACTGTTAACACGAACACAGACCTCGGAATGCATGTACAGCGACTTAATGGCAGTTAGTAACTGGCCATCAATGCCATACTGCAACAGCACCGCCCAAAGCTTGTCTCTAGGAATGCGATCATATGCTTTTTCAAGATCAACAAAACATGCATTGACCTCTTTTGCATATTCCCACGACTTCTCAAAGATTTGCTGCAAGGCAAAGATCTGATCCATTGTGCTTCGGCCAGGACGAAAGCCACACTGAGCATCCGTTAGTTTAGGCTCGACTATTTCACGGCATTTCTTTTCAAGGCATTTGGCATAGACCTTACCCGGGACACTGATGAGAGATACGCCCCTATAATTGGTGCATTTTCTCTTGTCTCCTTTCTTGTGGATAGGTATTATCACACTAGTTTGCCATTGCTTTGGTGCTTGCCCAGTACTACACGCCACCTTACAAACACGAGTCAGCCAACGAACACCATGTATGTTCATTGCTTTTAACATTTCAGGTCTGATATCATCCTCACCAGGTGCTTTTCCAGTTTTCAATGATTTGATTACTGCATTCACATCTGCTTCGGTTATCTGAATATCTTCCCCAACCTGTTCTTCGTGAATTTGTATCGGTGTAGCATCAACAAGGTTTAAAAGATCACTAAAGTACTCTCTCCACCGATTCAAAATAGCATCTTGATCTTTCAGAGCCACACCATTTGAATCTTCGATAAAGAGAGCGGCTCGAGATCTTTTTCCACGCAAACGGCGAATGGTCTGCCAGAACACTTTGTTTGCCGTTTTGAAATCATCGTCTAACCTTTCTCCAAATTCCTTCCAGGCTCTTTCCTTAGACAGTTTAACTTTTGTGGCTGCCGTCTTACGTGCTTCAGAGTACTGCGAACGAAGTTCAAGTGATGACTTATTTGTAAGCCAGGCCTTATAGGCCACTTTTTTCGCACGAATAGCTTCTTTAACTTCTTGGTTCCACCAAGGAGTTCTCTTCTCGCTACTCTTCGTCCCTCCAACACGCTTACGTCCACAACAGTTAGTAGCGGACGCAATGACTGCTGTTCGAAACAAACACCCCTCAGTTTCAATGTCTTCAGTAGAGGTCGGAAGTTCTTTGAACTTAGATGCAATGTTGTCTGCAAATGCAGTTCGTACCTCTTTGTCAGCCAATGATTCCCATTTGATTCGATAAGTTTCTCGTGGTGGAAAAGTCTTTCGTTTTTTCAAGGGTTTCAAAGCTTTCAAAGTGCAGACAACTAGGTGGTGATCAGTTGACAACTCAGCCCCTCTTTTAACACGGACATCAGACACGGTAGAAAACAAGTCCGCCTAAACGATACAAAAATCAATCAGGGAGCGTTGTCCCAGAGAGTCTCTGTACCAGGTGTACTTATGAATTCTTTTGTGCTGAAAAAATGTGTTCATTATGCACAGCCCATTGGTGGCACAGAACTGCAATAAACACCTTCCGTTCTTGTTAATGTCAGGGTCACCATGTTGCCCAATACACCTTTCCAGGTTGCATTGTCGATGCCCACATGTGCATTGAAATCGCCCAAAAGGACAAGGGATTCTGATGAAGTTGCTTTTCCCAATGCAACCTCAACTTCCTCCAGAAAGGCTTCGTACTGTGATTCTATGTTAGGTGCGTACACCTGCAATATACACAGAGATCGCTCCTGCAGCCTTAGCTTTAGAAGACAAACCCTTCCTCCCACTGGTGCCCAGTCAACGACACATTCAGCTATGTTGGGGCTCACAAGTAAGCCAACACCAGCTTGAGCAGACATTGCTGCATCAACACCTGAGTAGAAAATTTTCCACCCACCGTTCAACTCGACAGTTCCAGAACCCCGGCGCTTTGTTGATGAAATTCCCACAACATCAAGGCGATACTGTTGGGCTTCGCAAACAAGCTCCTGCTCTTTTCCTGTCAGTGACGAAACGTTCCAGTTCCCGATAGCTAGATCCCGGCAGTTTGGTCCAACTCGAGTACGTTTTCTGTGCGCTGCCCCCATTTGCCTCCCCAAACGCTTAGCGACTGCGTTGGTGGGTTTCCGATGACGGTCAGCTTGTGGGGGAGACTGTAGCTTATTTTTCGAACGAGTCCCTCTGCCTAAAACTCGAACGCGGACCTTTTTATCCTGCGCGCCGTCCGATGCAGCATGAATATTGTTATTACAACTTTCCATTTAGCTACAGCATTGGATTGCTACTTGGTCTGTTTCTCTCCTTCGACCTTACCGCCATGGGTGACCCTGATGGAAGTGATTAAACACTACCGACGGCGTTGCTCTAAGGATCATTGAAAACTCAAACCTCTCCACCACGTTAAGGTGGCAATCCATAGGAGAGGCCACAAAACATAATCTCGCAAAAAATCGACCAGGAAATTCAATCAATCAATCGGTATATTTACCACGACACAAGATTCTACAACTATCTGACTATGCAGAAGGGAAGCAGCCAAGATTATCGGGTCCGAGGAACGAGGCCTGTGCTGAGTGTGCATGGTGGTGACAATAGTCAGCGTACACAAAGTCAAAATTAACTAAGCTAAAAAAAATTCATTGATCGAATTATTTCAAAGTTTGAGGAAGAACAAAGAAGACTACAGTGTTATTGTTTCAAAATGATCCGTGTTCTTAAACACCAAACCTCACCTTTCAGATAGCTGCTTGAGAGCAGGTTCAGGTTCATTTTAAAACAAAGCATAATCTTGCTTTTAAGAAACAATTTATCCAGCAGTACAACGGTTTTTCCTTTTCTTTGAGCTTTGTAAAACTTTAGTTACTAGCTGATAGAATTCGTATAGCCTATAACTGTTGCTATAGGCCTACTTGTACAGCATTGCACTGTGTTGAAATAACGCTTGATTTTGAATGCACTGAGCACTCTCTTTAATAACAATACTAATGGGAGTAGTTTTGCCTATGCACTGCATTGCGTTTGTTTGTAAGCGTGTTCTTACGTGGCGTGGCATACGAACCCAGATTCTCACAATTAAAAATCTTTGTCCTACTTCGAGCGTCTTTCTTCCAACAGTGCTACATCAGAGACCATGTATGTTCTCACAGCAGAATGTAAGCGTGACTGCTTCCTCCACATATCGCTCGGTGTCGCTGCTATGCCTCCAGCAATCCCATGCCCCCCTGCAAGCTCCGGATTTAAGCCGAATAGCGGAAGACTCAAACAGCGAAAAATTACCTCTTCCTCAGTCCAGAGTGAGCAAGGCCTATTAGTTAAAGTGAAAAACGTTACCAATACGATAACTTGTAAGTGTCTTTAGAATAAAAGAATTATTGTTAAAAAATTTTTTGGCAAAATTTTCGAACAACTTTCAGACCAAATTTTTTTCCATGACTTTCAACTTTTTGCAAGTTTTCCATGACTTTTCCAGGACTTTCCAGGAAAATTAATTTTTCCAGGATTTTCCATGACCGTGGGAACCCTGACCAACGTAGTTAGGTTGCATCAATCGCTTCAACCGGCTCGATATTCTATGAAAAATGTTTCAACTTGCCCCGGTCTCTTGGGAAGACTAAAAAATTTTGTCCCCCTCCTTTAAAAAAATGCCCCCCGCTGAGCTCACTTTCTGGTTACGGACCTGTGCACTCGCAGATTTGTTTCTGCCTCGTAAAATTTTGTGATCACCGCATCTTACAATCAGATTTTTTTACGAGTGCGAGCGACAATGTAATTTTAGTAAATGCAAGGGACAGGGCATGCTATGGAATGGAAGAATTTTGGTATGGAAGATGCTCAGAATGGAATGGAAGATTTGAAAAATAGAATGGAAGATCTTCTTCCATACTTGCCTGATTCTGAGCTACACGTTATAAAACTGATCATCAATCACGAATTAGCCTAAATGTGCTGCGTTTACCAATACGCAAAAAGCGACAACAAGACCATCTTTGCAAACGTACAATATCTGGCCTGAGATTATTGCGACATAAATTTTGCTTGCTTGTGTCAAGCAACTTAGTCGTTCAATGATGTTAAATTAGAAATACACCACGCACTCGCAATGCAGTAAAAGCGAAAATTGCCCAAGGAAGAAAAATGAAGTCAAATTGCAATTGGTAAAACACAGTGTTGTAGTAAGGCCAAGAACCTTAAGCGGGCTTCACACCGAAGCCGTTACCGTCAACGTCGGCGTTTCATAGCCGTCTACGTTTCCGTACCGTTTAACGTCAAACGTAATACGCTTACGTGAGCGTTCACACCAATTTCAAACGTTGCGCAGGCTGACTTGCTTATAGTGGTGGTAGTAGTAGGACCGGTAGTAGTTTATTTTATTTAACGACCAGAAAAACACCAAACAAAAACAATGGCAGAAAAACAGGTTACGTTGAAACGTGCAGGAATGAAAAAAATTAAACACAACTAAAAAAACAATAGGCCTATGCCACGTAATCACTAACGACCAAAAAAATATAATTTGGCGTTTAAATAAGGTACCAGTAGTGGTTAAAAAAAAAATAATAATCAACTTTCATCAGCAAATTCTTTGAATTGTTCTAGTGACCAAGTCAGCTTAATACACAGCAAAACTGATACAGATTAAAGAAATGTTTGACACAACGCAGAATTGTTGGAAATGGAAGCCGGAAAACCAAGAAATTTTAAATGCTCATCGATCGGGAGACGTCTGGAGAAATTAAAATCTACAACAACAAAAACTAACAGCAGATATCTGCATTTGCCCTTCCATGCAATTAAATGTAGCTACTGTACTTAATGCAATTACGGTATGCACTTCTATTACATATGCAATGAATTCATAAATTACTACAATGAATTTAGAAATGGTAGGCCCAGAGCCCCAGACATCCACGATTCAGAAATTACTACAATGGTAGGCCAAATTTTTATTTGAATTAGCTTGTATGTGCAGGGCACAACAAATGAATTGGCCTAACTTCCTAATCACTGCAGTCAGGTAAAGTATCCTACTGTATCAGTACAGAGTTTATTCAGTGGCGTACGCAGGATTTTTCAATGGGGGGAGGGTTAGTATCTTTACAATTGTAATTTGTAAAGATACTAAATTACAATTACAGTAGTTTAGAGGTATTAAAGTGCATCGTATTGCAGTGTTTCCAGCCTAAATTGCAGTTAACCATGATTAAGCTATATAATGCCATAACTAAGGAAACAACAAAGATATTTCATTTACACTTTAGCTTAATGCTTTGCGTTTCATTTAAGGAGAGAAAAGGTTTCACAGAAACTCAAGCTGTCAGGCCGTGGTTAAAAATTTTCTGAAAAAATTTTAGTTGAAATCATTTTTGGGCCATAGGAAGGTTAATTGACTAAAGTAGGATGGCTAGCTGACGTAACGTCACAAACAGGGTGCGGCCAGGGGGTAAAACAAGCAATTCCTTCTCTCCAAAAAAACTTTTTTCAAGAACCAACATTAATATAAACAACGCATATAAGGCTAAACCTTGTTACAAACAGTCAATATACGGTACACGCATGATGAAGGGGGCAGTTTCTCGCTTGAAATTTGAAAAGTGAAGATATTGGAGCATAAGAAAAAACTGCCCTCCCTACCAAAACGTTTTTAAACTAAAATAAATTATGCGCGAGAGGAATCCCTAATCATCCGATTAAAGTCAAAAACAGCGTCGATATTATCTAAGCATTTTTCTGCCAAATCACAGCGTCGATATCAGATGCTTTCAAACACATAATCGGGGTGTCTATGGGAAACGAAGAACTCTAGCTCGTGAGATAGTCAGCCTACGGTACGAAAAAACAATGATGTCTCTCCCCTCGTTCCGCTCTTAGGTCTCTTTAAATTTTTCGTTGGTCTATGGTCGTCTTTGGCAGTATTTTTATCTTACTTTTGGCACTAAAGCAGTGTCAATTTAGTTTTTTATTTGTTAATAAAATTTCTCAAAACACCAGGCGATTATAGCGTAGTGTTAAAAGATTTCGCTATTGATGCGTAAGGTTTGGGACTCAATTCCCAGGCCGGTCAAATCGGACACAGTGTAGCCAACGGCTCGCAATCGCTGCGACGTTTCTTTGGAGCTGTGTTGCCCAGGCGCTAAGCCGCGGGGTCGGGCCCCGCCACTCGCTAAGCCGCGGGGTCGGGCCCCGCCACTCGCTACCACGTTTCGATACAACAACGAATTTAATGAAACGAGTATGATCAAGATTTGATTTGATTTAAAAAAAAAAATTGTGTGCAGCCATAGTTACTGCAGATGCACCGCATTTAAGGAAACTCCCACTTCTTAATTGTTTCACAGCAACATCCAGTGGCGTACGCAGGATTTTTCAAAGGGGGGTTCAGTGACGTCACATCGTGATGACGTAAATATACTACAATTAACCTAGAGCAGTTTAGAGGTATTAAAGTGTATCGAATTGTAATGTTTCTAGCCAAAATTATAGCGCGATTGCAGCTACCACGAATAAGCTATATAACGCCATAACAAAGGAAACAATCCAGATATTTCATTCACACTTTTGCTTGATTCTTTGCGCTTCATTTAAGGAGCGAAAAGGTTTCACAGAAACTCGAGCTGTCAATTCGTGGTTAAAAATTTATTGAAGAAATTTTAGTTGACCTCATTTTTGGGTCATAGGAAGGTTAACTGACTAAAGAAGGCTAGCTTTCGCAACGTCACAAACAGGGTGTGGCCAGGAGAGAAAAACAAGTTATTGCTTCCCTCCAAAGAAATCTTTTTCAAGAACCAACATTGATATAAACAACGCATGTAAACCTTGATACAAACATTTAATATGCACTCATTATGAAAGGGGCAGTATTCCCTGTCTAGAAAAGTGAAGACAATGAAGCATGAGAACAAACTGCTCTCCATACCGAAACATTTCTAAACTACAATAAATTACGCGCTAGAGGAATCCCTGATCATGCGATTAAAATCAAAAACAGCGTCAATATTATCTAAGCATTTTTCACCCAAATCACAGCGTCGATATCATCAGATACTCTCAAGCACATAATCAGGGTGTCTGGTAAACGGAGCACTCCAGCTCCTGAGACAGTCACGGTGCGTAAAAACACTTTTGCCACCCCCCTTCCCGTTCCGTCCCTGGGCTTCCCTAAATCTTTCGTTGGTCTCGTCTTCCTTGGCAGTATCTTTATTTTAATTTTAGCATGTAGGGCAGTGTCAATTTAGATTTTTACATTTTAATAATTTTTCAACAAACCGGCCGGTTATAGCGCAGTGTTAAAGATGCCGCTATCGATGAGGAAGGTCTAAGGTTCTATTTTCAGGCCGGTCAAATCGGACACAGAGTAGCCAATGGCTCGCCACCGCTGCGACGTTTCATTATAGCTGCGTTGTTCAGACGTTAAGCCGCGGGGTCAGGCCCCGCCACTCGCTACCACGCTGCAGTACTACAGCGACTTTAATGAAACGAGAGCAGTGAAGATTTGGTTTTTTAAAAAAAATTTTGTGTGCAGCCATAGTTACTGCAGATATATACACCGTATTTAAGAAAACTCCCACTTACAAATTGCTTCACAGCAGCATCAAAGACAAAATTGCAGTTCAAGCAAAACACATCAAAAAAGTTGGAATACCGGTATTGTTACATCGCATCATAGCAAAAGTTTCTCGAAATTAAATTAGGAAGTTGGACAGCACACAAAAAACATGACAGCAATTTCAGCAAGCTCCGCACAAAGAAAAGCCAGTTCGTCGCAAAAAGGATTCTTTTTTTCTGCAATCGTCGATCGTCAACGCCAAGCGCAACGCACCAGAAAAGTTTGACTACCGGTATTATTGCATCACAATGAAAGTTTTTTTAAGGTTATATAATACAGGGAAGTTGGATAGCACAGAAAAACTTGATAATTGATAGCAATTTCGGCACTCTTTGCATGAAAAAAGGCGGATCGTTTCAAAACGAGAGGTTTTCATTTTTTTCAGTCGTCAAGGGGGGGGGTTGACCCCCAAAACCCCCCGTGCATACGCCACTGACTCCAGCTCCTGAGACAATTACGGTGCGTAAAAACAATTTTGCCTTAAAAACAAAAAAGGTTTCACTTTCTCTGCAATCGTCAACGTCAAGCACAGCGCACTAGCAAAGTTTGACTATTAGTAGGTCTATTATTGTATCACCATGGAAGTTTTTCAAGATTTTATAAGCAAGTTGGATAGCACTGAAAAACATGAGAGCAATTTCGGCAATCTCTGTATGAAAAAAGACGGTTCGTTCCAAAAAAAGAGGTTTTCATTTTTTTTATGATCTTCAATGGGGGGGGTTTGACCCCCAAAACCCCCTCGTGCGTACGCCACTGAGTTTATTGGTATATTAGACATAAAGTTTTTTTTTTGCTCACAAACTCACCGCTCTCTTTTAATTCATTGCCAATAACAATCCAAGCTTGGTCTTTAATGTTTCTACTCTTGAAATCTTTTATTTTTATGATACATTATACAAGCAGGGATGTTGCTTAACTTGCTCAATTAAAATCTCATTAAATGCCATGCTTATTGCCTGATCTGTTAATCACAAATGCGTAAAATTGTGCTGAGTAGGACGCACACACCAGCACATAAACAGTGAAGAAACATTATGGTACCAGTAGATCACATGGTGAACAGTGTTCCCAGTAAGGTGCAAAAATGAGAAATTTGAGGTTTTGGGAAAATATCATAAAGATAGAAAAACAAAATAAATATTGGGCAAATCATATTGAATGTAGGCTACCTAAAAACTTCTGTCTGCAAACAATTGCTCATTCAGTTTTTTTTTTTATAAACCAGTTTCAAAGCAAAATTTTGGGCAAAAGTTGTGAAATAGGCTAGTAAAAACGTTTGGGCAAATTACAAATACTGGTATTGTAAACATTTTGTTTGGGCTAAACTAGAGAACACTGCCAGTGGGTACAATAGATAAAAGAATAAGCTTATGAAAATTATAGGGACAAAGTTAGGGTTAGGTTTATCTTTATGGTTAAGGTTAGGGCCTAACCTACTCTGCTACTGGTACCCCCTAACCCTTATTTTAACCCATACCGGTAACCATGTATGCGATGATTTTACCGGCAAGTTGGCAACCATTGTAGCCCATTCTACTCACTCAGACACAGCACAGCCATGGAGTTGCATCAGTTGACCAGCTAATATTTTTTTTTTAATTTTTTTATTTAGTTGCATAGTTATCCTCCAATCACGAGAAAGCGATCAATGCGCTATACAAGCTCGCTTAGGAGTTGCCGGCCATCTGTCCATCACACCAAGATGGGGGAATCCCGCTAAGTGCCTTTCCCAACGGCACAACAAGTAAACTTGCCGGCTACTACTGGTACTATGTACCAGTGAAAGAAAACTGTATGTGTAGGCTATCACTAATAACTGAATAACAGACTGGCAGGTAGGCTTTTTAGGCTACCGGTGTGTGATACTACTCTGGAATGGTAGGGCAGACTGACGGAGGCACATATTAACAGGCTTTTTATTTTACGGCCTGCCCAGTTATAGACTACTGCTTAGTAACCATAGCCTACAGCATCGTAGAGTTACCGGTACTACAATTCACTAAAGAAATGTACAGTAGTAACCTACCATACTGTACCGGTAGTCCACTAGACTATGGTTACTGAATACCGGTTACTACCGTAGCCTACCAACCCTTCTTTTGTTGCTTAGCACGCATTTTGAGTAAAATTACAATCCTCAAAACCTTAAAAAGTTGCCAATATGAAGCAATTATGCCACAAGTACACTGGTACTGCAATTTGCCCACTCACATAGCTCAAACTCAGTTCTCTTTCCTTCCGTCATTACGTTGAGATAAATGTTTTTTATCTCAACATAATGACGGGAGAACCAAGAAAATCACTTACGTCCCGTCACCGCCAGCCCACATTTTTTGTGTGTGAACACCCTAACGTAGTCGTAACGGCAGACGCAACGGTAACGGCTTCGGTGTGAAGCCCGCTTTAAGGTCGGGGCCAAGGCCAAGGACATGGATCAAGGACAACTGGCATTTTTCGATTTCAGTATGAAATCTCAAAATGTGGGTCATATATGGTCAGGAAATAATGGTTCGCAAACAATTTATGGCCTAATATTGCAGACCTATCACGACAATCGTTCTCGAAAATTACAAGGATAACAAAAACATTATAGTTGATACTAATCCAGTGCCAGTACTACTAGGCGCAGGGTATAAGGCTATAAATTGATAAAAGATGTCCTAGAGGAAACTCGCCACAAAACTAAAACTAAGCCCGATGAATCGAGCATAAAGTTCCTAGTTATTTAACGACAACTTCTTTGATGTAGAAAAAACGCATGCACTAAACCAGTTACAGGCAAACTTATCAGAGTTAAGGAAAAAAACTTTGAGTTTTTATTAAATCAAATAATGTCTGCATGGAAACAAATGTTAATGATGGTTGAAATCTTTACTACTTTGGTCGACACTGTTCAGCTTACTGCATACCAAATTGTTCAACAATTTTTGAATTTTGTGCTTACAAGCTAGTAGGCAACCTATAGCCGCATTTTTTACGTCTGTACTCAATATGCAGTTCGCTTTCCCATAGGTGTAGCCGCATTCTTCGGTACAACATCGTACATTACCATTCCTACCCACAACTCTTGGTGAGCCAGATTCAGTTTAAGGAAGTTCTACCACCAGGCCGCCACTGTCTTATGCATTAACATAACTAAAAACCAATTTATCAAAAATAAACAACATAGCAACGAAAACGCAAGCAATCATAATACAAACAAAATCACAAAACGAAGCGAAACAAAAAGTGAAAAGCACTCACATATCACATTCACACTCAAAGAACTACCCCACAACGTGTTAATTAGACATAAGAAAAATCAATGTCGAAAGCACAGACCCCAAAATGCAAGCTCAATGGGGTCACATAATAAATCCCCCTTTGCTAAAATCTCTTTCGACTAGGGCTGATGATGCTACAACAGTTAGCATCCGATGAGCTAAACACAGGGCTCCCAGCCAAAAATGGTGAAAAAGCCCGAAAATACGGGTGTCAGAAACTAGCAACAGGAGGGCTATGTCGGGGGTCTGGAAGCGAAGCCCCTAGCCGCCGGAAGCAAGGGGGTGTGGGGGCAGAGCCCCCAGCCACTGAAAATTTTTGCATTTTTTACCTAAAAAAACAATTTTTAGCGCATTTAACTGTATAATATATATGTATTATGCATCATGCAAACACGAAATGAAAATTTAAGATTTTCACATAAAAAAACTCATTCTAGCCCATTTGTTTATCGAAATAGGGTGTGCAGTAAGCGCACACACAATGGGCAATGCAAAAATATTCTCGCAGCTTATGTCTAAAAGCAGAAGCTTGGCTAAAGTACGTGAAAGGAGGCTGCAACCAGTAGCGCATGCAGGGGGGGCTACTAAGCGTGAGTTCCCCCTCAGGCTTTCTTTGATACATGTTACAAGCCTGTGTTGCTCAGATACTGCTAGAAAAATCGTACCTTCATGTGGAAAAACTTCTACGCGCCATTAGCGCATGCAGGGCAGGGGGGACGGTACCATGCCCCCCTTTGGCCCTGTAATAAGGTGCTAAAACCTAACTTTCAGCCTATAATTTCACAAACTAATAATGATTGCAGCCTCCTTTCACTTATTTTAGCCAAGCTTCTGCTTTTAGACATAAGCGGCGAAAATATTTTTGCATTGTTTAGAGATGAGTGTTTTCTTTAAGTGAAAACCTTAAAAATTCGTTGGAGGCTGGGGGCTTTGCCCCCAGACCCCCGGTTATGCCCTCGTCCTTTGCCAAATCCTGGGGGCGCTCCCCCCCTTAGAAAATTTCTGCGTACGCCACTGGCTGCAACTATTATTAGTTTGAGAAAATGCGGCATAGCTGGGTAAACAATCAACTGCAATATTAAACTACTATATGAATGGGAACCAAAGGTAAACTCTTCCATGCTAAGAGAGACAAAAATGGGGAATCCATTGATACCCATTCGCAGAGTTGGCCTAAAGCCTTGTTCAGACTACACGCAACGCCTTTGTTTGTTTTTGCATCGCAGGCAGACGCTTGCGAATTGCGATGTCTGGTACAGTCAAACAAGCAACCCCCTCCCACGTCGAATCGCATCCAATCCAAACAAAGCTCAATAATTCACCTCATGAGCTTCTTATTACTTTAAAAATCCGCTTCTCATTATTTCAAAAATTATTGCTTTAAAAATTGTTACTCAATTGAGACGACTGGGAACATTTTGCATTTGCATTGGTGGACATGAATGGCTAATTCGCTAATAGCGAAACTAACTTTTACGATAGCGAGCTAATTCGATAAAATGCTTTTTTAATTTAGCGAACATCATTTAGTTCCTTCCGATAAAAAGTTAATTAGCGCTACGCTAAATATCTAATTAGCTAGCGTCAACTTTCGCTAGCTTCTTTACATTCGCTGAGAGCAATTTGTGCTTGCTGCAATATGAGTAACAATGTGCGCACCCCGTGTTAAGAATATTTTTTCTACGCATTTACAAGCTATTCGAACTTATTATTGCATTACACAAGTGCAATGCAGCCCACAAGTGTTGGATTCTTAAAATTGACGCATTGCAAGACGTACCGGTACCTTTTACGTCGAAATCGTATCTATCGTTCTTGGGAAGCTTTATTATAAGAAGTGACTACAAAATATCGCGTGCAGATATAGACTTGAAATATTAAAGTTAGCGAATTAGCAGACTACAGGCTTTTTTGCTAAAATGGGCGCCTATTTATCGAATTGCCGTTAGCGAAGCTAACTATTTCAATAGAAGCGGGGCCTACTAAACACCGCAAGGAACTACAAGGTACTTTTAAACCTTCAAAATGCTTGAAAACACTACAAGGAACTACAAGGTACTTTTAAACCAACTACAAGGTAGTTGAAAACAGCACAAGGTACTACAAGGTACTTTTAAACCAAGTACAGAGTAGCTGAAAACACTACAAGGTACTTTTAAACCAACTACAAGGTAGTTGAAAACACTACAAGGAACTACAAGGTACTTTTATAGTGTAACGATTACAACTTTTACGATAGCAGTAACTTGCATTTATTACACGGAACTAGTCTATCTCGTTCACAACTCAACGCACTCAATAACGACATTCGGTCAGCCATAATGGTCACTATGACGTCATACTGTACATCCTATTACATCTCTACACTGCCCCCCTCCAAAAAAAAAAAAAAAAAAAAAAAAATAATCACATGTATGCAACTAAAGATGATAATCCCGTAAATATTGGGGCTTGCGACGTACCCTTCCAAACCTAGAAACCCTGCTAGAAACCCCCAAATCCAGAAGGTCATTATCTCCTGAACCCTCAAGAACGGCGTCCTGATGCCCTTCCCCCGTGACTGCCACCTCCCCGTGCCCCTCCTCGTCACTACGGGCCCTGGAGTGGAACCAATTGTGAGGCACAACGTCGGCTTCATACCGGCGTAAGTTGTCTGTATGCACCACTTTAACTGGGCCAAATTCGGAAGCCTGAATTCGAAAAAGAACATTCGATAACTTTTCCGTGATCAAAAACGGCCCAGTCCACCCTTGCCCCAGCTTTTGCCGTGCTTTGGGTGGATAAAAGTACCACACCCAATCATGAACTTGAAAATCATCGTTGGGTAAAACGGACTTGTCATAATTCCTCTTTTGTCGCTCAGCCGCCTTTCTCGAATGTTCATGCGCCGCAATGAAAGACTTTTTCATGGCATGCTTCACCCATTCCACGTATTGAACGTAGCATGGAGAAACACCCGAAGAGGGCGGGGCCCCTATCATAATATCCAATGGGAGGTTTACTTCCCGCCCCAACATGAGCCTATTAGGGGAAAACTTGGTGCTTTCATGCACAGTCGATCTATACGCCATGCACATGTAGGGTAAGTGATCATCCCAATCATTTCGATTTTCATTGACATAAGAGGCCAACATTTGTTGTAAGGTGCGGTTAAAACGCTCTACTAGTCCATCAGATTGCGGTCGATATGGAGATGTCCGTGTCTTCTGCACTCCCAGTAATTCACAAATGTGATGAAAAAGGTGTGATTCGAAATCACGTCCCTGATCCGTGTGTAAGATATACGGCACCCCAAACCGCGAAAAAAAATTAGTAACCAGGGCATCAGCAACCGTGTAGGCCTGTTGGTCGGGCAAAGCGTAACATTCGACCCACTTGGTGAAATAGTCACATGCAACCATGACATACTCATTTCCGGATATAGTTTTAGGCAAAGGCCCCAAAATGTCAATAGCAATCCTTTCCATGGGAGCTGTTGCAGCTTCTTGCTTGAGTGCAGCTCTATGACGTCCGTGAGAGGGTTTTCGTTTAGCGCAAGTTATGCACCATCTGCACCAGGTGCGGACATCATTCTGCAACCCAGGCCAATAAAACCGGCGCCGTAATTCTTTTGTGGTCCTAGTAATGCCAAGATGGCCACCCGTCCGAAGCTCATGTAAATGATGAAAGATTTCCCTTCTTAACTGGTCTGGAGCAACGATCACCAAGCTCCATCCATCAGAAGTGTCATCAAACCATCGTCTGTACAGAATGCCATCTTCTACCTCTAGCAAATCCCACTGTCGCAAATAAGATCGCAACGCTGGAGCACCTGACAAGTTTTCAAAATTCGTTGGAGGATGTTGACTCACGCTCTTTAAATACAATATGTTGTTAACAGCATTATCATCAGTCTGCCACTGGCGAATTCTATCTCGACGCCAAATATCCATCCAATTCACAGCATCATGTACCTCAGAGCGAAAAGACGCTACTTGATGTGTTGGTATATTCGTTGAAGAACTGACATCGGCCACTTTGTCTATTGCGCAATCACTGCAATCTGAACTGGTGCATTTGCGGCGTGATAACCCATCAGCATTTCCGTGGTTGGATCCTTTGCGATGAACAACTTCAAAATCATACGTATTCAACACCGAAATCCAGCGGGCAAGCATACCCTCTGGCTCATGAAAAGAAAGCAGCCACGTTAAAGCAGCATGATCGGTTCTAATTATGAAATGTCGACCCCAAAGATAATGTCTAAAATGCTTGACAAACAATACCAATGCCAACAGCTCCCTGTAGGTCGTGCAATAGCGTTTTTGTGATTTACTCAAAGCCTTGCTGGCATAAGCAATAACTCGCTCTTGGCCGTCTTGAACTTGCGATAAAATTGCACCGAGCCCAAAGGAACTAGCGTCCGTGTCAAGAATAAATTGCACCTCAGGTAATGGGTATCCCAAAACCGGAGGGGTAGTCACATGAACCCGTAATTCATCAAAGGCTTTTTTGCACACCGGTGTGAATTCAAATTTTTTCCCTTTCTTAGTAAGCTCAATTAACGGGTGGGCTATTTTCGAAAAATTAGGCACAAATTTGCGATAGTAAGAAGCAAATCCTAAAAAACTTTGAACATCCGATAAATTTCGGGGTACAGGCCAAGATTTAACAGCATCAATTTTCTCAGGATCTGGCGTAATGCCATCCTTTGATACAACGTGACCCAAAAAAGAGGTAGAACGGCGAAACAATGAACACTTCTTAGGCTTTAAACGTAAACCAGCATTTCGCAAACGCATAAAAACAACTTTCAAATTATCATACGCCGACTGAAACTCAGGAGAATAGCAAATAACATCGTCCATATAAACCACACAAATTTTCCATAAAAGCCCCTTTAAAACAGTCTCCATTAGTCTCTCAAAAGTCGCAGGGGCATTGGTAAGGCCAAAACACATAACTTTAAATTGAAAAAGGCCTTTTCCATGAAAAGTAAAAGCGGTCTTCTGCCTATCCTCTGGGTCTAATTCAACTTGCCAGTACCCACTTGCCAAATCCAATGTGCTAAACCACTGGGACCCAGCCAACGAATCAATTAATTCTTCAGCATTAGGGAGAGGATAAGCGTCTTTTTTAGTGACCCCATTAAGCTTTCGAAAATCCACGCAAAACCGAGGTGACCCATCTTTTTTATTAACAAGCACAACCGGTGAAGACCAAGGGCTATTGCTGGGCTCAATGATATCGTCTTTCAACATCTTATCGATTTCAGCCTCAGCAATTTTTCTCTTCGCCATTGGCATACGACGTGGAGCTTGCTTAATAGGGGACGCGGATCCCGTATTGATTTTATGCTTTATTAACGAGGTGCGTCCCACATGAGACCCCTGCTCATCAGCAAACACGTCCTGAAACTCAAACAATAACCCAGTGATCTGATCCCGTTGCCTATCGGAAATCCCTTCAATACAATCCACCATTGATTGTAAGTGCCGGGGTAAACTCTCGGGCTGCTCTAACAATGTAGGAGCACCGGTTAACCCATGATGCATGGGAATAATCTTTTCCCGTAACTCTAAATATCCACCACCCAAATTCAGGACTCCCCTGTGCGTATTAAGAGCATCTATCCCCAGAATGCCCTCACAGCCATGAAGCTGTCCCACAACCACCGATTGCCATACAGTAACATTATCAAATTTCAGCGGTACATCACAATATCCGTAACAATTAATATCGTGACCATTCACAGCTTTAGCTGAAATACACTCCTCTTGTAAAACAGGACATAAGTTTCCGGGCAAGCTATTAAACACTTCAATTGCTAACATACTTATACTGGCCCCGCTATCTACTAAAAATTTAACGGGAACACCAAAAACAACACAATCTATAAACCAACGAGTTTCCGGAGTATCGACCATTTGTCCTGACTGGACTGACGCGTCGGTCACTCGGCCAGCCCGTTCTGATTTAAAGGACGGACATCTGGTCGTTCGCCATGGCGATTGTTCGAATCGCGCGACGTCGCTGGAGTAGACCTCCAGTCGTTCCGATAAGGGCATGACCTAGCAAAATGTCCAGCCTGTCCACAATTATAACATTGTCCTCTTGATGGCGGCGTCTTGGGTGTGTTGGGAGTCGCAAAGGACCGTGACACCTCATTACACAAGTCAGCAATCATGTCCTTCATTTCCCGTCTGTGATCTTCGCCTCTTGGTCTTGGCCCATTACCTCCAGATCCAGTAGGCTTGAATACTTCTGCTCGATCGCAACCTTCCAAAGAACTTACTAAGTCCACAGCGGTGTCCAGCGTGCGAGGATTACTGACAACCAGGTGCTGCCGAATAGTGACATCGGATATGCCGTCTACAAATTGCTGTATCAAGAGCTCATCGACGTTTTCAGACGGCAGAGACGGATGTGCGTCGGCTAATAGTCTTCGCAGCCGATTTGCAAAGTCAATGACATTTTCATCCTTCCCACGTTTGGCTGAATGAAACTGTGCCCTGGCTGCACTTGTAGAAATAGTTTCAAACCGATTATTTAGTACTCTGACCAGGTCCTCAAACTCCCACCGTTGTTCGTGAGGCAAACTCTGCTGTACTTCCAGCGCACGGCCTCGCAACGCTGCGGCTAATTTACGACCCTTCGTAACCTCGTCCCAATTATTCACTATCGAAATATTGGAAAAATACTGATAGAACCGCCTCCAGTCTGAGCCATCAAATGTTTCACGGATAGGCATTTCCGAGAGGGAAAGGTTAACAAGGTTTCTCGAGTCGCTTTCTGGTAGCCTAGTTGAAGACAGTATCTGAGGGCTTCGAGCACCCACTTGATCTACCGGTACTGTGGTAGATGAAATGGGTGAAAGCACCTTATCCTGAATATCCTCATTCTTGGGCAGGTATACATAATCTCCTGAGCACTTCAATAGTTGCGTCGTCCCTCGATTCGTCTCAAACTGCAGCCCTCGTAGGCCCACTTCTCCAAAGATGGCTCTGATATACTTCATATGAACAGTTCTTTGGCCTATTTCCGTTGGAATTTCGAAAATTTTATCATCTCTCTTGACTTTAATAAAACTCTGCTGCGACATTTTTTAGGTCCTGGCGTGCTCGCCAATAATGTAACGATTACAACTTTTACGATAGCAGTAACTTGCATTTATTACACGGAACTAGTCTATCTCGTTCACAACTCAACGCACTCAATAACGACATTCGGTCAGCCATAATGGTCACTATGACGTCATACTGTACATCCTATTACATCTCTACAATAGCTATCACAAGGTAGTTGAAAACAGCACAAAAAACTACAAGGTACTTTTAAACCAAGTACAAAGTAGCTGAATACACTACAAGGTTCTTTTAAGCCAACTACAAGGTAGCTGAAAACAGCACAAGGAACTACAAGGTGCTTTTAAAACAACTACAAGGTAGTTGAAAACAGCACAAGCAACTACAAGGTACTTGTAAATCAACTACAAGACTTTTAAGGTAATTTCAAGCCAACTACAACCCCCCGACTCCAACCCTCCCTGACCCCAATCCCTGAATCCAACCCCCTCGACCCTAACCCCCACGACTCCACCCCCCCAACTTCAACTCCCCAACCCTAACCCCTCGACCCCACCCCCCCGACTCCAACCCTTGGGATGTTCCTAACGCCCTTGTCGTTAGTCTATAACAGGGATGGCGAACCACTGACCCGCGGGTTACTCCGTGACCCACTAGCGGATTCCAGTAACTCACTTGTAGTTTTTAAAATTTTAGGAAAATGTAAAGAAATATTTAAGTAGTGACAAAAGGAGTAACTTTCTTTTCTCTGGCATTCACGACCTTTTTTTTGCTCGCACACCCTCCGTTTGCGGGAACTTCTGTATAGTGACGACCAATTTTTGCTCATTCCTGACAAGTCTCTTATTAACATCATTAAATCCGTGACCCCCTGTTTTCATTTTTTGAATTAAGGCTTCGTATATGACCCAACTACTAGGAAAGGTTCGCCATCCCTGGTCTATAAGTTGCTTGCAGTGTTTTTAACTGCCTTGTAGTTGGTTTAAAAGTACCTTGTAGTGTCTTGTCGTTGGTTTAAAAGTACCTTGTAGTGTTTTCATCTACTTTGTACTTCGTTTGAAAGTATTTTGTAGTTTCTTGTAGTTCTTTGCACCGTTTTCAGTACCTTGTAGTTCCTTGCGGTGTTTAGTAGGACCGGAATGGTGGTTGAAGAAGCTAAAGTTTTGAGTTGGCTTTAATTATCTATCTGCTAGAAACTCAATCGACTGATTTGTTGTTCAACACATGTCACGCTGCTTAGTCATACCTATGACTTGCTGCAAGCGAAAAGATATAGCTTCTCAATCTGTTTCAACTCTTGCAAAGTTTTTCTTCGATTTGTTCTCTGCTGGCCAATGCTAGTTTTTGCTGTTTAAACTTTTTACTTAGCGCCACCTATTGACAGGTTAGTAAAAGTTGGCAGCTGCTGGCAGTTGCAGTGTGGCTTCAGGAAAGGTACAAAAGATTCGGCTAGTCTAATTCACAGTACAAAGTCATGTGTAGTTAATATCGACGCATTTTTATGAAGTTTTAACACTGGTTTTCCAAAAGTATAAATTTAGAGTGATGAAAATGAAAAATAAAACCTCATAGGCCTACATGATTTTATTAATATGTTAGTTGAGGGTATCGAATACTGGATAGCCTACTGGTGGTACTGTATTTGCATGCTTAAACAGTTAAACCACCATCTCTAGAGTCTGCATGGCTGAGTGCATGAAAGGATCACCTAGTATGAAATAAAATGGTTATAGCGAATACTTATTGTATCACACAGGTATAGGAGTAATCTGGTGGTTGCTCAATTAGTCTTTTGCCTCAATTAGCCTAGACTCCTGGGAACTTATCAGTAGACGATGGTGTTTGAATTACCGGTAACCATGAGTAGACTTACAGTACCAAAGCAAAACTGGCTGGGCCATTTTTGAAGGCCTCAAAGTTTATTTGTGAATGTGGGTTTTATCTGAAATACACTGTGGTTTCATGGTCTTACAAATGCTTACAGTTACCAGTAACTTTTGCACCTTCAAATGAGGAAGTGTTTATTTTCCCACTAAAGGCAAAATAGTTTCTAGGTCTATTTTGCCGGATATAGTGCAATCCATATAGAGTGGATACTCAAGGCTGTTTTTGAGCGCCGGCAAAATAGCTTGTAGGTCTATTTTGCCGGAAGTAGATGCTGACTTTACCTACTGCTGGCAAAATAGACCTAGAAACTATTTTGCCATTTACGGCAAAATAGACAGCAGTACCTTTGAATTATTCTCTGTAGCCTATGGCTATTTGTGCTCATAAAGCTCCTTTGTGTTTATAACAATGTATTTATAATATGTATTATTTTAATGTAGATCATTAAAACAAATACGGCTAATAATATAACCTGTGGTGACTGTTCCAGTAGATTCAAGACTTAATCTTAGGAATGGATCGACCAAGAAGAGTTTGTAATTTTACCCAGTGGTCCGATATGGTATATGATGAAGATATGGAACTTCTTCTTAATCAGGTAACTAGCGGTATGCCATACTGGTAACAGAACTGTCAGTAAGATATTCCATTTATTTTAGTTTTAGAGATTGTGATGATAACTGATGGTTTATTTGTTTACTAAGTGGTGATATTTAATGTACAAAACAAAATATTAGCACAACAAAGAAGTCATGAAAATTCCTTGGTAAGAGAAAGCAAAAGGTCTCGCAATAAATGTTTGTATAATCTGTTAAGTTGACGTAGCGTAAAACTGGTTTAATAATAGGTGCAATGACAGCTTGCAATCTCGCAATAAATGTTTTCGCCATCTCACAATAAATGTTACCATCTTGCAATAAGTGTTTGTATGATCTTTTACGTTAACGTAGCATAAAACTGGTTTAATAATAGCTATGATGACAGCTTTAGTTGTGACATTGTGATACAGTACACACTAACCAAGATAATAGGTAAATGCAATTTTTTAGCTTGAAACACCTCTGCTCAATGAAGATAAGCATTCTTACGCAAATACACATGAAGATGATTCAACATTATTTGATCATAGAAGAATGAGCAGTGTGGATGATGAATTTTGTGACAATGTGAATCGAAGCATGCAGAAAAAAGCAAATGCTGGTGATGGTGCCCATTCAGTCTGCTTCAAGGATGAAGAAATACTCAAATTAATTGAAGTTAGTTTGGATGAGAGAGGCTACTCTCGCTTGCTTGCAGACAGTTGTTACAAAATTCTGAAATATGATTTGGAAATATTACTACACACAGCAACGTAGCAAGCAGCCTTGCAAGCATGCGGCAAGTTAATGCAAAAAACTGTTGAAATCAACATTTCTTGTGAAGATGGCAAGGTGTATGTGCTTGATATATGGTGTAATGTATGATACATTTCTAAATATTGACATAATTTCAAAGAATATTTTAAATCTAACTGCTTGCAGCAGCTTTATTTAATGGTTTGCGCGTGTTTGATAGATTCAGATTCAGATTTTATTTATTCGCTGCCGTCACTCGCAATGACTACATCAAGCAATAACAAAGCAATGAACAGAAACAAACATACAAGTTGACATAATCACAAAAGCGAAACAAAAAATAATATTATACTGTAGACCGCAGAATGACAGCAACAAATACACAATTACAAGTTTGGAATTCCGTTTCTATGTTTAGTATAAAGGCGCAGCACCCCTAGACTAGGCATTCATTTCCTGTAGTTCTTGAAAAATATGTGCAGTACTGTGTAATTGCAGTCACTTAAATGAATCAAATGAAAGCAAGTAATGTTGGGATCTTCCAAAATAGTCAAGACATTCATTAAATGGTTGCTTTATACTTACGCACTTATATTGTTTTTTTGTTAATGAAGACAGGTAATGTAATGATTACTATTAGCTTTTGCTTTGTATTTGCACTTACGCACTTATATCGTTTTGTTAGATGAAGACAGGTAATGCAATGATTACTTTTAACGTTTGCTTCGTATTTATTGTCAAGTGAAAGTGCTTTCACTCTTTCAGTGCTCGAAGACGAAAATGCTTTCTCTTTAAAAAGTGAAAGTGCTTTCTCTTTAAAAAGTGCCCGAAGACGAAATCATTTCTAAAATTGAAGTTCATAAGTTTATGGATCAAGTGAATGATAAATGTTAATGTTGATGATGAGACGATATGTGCGCATGCGATCTTACTTTCATGCTAAACAATGTGCTCGAAATCAATTGCGGAAGAAACGGTTAAAAACTTAAGCGCTGAGAAAAAACCTTCAAACTCTGCACTAACTGCGAATAGGCTTACCTGCAAAGTGCTTTGTTGTTCTTTGTTGCTTGCGCTCCAGTCAGTGCATGAAAAATGCCCACCTTTTGCCTACAGTAATCTCTGTATCATCATATTTATTAACCATTTGCCAATAATGGCGTAGCGAGAAATTTTAAAAGGGAGGGGGCATAATTTCCACATCTTTTTTAAGCGTAATTTTTTTCGGCAGAATTAATCTGAAGTTAAATGAGAAACAAGAAAGGCTTTAGGGGGGTCTGGGGGCATGCTCCCCCGGAAATTTTTGAAAATTTACATGCTGTAATGGCTATTTTAGTGCTTTTTGGATAATTTTCACGCAAATTTTGTTTAAATTTTTTGACCCCTAGTTGACCCTAGTCGCGAAATATGACGCATTTTTTTCTCACATTTTCGATTATGCGTGCTTAAGGCGTAAGACTTATTGCTATCGAAGAAGTTCGAAATTACGAAAAAATTGTGTACATCAAAAAGTTTTTAAAAATGGCTGGTGAGAGGGTGCATGCCCCTCATCTTATCCCCCTTGATCCGCTCCTGGCCATAAGCCACAGAAACCATACATATTTCAGTCACTTGGGATCACTAATTTTGCTCTTTTTTACTAAAAGGTGAGATCAAAAGGGGGAGGCATGGCACAATGCCTCCCCTAAATACGCTCCTGTTTGCCAACAATCTATCAAAGTTTTGGCACTAAAATTTGGGAGTAAATTACCAAATTGCGAGTAATAACCAAGTGCTAGACTTTTTCAAACAATGTTAAAGTGCATGTGATTTTAAACTAATGTATTTGCCAATTGAGTTGGTTCGTTTTATTAGGTTATGTTGTTTATTTGATTCACATGATCATGCTGGCATGCCTCAACGCTCTTTCCGTTTTACTTCATACGCTTTTTCACTGAAATAAAATAATCAGTTATATTCAGCAGCTCTTACTACAGTCTACCAGCTAAATGCAAGCGTGTTAATTTTTTTTTTTTTTTTGACAGAAGGCAGCAAAACTGACCACACCGTCGTTGCGCTTGCATGCTGTCGTGTTATGTATCAAATTAACCGAAAGTCAAAATCGCGCAAAGCTTCAAATACATTACGAATGCAGTCTAAATTAGCCTACTGCAATTTTTCAGGGCATAACACCGTAATGCTTGCATTGCTAAGTAACCGACAGTATAACGGAGTCTACCTTCAGACGAAAAGAAAATATGCTAACGACTTGTTGGTGTTAATTTGGCTTTCAGGCAGTATAACTTTTCTCAGAAAAAGTTTAGAAGTCCACTCTTGTAAAATGTGTAAATGCTGGAGCATCTTGGCAAAAAATTTTCATTGAAACATTTGTACCGCGTGTGTGTCTAACCCTATATCGTAGCGTGTTGCTGCTGCCAGTGATTCAATCGCTGCAGTATTTCTTACGTGCTTAGTTGAGTTGCCTAGGTGCTAAGTGGTGGAGATGGAGAGCGTTAACTCGCGACACGCATCCACGTAGCTCGCAAACTAATGCAGTACGAGCTGTATCACTATCTTGCAATAACGTCTTTCGGTAACGTAAAGACAATTTTCGCTGTAGTAATAGTTTTTAATTTTTAGCCATAACACAACAACAGACACACAAATAGGAGCAGGGCTGAAGATAATACAAAGCGACATACGTTAAGACGTGCATAAAACTGCAAAAGTTTGAAAATTAGCTAGACTGAATAAATAGGCTGGGTATTTCCTGGACATGCAAAAGTGGGACGCCGCCCAAAGTCAAGTGAAGAGCAAAAAACAAGGGTCATCACGTCCACAAGCCGTGGTATGTGTATTGTGTAGTTGACATGCTGTTTCAACAAAAGCAAATTTTAGATCAAAAATTCCGGGACAAAATGGTAAACTGGGCGGGACACCGGAACCAAGGCCTAAAAACGGGACGTATGGCCAACCATTGGCCAGTTGGATACCCTATGAATAAACATAAGTCAGTTGCCACTTCACCCAGAAAACTGACAGAATTCTATCCCGAAATCGGATAATAATATTCTGATCTGATTTCTTCATCTTTATTCTCCTGTCACGAGAAAGCGACCGAGGCGCTATGCGTAGGACAAATCCTGGTTCGCTTACGAGTTGCCCTGGTTTGCGAGTTTTCCGCTTGAACTTAGCTTCGAACTTCTTCAATTTGCTGCTCGTTAGATTTCACCAAGCAGATATAATCGTCGTGAAGCATCTTATCCAAGGACGCAACAACGAGGCTTGAGTGAGAGTTGAACCATCAACCTTGCGATCATGCTGTCGAAAAAACGACGCTGCGAACTACACGACCAATATTATTCGCCAACGGATACAAAAAATTTAAACGTACGCATTAACAAAGGGCTTAACAATAAGTGATGCATACATATACCAACGGATTATAAAAAAAATTAGTGAGGTTTCACATTAACATGAAACTGCAAATCAAAACTAAATAACGATTTAAACACCAGCACCATGGCCTAGTGGTTAAGAGCGTTCGCGTTGAAAGCTGGTAGGCTGGGTTCTATTCTCAGTCGGGTCAAACCAAAGATTTTAAAACTGGTATCTGCTGTTACACTAGCTAAACGCTCAGCAATTAAGTGTAGCGCCGAGGATGAAATAAACATAGAATAAAAATATGTCAGTAAATTCTTGACAAAATTTAGTCCTGGCGCTAAAGGACCTTAGTAGTTATGAAGCGCCATGAAACCACACAACATTTCATTACAACCATTTTCTTATAAGCAGCGGACAGAAAATATCCACTCTCTCGAACTGACTTTGATTTCTACTAGCGTCAAGACGAGCCCGTAATTTAAAATCGAGCCCCAGAAAATTACTTTTGTAGCACCAACTAGGTATCCTAAGGGTAGTAGTCAACAAACCACTTCACGGGAAAAATGGGTCCCACGAACAAATAAGCAAAAGCTCTGCAAACAACGGTCTAGGACAGGAGTGAGGATTGAGGAACCAACACGGCACAGCGGGTCACATTGATTGCATAATATTCTCAGCGGGCCATAATTATTTTTGTAAATTTTGTTTTAAAAATACACAATATTACGTCGCAAATTTAATCAACATGCTGAGTTTTTTTTTGTCATAAAATCAAAGACTTTTGCGCGTTTTTTAAACCTCATTCAAAACTTAGGCGGGCCGCAGGTTCCCCACCCCTGGTCTAGTCTACGGACAATGGTGCAAAGATAACAGGAAATGAACAACCAAAAAGATCCTAGTATTCCAATTAAATCGTGGGAATTGACTTTCTAAAATGCTATTTAACCTCTTAATTGTCGATCAATTCTTTTCAAAACTGTTGAGTCGAACATCTGCCTTCAAAGACAACTAATTTCTTTTGACCCACCCGAAAAGGTTGACAGCTGGCAAGTTGCGACACTAAAAACTTACGAAGTTGAGATAATTTAGAAGTGAGCAATAATTCCAAGTGAAATAAGCAATGCAATGAAGAGACAAAAACACTGCAACGTAGAGTCGAAACAAATAAAGTATACAATTCTCGAGGCATAACAATAGAACTCAACATGACGCTACTAAATGTATAACTAGATGCAGACCGGTAGTTACATCTCTTTCAACAGTTTTCTTGTGTCACATTTGACCCACTCACGCTTTTCCTAAAACAATTAATAGCTCTGACGTTGTAAGCGAACATGGGTGCTGTCGGTGCATCAGATCTCCTTCCACGTTGACGTTGGTGTCCAAAATGAGATTCCAGAGGGTCTTGATTTATTCGGCGAGTCATCACAAACTTAGCGCCAGCAGAGAAGCAATCTTCGACTAAATTAATTATCGCTTTAGTTGTCATAAGCAGACCACTTTCTGTCGTTTTGCTTAGCAACATTGATTTGCGACCAGCATCAGATGAAACGAGATCCGTTGATTGCACTTCATGTTTCCAACTACGGAAATATCCAATGAAGTCATTCTTCAACCAATTTAGCCTTTCAGCTGTAAACTGATCATTTTCCAAAAAGGGTCTCAAGTTAGGTTTTCCTTTACGTTGAGCATGATAAAAGCTGGTATTCATCATGTCAAACCAGTCATCTATAAGCATAACAAACTCCCCAAACTCCTTGTGACCTCGCCGTTTAAGTTCCAACCCAATAGTATGAGACAAAGTCTGGGCTGCAACACCAACTTTCATTTTTTCAAAAGTAGATGGATTAGCGTGCACAGCAGTTAATTTGGGGAAAAAACGCAAATCACCTAGCAGCATATCATCTTCAATTATTTCTTTAACTACGTTCCAGCCAAAGTAAGACTTGTTCCACAAACGTTTTTTGCAATTCATAACATTGTTTCGAACTGTCTTGATCAAATGAGGCGGGTCATAGATAAAGTACAAGTATCTAAAGAAAAAGAAAATTTAAAGTTGGTTGCCGCAGAAAGACTTAAGTTTTATCTTGTGTTTAACTTCCAATGGCATGATAGTTGTTGCTTCCGCAAAAGTTACTTCCCACTTCTCGGAACGACAAATATCTTTCATCCTACTTTTACCACATAACACGCAATATATAATTCACACTTCACAGGCTTGTATACGACATGTCCAATGGGATGAGACAGCACGCATTGCGTTTCCCATGGGACCTATGGGACAGTAGCCATGTAATAGCCTCTTAATAACGTCATACCTTACCTTAGGTTTCACACTTTGTTACTATAAAAAATTATTTGTATTTTTTGTTTGAATAAGATTTTTCTTTAGCATTGCTTTTACAAGCTTGTTAGGCATATTCCCTCAACTGCAGTTAACAAAGTCATAAATTTTGTGGTTTTGTATTTCTCTTTGTTCATGTAATCCTATCTAGTACGCATTATACTTAAGTTTTTATGAATTTGATTAACTTTATTGAATTGTATTCTGATGGAAATCCGATGCAATGGGATAGACATGAATTGCTATGGGACGGAAAAGGGCGGGGTAAAAAGATATGTTCCATGGACAAGCCTGAAAATATACACTTATATTGAGCACACAAGCGAGGGCGTAATCGTACCTAGTGTCATCAAGGGGATGTTTTGCTCGATACTTGATACCATCTGATTCTTCCCGACTCCAGTTATTTAACATTGACATATTTGTAGACAATCCATCGCCTACATAATCGAAAGAAATTTTGATTAAAGCATTAGCAGAAATGACGAACTTGCATATATATACATAATTGTGCTGACAAAATTAATTAATCACCGGAACAATAAGTCATGTACACATAAGAGAAAAAGGGAATATTTTTAAAGGTTTTTATTCCATCGCAACCAGAGCATAGGCATAACGGGTAGTTTATTTCGTTCTACGTTGCCTGTTGACACATGGACAATAACATAGTTTCGGAGTCTACTTACCCACAATAGCGCAAATCAAAATCTCAGAATGCATTTCAATCTCGACCACAGCATTATATATCATCCACATTAACTGCAGTGATCGAAGATTGTTAGTGGGGTAAAACGCAACAACGCCATCCAGCTCTTTGTTCGTGATTCCTAAACACATCAGCCATTAGGTTGTTTCCACGCCAAAAATTAACGCTACCAAAGAGTGATAAAGTGCGAACAATGTCCGGCAGTTAAAGGCACAAAAAAAAGATGGGCTGCTTTTATCGACTTATTTAATATGAACATACAGATATGAGAAACAATCATTTTGATACACACCTCTCACGTATACAGCCAACATGTGATCAGCCACTTTTTCTTCAGAAGATCCTATTGAATTGAGCGAGTCATCACCTGTATCAACATAACCGATGACGTCGTTGCTGTATGGCCGGTAAATTAAATCATCTGTACAATAAAGCAAGCTTGTGTTAGGTTCATAACATAAAGCAAAACGAACATCGGGGTTATGTAGAAGTTTGCACAGTTTTAGCGCGCCGATGGCGCTTTGGCCTACCACAGGTGGTCGTTTATATCGTGCTAATATTCAGTTAACCACCATTTGCACCTGTCATCTTTAACGGTAAGTCCAACACAAACGTCATATGCAACTTTGTGTAACGGCGCGGGAAATTATTCGCTTCACGTCGTATTTTTCCAAATTGTCTTTTTTCCAATAACGGCCTAAGGCGGAATCGCGGAAAACCATGGTACGAAAGGTGAGAAAACACAAGCAGAAATGGAAAAATTCACAGACAAAATCAACTTTTGGTAACTAATAAACAAAGCCCACCTTTAATAGTCATCTCATCAATTATCATTACAGCCATTTTCTCATGTGTATCCTCAACTTTAGCAACTGCACAAGTCAATCGCTGCAAAAGATCTAATTGAATCCCTGGCTGTACAACACCTCCCTTGTTACGTTCCAACCGAAGTGTCGAAGGAGACGGCAAAACTAAAACATCACGAATTGCTTGATATGCAGCAGGGCTTTTGGCGTACAGGCGAAGGCAATACCTTAAAAAATACACAATATTTGCTAATTTTAAAAAAGTAAGATGAACTTCGTTTTCTCGCTATTCATGGCAATCTAATATACAGTAGCTTGGAAGCTACTTGGAAGATATACATGCACAACGTACGTAGCCTTTTTTCTTACAGCTCTCAACTACAATAACTTATATGCAAGTTTACATGCAACATTCTACTTTACACCCTTGCATCAACGCTGACTTGTTCGCTCAAACTATGCCAAATATTGCCAAAGGTAAAGGATCCTGAGGTAAAATGAAATTAACTTATTGGTAATGAAAACTGCAAAAATATACGAAGGCTTTATATCAAAACTGTAATTCTGCAACAGATCAAATTTCCGATAACTAACTCATACCGAACCAGTGATGGAGGATAGCGACGTAAATGATTAGGCACATCGAGGTTTGTGGCCTGAGTAGCCCACCATTCTTTGAGGAAGCTATGCTTATCCTTTTCACTGCTTGAAATCACATTTTCAACAATGGCTTGAACTGAGTAATTTGGTTTAGCTCCACTAACTGCCTACTCTTTTTTTAATTCTTCACATCTACAAAAAGTTATTTTGTGCAATATGCTGCTTTGTACATTACTGCAACACATATAGAGCGAATTAATAAGAACGATATGCACAAAGTTTTTTTTTATTATTTTTTTTTAAGCCACGCAATTGCAGCTTAATTTTTTATGTGTGTGAAGTATATGCATCATAGAAGATGATCTAGTTGAGCATCGAACCCGCAAAACCAGTTTCGCAGCCCGATGCACCAACCACTCGGCCAACTTAATGCAAGAGATAAAACACACAAAAAAGTCATGCCAGCAGGATCACATACCTCTTGGCGTTTACAAGAGCAGAATATTTAGCTCTCTCCATACTGCAGTTATTAATGCGAAGTAATGGAGTGCTCACCAAACTTTTCTTTCTCTCATCAGACAAGGAAGATAGCATGCATTGGTGGAGACAGTTTGAACATGTAGCAGAAGTTATATTTTTTTTCAAACCAATGCTACAGCTTGTGCTAATGTATCTATGAAACAAAAGTTCAATATACAGAAGCTTGGCAATAACAGATTATAATCAACCAGTTACATTAAGAACTACATTATGTTAAGTCTAGTTTAATGTTATCAATCAACCTAAAATAGATAGCATCCAAATAGAAACGTTGGAAGCATCTTGAACTGAGCAGGGTAAGTATGAGTGAATAGACTGATCATTACTCGGCCTCAGGGAAAATTGGCGTAATGCTTTACCGATATACATTATATTGATTGTTTACTCATACATTAAACTAAAGGCTTCATGCAAGCGTAATTGTCTAAAATAAAACTGTTGCAACTAAAGAAAAGTAAAAAAAACTTTATAACTTACAGCATACTTAACTAAGGACTCAGGAACACCCTACATTGTTTTATTAAAGTAGAAGCGCAAGTAGGCTGTTAATTTTTGGCAGTGTCTAGAGCACCGGCCCAGACTCCATAACTAAAAAGCTGCTGCACCGGCAGCTTGATAACCTTCTATAATGACGTCGCTCTCACGTGGTGTCCGGTTTTCCAAAGCGGCAGCGGACTGCTTGTTTGTTTCTACAAAAGGCTGCTGGTGCTTTGGACACTTCTTTAATTCTTTTTACAAGTTATTATGTTGGTAAAAAATTCGTAGGCTATTTTTTATATGATGTATTGATATAATTGCATTTACAGTTAACAACTTGCTGTACCTTAAATGCAATGTTGACAAAGATGTTGTCGCAGAGCTTTCCTTTATTATAGGGATCGAAGGTCGTTGACCAGCAGTTGCATATCCATCACATAGCTTATAATTTTCCGTAGTCAATAAAACATCTTTAACAGTTGCAGCATTGCTTCCAACTAGTGACAAATCATAAAGATCATGATCAGAGGGTAGAAGTAGACCGTCAATAAAAATTTGAAACTTGAAATCACTATAAATGAATATTGTGTAAGTTGGAACAGCTCTAATTCTATAGTTGCACGGATTCCAGAATGATAATCGTACAAATGACGTGGATGGAATTGCTGTAGAAGAACTTGCAATGTTTTCTGCTGCTACAAACTTTAACTCCCAACGACTACTTACAGTTTCAAAGACCAAAAATGTGACTGTATCTCATCTAAGGTTTTGTATTTACAAACTCGTTTAGTTTTAACAGGCAATTCATGCTTTACAATGGACCTTCTCTTTATAGAACTTTTGGTAGCAACACTTTTTTGAGGCATGTTCTTAGAAGGTAATGCTCCATACTTTAACCAGCTCATTTTGCTTGTTCTCTGAATATAAACTTCTTCAAAATGAACACTGCAGATATATGCAGTCCCATTTTTGCATCTTTTTCCAAAAATTTTATCTGATGGAGCACGATATTTGAACAAAACTCTAAAAAATTCTTCACTCCATGTTTGCATATCAGCAGCATCTCCATACCGACGATTTTTTTTGCCATTTGGAACAACAAACAAGGATACATTAGGTGTGTAGGATGACGATGTGCAACCAGGTAAGCAGCAATATTTACCACCTGAGAAATGTGATGAAGACATTGAGGTCAAACTAATTGAAGACCCACAGAGCCACACATGCACAGCAGCAAATTTAAAATCTGTTAAATGCAAAAAGTAATTTGGCCTATATTAAATTATTTTCTTAAAATCACAACTGCATGGAAACACAAACTCTCAATTATAACTACCGGTATATAGGCCTACATGAAAAAAGTGCATGCCGTATGAAATACCGGTACCGGTAATTAATATGGTACAATTACCGGTCCCAGCAATTCTATCTGAGTACTTTTGCAAAAGATAACAGTTATAGTCCTCGTCAACTAACCTACATTTTACAATACTTACTGGTAATATGAAATTATTTAAAAGTTGAATCACATCAGTAGCCTACTGTAATAGGGTGCTTTCAACCATGGTTTCAACTTAGCTGCTAAGCCCAGACTGGAAATATTTTGCTGACTGATTTGCTTAGCAATAATAAGAAAGCAATACAGTTTTTTGTTCAAGTTTTGAAGATTCCGGCATTGATCTTGTTGTGCTACCATACAGATGTAAGGAATAGATTTAACATTACTGATTTTACTTTTTGGCCAAATTTATATTCTCCTTATCAAGCTTAGTGGTATGATTACTTTTAATCACTTGATATTACGTGTCAATGTCATAGACTATGGTACCCAAGGTACGGGCATATCTTCAAGTAATCTATTCAGGAAGGCTGGTCAGCAGCATCCAAAACCACCTATTTTCCAGACAACTCATTATCCTAGGGACTTGACACTGTCTGTAAAACCTTTTTGTTTCCTTTTAACATAAATTCTGAATTTTTTGCAGTTTGCAATCATTTAGCAACGCCACTTTACAGGTTAACTACTTCCTGACTGTGCAATTTTCTACCATTGTCGCCGCCAGCAAACCATAAGTACTAACCTGTCAATAGGTGGCGCTAAGTAAAAAGTTTGCCACTACGTTCGTCGGCAGACTAGTGATTTGTTGTACTAAGCACATGAAATTTTTCCTTTAAAAGCCGTAGTATTTTAAACATTAACCGATCTTCCTCCATGTTTGCAAAAGAATTGTAACTTTATTTTTCCGTAAGTGCACTTACCTACTGACATAAAAGTCTAGCAAGGTTAACCGCAATACCGACCGCTAAGACGGCAAATGCGGAACGGAAAAATTACCGTTTCCGCATTAGTGTTGAATGACGAAACACATTCAGCAAAAGACATCGTGACTATTGATTTGAAATTTCTATTCTTACATCACTATTACTCTCTGCTCCGATAATGATCGACATTCCTTGAAACAAAAGATTACAAACGCTAATTACAGAACTTGTTTTTTTGAAAACACGCTTCTTCCTAGTTGTGTTTTACTGCAGAACTCTAACGTCACCCCCCCCCTAAAAAAAAGTCCATTTTTGGAATAATATCGGGTAGGTGCCGATTAGAAATGCAAAATGCCGGAATCCGGGAGCCCTGTAAACAGCTCAGTTTGGGGAGAAAATCAATTATTTTACTCGCAATCTAAAGCTGCAACGTTAAAAGTTTTCGATTTTGTTATCAAGATGAAGTCAAGTTTTGATGGTCGAGAGTCGAGACTTCAAAAAAAAAAAAAATTCGAGACCAAGACCCACCACTTGAAAATATTTTTGAGCCCGAGCAGAGGCGTCGTGCAGCCAAAAAGTTTGGAGGGGCCCGAGTAACAACTTAAGAGATATTGATCATTTACAACCTTTATAAAAGCCATATTTACAGCATTGAGTAACATCACGAAACAAGGAAATTCAGAAAAACATACCAAAATATGTCGCGATACCCCAATTTTTGGATAATAAATCGAAATTTATTTTGATACCCGAAGCCACTCCTTCATTATGGACAGTATGCGCAATTAGTGTGGCCCCACGATTTAACAAAGGTGGAGGACGTTACAGGGGTTTGGGGGGAAAGCCCCAGCCGCCGTAGGCAAGGTGAGTCTGGGAGCTTAGCCCCCAGTCGCCAACGGATTTTTACGGTTTTCACATAAAAAACACTCGTTTCAGCACACTTTCTTGTCATAAAAGGACATACCGGTACCTGCAGTGATGTGCAGTCACTACTATAGTGTCAGACAACACAAAAATATTTCAGTACCCCATATCTTGAAACAGAAGCTGGGTTAAAATAAATAAAAGCAGGCTGCAATCATTATTGGTTTCGTTATATTTGATGGGATGACGTGTATAGGTGAGTTCTAGGCTATAATCTTTAACGCATGCAAAATGTTTTTTAAATTCTAACCACAGATCAACAAACTAACTTTACTCCCGAGTCAAAGCGATTAATTGAAGCAAAATTTAAAAAAACAAAACAATGGAATTTATAGTATAAGAAAGGGGGGGCGAGGGTATGGGGTTAGTTTGAAAGATGAAAACAAAATAGCACTGGCTATCATTTTATTTTTTTACTTTTCAATTTTTTAAATTATAAAAAGTAAAACATCTCACTCCCCGGGCCCCAATGACACGACGCCACTAGCCCGAGATCATAAATCAGTGAATTTGTTCGAGACCCAAGTTTTACAAGCAAAGCTTGTCTGACCGAGTGGCCGATGCATTGGGCTGGGAGCTGGTTTCGCGGGTTCGATGTTCGGCTGGGCCATCTATCATGATGCACATACTTCACTACGATAAAAACCTTAGCTGTGCATGCGTGGCTTCGTAAAAATAGTATTAACGCTATTTGTTTTTAAAGCAAACCTGCACATGCAATAAAATGTTCGTACAATTTCAAGCTTAGGCCACAATTTTTATTTGCTACACTGGTCGTACTTCAAGCTACTACAATCTTCACTGGCCCTATAGTTATTCCTCTTAAACGTTTTATAAAAAAGTTATAATTTTCAAAGAAGGCATAGGTTCAAATTATGTCGTCGAAATATCTAATTTACAAAATATTTTGGCTTTATTTTTTCTCCTCTAACCAGTTGACTTGCATTGTGTCTCTTTCCGGCCATCTAGAAACTAAATAAGTGACTTCAAACATATTTCATACTTCGCGATAATGCAGTAAAAACTGACTGATACTGGCAACACTGTGTCAAATTTGGCCGGCTCGAGAATTGAACTGAGATCTTACAATTAAAGGTCAGCAATCAAAACCACTAGATTAAACATAATGCAAACATTAGAACATGACGTGTGTGCTCAAATCAAGGCTGTTACCACAATTACACTAGGCCTATTTTCTAAGTTACGATAATACGGTTAATACGTGTGTGCTCAAATCAAAAAGTTCAACATCAAAATGAAATTAACAAAAAGCGATGTAATCACGTACGTTGTCACGTCCTGCGTATCGATTAACACATTTTAATACGGTATTAACCGTATTATCGTAACTTAGAAAATAGGCCTAGTGTAATTGTGGTAACAGCCTTGATTTGAGCACACACGTCATGTTCTAATGTTTGCATTATGTTTAATCTAGTGGTTTTGATTGCTGACCTTTAATTGTAAGATCTCAGTTCAATTCTCGAGCCGGCCAAATTTGACACAGTGTTGCCAGCAACGCGCCAGTCACCACCGATGTGACATTTATGCAGAGTCAAGCCGTTGGTGCTTGTTCGTGATTACAATTACAGACTGCAATGTTAAGTTACCGTACATTCGTATGGAAGAATGGAATGGAACATGTGAAAAAAAGGAGTATGGAATGGAAGAAATTCGACAGCATGAAATAAAGAAAACTCATCTTCCATTCCATAGCATGCCCTAGCTAGCGATAAAAGCAAATTTCAAAATAAGCTGAAACTTACAAATTCGTACCTCAAACTAAAAATAATGTCGAATCCATTATGGAAAGTAAACTCATCCTTCTAACCTAGGCTTACTAAAAATGTAATTTGAAAGAAATTAGAATGTGTTTCCTCCATTAATGTTTTGTTAATTGAATAAAGTTAAGTGAGTCGCCATAAGCCGTGGTAATGAATAGTGGGTTCCATCTGTAAAAAGTTCACTGAGCTAAACTGTTACGATTCATTAAGTATCTGTTACTTTTGAACGAACTGTTCTTTTATGTTCATGTCTAGTCTCCACACAGCTGTGCTACGTCAGCAACATAAGAAGTGACGATTTGAAAATGAAAATACAGCACCTAGCTATAGTGTTGTATATTAACTGAAAAAAAACACAGAATTTTTAACTAAAGCTAAATCGAAAGTTCCTTTTTTTGGAATATTTGTCAAAAGTTGTCTCAATTGTTCTTGATAAGCGGGAGCGACGCATTGATCAATCTCATCGCAATGCTCTGGGAGAAAGCGTTTCAGATATTGAGCAAGGTTTTGTAAAATAGGTTGAGTGTGAAGTGCTACGAACTGCTCGCGACAGAGCTCGTTCATTCGATCAACGGAGGAAGCATGAGTCCAGTAACAATCATGGACCGCCGAGAACTTCAAGCCACAACTAAACAAGATTGCCAGTGAATCGCTTATCATAATCTCTTATTGAATCTAGTCGTCCCGGAAAACACCAATTCAATTCTCACAATTCCTGCTACAAGTCAACCGACTCTAAGAAATAAATATTTTACGGCAACGCGTGTAAATCGCTGCCGTTCCCGTAATCACTAAACGATAACCTAACCCAAACCTAACCTAAACCAAAGCCAAACGATGGAGGAGCAAAACTTGGCCGGCTAACTCTCTCTACCACTTTACAATGGGGAAATCCCACTAAGCGCCTTTTCAAACGGCACAAACAGTGAACTTGCAGGCTTGTTCTTCACACTGTTCCTTTAATGCTGAGCGTCGAAACAGAAAACTGTGAATACCAGATCCAGTCGTTACTTTGAGTCATGTCGGAAGCTTGGCCATTTGAACAGTATACATAACAAAGTAAGAAATGAAATGTAGTCCTGAAAGATCAATGATGTCAATAAAACTGACGTCACATTTTCTGCAAATTTGATAAACGTACTTGACGTTTTGTGCTAGTTTAATGACTTATTACAAGGTAATCAGCAAACTACCATTACTGACCAGAGTGTCCGCTACTCTGTACGTTTGCATTTTTTCATCGCTCTATCCCGAGAAAGCGACGGAAACAACGAACTCGAATAGGAGTCGCCAGTCTACCACTAATAGGTTGAGAAATGCACCAAGGTTTCACACTCTTCCTTTACTGCGGAACATCCAGCAGGAAAGCTGTGAATACCAATTTGACCAAAGTGATAGCATACTCACTGGTAGCAATGCAATGCTGTAAGCATCATGTGTGTAGAATCAAGTGAATGTACAAAGTTGGGTGGAAACGCGTTGCATTGTTTCATCACATCCGGAAGAGGGGAAGATGAGGGGATAGTGAGCGCTTGAATCTTACTGTCGAGCCGGTGTCGTTGAAATTTAAAATAAGGTTGTACCGAGAGGAGCCCGAGCGGGTTCAACCATTCCACCGATTTTCCACCTTTCGACAGACACTGCGCTATTTGAGTGAGCCACATCTAAAAGACAACAATTCTAGACTTTTTATGTTTAATTCTTTGCCCATACGATCATAAAAACAAAACAATCAATTCATGCTGTGAGACATCATTACAAAATCATTTAGAAACGGCTTAGTACATTGTCCAAGCTTCATAGCCACTTGATAAGAAAATGGTCGCTAACAAAAAAGAAAATGGTCGCTAACAGAAAATGACATTAGTGCTATGTAGCAGCTACAATTTGCCTCATCACCGTTCATGGTTGTGATAACGCAAATTTGAATTCTTTCGCATTGCCAATGTCATCACACGTGAATTACCTGTATGTTGGTGGCACTGGTGAAGATAGTTGATATACTTCGAAATATTGCATTAACTAGATAATTGGAGGCAGCGAGACTTTTTTCAACAGGAAAACGATCGAGGTTATCGAGTTGTTTCTTGATTTGTAAAGCTCCACCATACCTAAATAGAAATCAATTATTTCAGACATAAACTTTGCAACATACTGTGCACCCCATTATCTTCGACGTCAGCACGCATATCGGTTTTCGCAAGCCCAGGCATGAAACAAGCATGGACGAAGTAGCGATCGGTTGACGGATGTATGGACGAAGTAGCGATCGGTTGACAGATATACGGACGAAGTAGCGATCGGTTGACAGATATATGGACGAAGTAGCGATCGGTTGACAGATATACGGACGAAGTAGCGATCGGTTGACAGATATATGGACGAAGTAGCGATCGGTTGACAGATATACGGACGAAGTAGCGATCGGTTGACAGATATATGGACGAAGTAGCGATCGGTTGACAGATATACGGACGAAGTAGCGATCGGTTGACAGATATATGGACGAAGTAGCGATCGGTTGACAGATATACGGACGAAGTAGCGATCGGTTGACAGATATATGGACGAAGTAGCGATCGGTTGACAGATATACGGACGAAGTAGCGATCGGTTGACAGATATACGGACGAAGTAGCGATCGGTTGACAGATATATGGACGAAGTAGCGATCGGTTGACAGATATACGGACGAAGTAGCGATCGGTTGACAGATATACGGACGAAGTAGCGATCGGTTGACAGATATACGGACGAAGTAGCGATCGGTTGACAGATATACGGACGAAGTAGCGATCGGTTGACAGATATATGGACGAAGTAGCGATCGGTTGACAGATATACGGACGAAGAAGCGATCGGTTGACAGATATACGGACGAAGTAGCGATCGGTTGACAGATATATGGACGAAGTAGCGATCGGTTGACAGATATACGGACGAAGTAGCGATCGGTTGACAGATATATCTGCTTTATGCCGAACATTTGCAATCACGTGAAGTAACAAAGCGCGGGTGAAAGTAAAGCACAGCCATGCCAGAGTTGGGCGGAGTCAAAAAATCTACTCTGAATCCAATCCACTTCGAATCTGAAGAGTAAGACTCCGGATCTGCTCCGAAACCTGTTTTCGACAAACTTGAAAATATGAAGGCAATTGTCAGATTGTAGGAATTTTTTTAAGTCTTGAATTATATGCTAAGTTTCACATTATTTAAAAAAAAACAGAAGCTATACGATAAAATTCATTACCATCAACCAATGTGACTAAAAATAATGCAGAATCATGGAAAATAAAAAATAACTCGTACAGTACGGTACCGGTATCACATGCAACACTATGGAAAATGAAAAATAACTCATACACCATCACATGCAACACTAAACAATACTTCAATCAATATGCAATATTGGAGTTGGATCAATTACAATTCTAAATTAATGAAATTGGTCACATTTTTTCAAGTACACGTAATTGTAATTATAATTGAAGTTTTCAAGACAAACCTATACAAAGCAACTGTAATAATGCATTTAAAAATGTTCAGGTTTAATTGAATTTGAGCCAACTCTTGATATACATGGTACATTGTCATCGCTTAGTAATTAAGACCCCTTTCCTCTGCAACAAACACCCATAAACGCATTAGTATTTATACAAACAAACTTGTCCATAATTTTTTAACGAAGAGTTTCTTCAAAAAAAATGGGCATGTTTACGGGGGATGATTTTATTGACATCAATCAAAACCAAAGGTTACAAAGTAACGAATTAAACTGCTAAAGGTACCGGTACTTGCAATTTAACAAAACTTTTGTGACGTTTCAACAACCCACTCTACCACTATCAACTACGGCAGCGCTTATTAACCCACTCTACCACTACCAACTACGGCAGCGCTTATCGAATCTTACTAAAATAATTGAAAACACAGACTAGCTCACTTTTTCTGCCAGTCACCTCTTTTCCCTAAACTTTTTCAATTTGCAATATATGTTTAATCTGACAGTTAGAATTCATTTTGAAAAAATAATTTTACAGCTGCAAAAATAAATGGTTAATAAAAAAGCACCAGTAATAAGCTACAGGTACAACTACAAAAATAAGCACTGCCTAATACTACCTATCACTAGTCACTACCCACCAGGCTATCACATTCCCAGTTCTGGTAGCCTATACGGGTACTGGTACCTGCTCCTCATGATGTACCTTTACTACAATTAAATTGTAACGCTTGCACCTTTACTTTGGTTTTACTGTTAATAATACGTAGATGCACTGTCGTAAAACTTCTGAAAGAAATGCAAATTGCCATAACCTGCCCATGGCCTGTCGATACAAAATACATTTGGTTGCAACACTTACTGTAAGATTAAATAAAAAATATTTTGAAAATATTTACTGAAGTGTTTCAATCCAGCTCCGGATCCAGCTCCTTTTTTTTTTCAAAAAATGAATCCGGATCCAACTCCGGTTCTGTGAAATATACCCGGATATCCTGAACCGCTCTGGATCCTCTCCGGATAGCCTCAACTGTCAGATTAAACATCTCCGTGCCCAACTCTGAGCCATGCACACTAAGCCAGACGCCCTCGCCCAGGTTCGCGATCTGGGTTTATTTTTTCGCTGTATTTTCTCAAAAAATTTCAGACATTTAAAATTTTTTTCGGCAAGATTTATGAACGAACGATTTTACAAGCTTTCTAAATCGAATGTTAATAATTACTGCAAACGGTACATTCGGTAGTTTGTCAGCAATTTTACTACAAACAATACAGCCAAGATACAATACACTAGAACTTTTCCAGGTTCTGTCTCAGTTTCCTTCTTTTTCTGCACCATGGCTTAAGACCCAGCATAACGTAAGCTTTTAGCATTGACAATGTCAACAGATGTGGAGTCTAAGTTAAGATCTGGTTAGAGTTGTTGAATGAATAAGGACTTAAGAATGAGGAGTTTGTGTTATCTGGGGAGTGCCTGTATTGTTTGTAATAAAATTATTAAAATAATTGGTTGACGGTACAGAACTTGAGAATAGCTTTGAAGAAAGCTGTTTTCGCGTTAAGCTTCAAGAAACCCTCTGTCATAACTCTTTGAGAGCTTTGAAAAAAGCTGTTTGTCCCAGTAACTCTTTTTGAGTAGCTTTAAAAAAAGCTGTTAGCAGCTTTTTTCAAGGCTCTCAAAGAGTTATGACAGAGGGTTTCCTGAAGCCTAACGCGAAAACAGCTTTTCTCAAAGCTATTCTAAAATAATTAGCTGTATCTTGGCTGTATTGTTAGTATGAAAACAATTACTGCATTTCGCAAAAACACGAGACTAGTTTTAAAAACGAAATTTTAATCACGTTTAATTTTTTTTCTTGACTGTCCTTCTCGTTCCATGTTGACGTAACGAGTGTCACCACGATCGACGGAACCAACTTTACGCGTACGAAAATGATCTTTTTTAAATTAGGCTATTTTCTTCCGAAGACGCAATAATTACCCTCATCTTTTAAAAATCTATTTTAGCTCAATATTTAACAATTTCACTCAAAATATCACAAGCACCAAATTGTTTCAAGTTGTCTTTAAAGTCTCGAGGGAGTCCAAATCACGAAGCCCGTTGGCGATATCGCAGCAGCCACAGTCGTAATAAACGTCTGGATATAATTCCTGAATGTGGTAAAACGCAAAAACGATTTCTTTTTACTGACAAGTGAGAATGTTTCAATAAGTACGCATGTTGCAGAAACCTCGTTAGACGTTACAGTGGCAATGGTTTAGTTGCAAAAAGAAACTCGCAAAATTTTAGTTAAGTTAATGAGCATGGAGCCGCCACAAACGCATTGTTGAGCAATAAACAAAATTTTTGAAATGGCTCCAAATATTTTGGACATTGAGCAAAAAATTCGCACAATGTCCGAAAAAACAAAAACAAACACAGCTCGCGATAATAAGGTTCTGAATATTTTGTTCAATAACCCAACTGCACGCTGCAAACCTGGCCAAAACCAACGGTTGGCAGATTGCACCACGCACGACCAACTAACTACATGGTTCAGTTTTCACCAAGCACGATCAACTACAGGGTTTAGTTTGCAAGTTTTTATAAAATTTGAGCCACGACAGCAGGAGAGGCAAATGAGATAAAAACTATGTATTTCAAAAAGCTCAGTAATCAGAAGTGGACGATAGCATGGAGATAATAATCATTGGCATTAAACTGATTGCCGACAAGGTGAGCAACGAACGCAATGTGAAAGTTGATATTCGTCCAATCAAAACATATCGATAAAAAAACAAGCTCGTTAACATTGCAGCATCCCTAAAATTATTCCAGTGTAATTAAAGATATCCATGTATACCCCACCTGGTCACGCCATACACAGTTGTCATGACAGTTTGTTTCACTACTTTCCTCGTAATAAAGCCTTCCAGATCTCTAGCAATTAGCACTCCACTATCGGCATCATCCTTCCTCAATTTCTCTACCACATCTGCTACACCAGTGTACACATCCTGCGGAATAGCAGCTGGCATTAGGTTCACCTGTAAGCACCATAAGTGTTATTACAGTATAAACACAGATAGGAAAATAATATTTCAGAAACTAACATTGCTTTCTAATGTGCACAATATCTGAATTTTTTTTACGAATTCTCCTACCTGCTCTGCACCAATCACATCCCTTCCCAGTGCAGCATAATGTTGCAGTCCATTGCAAGAACCATCCTGGTACACAGCCAGATGAGAGATGTATTGTTGAGGTTGAGGATGTTGCAGAGCGGATGCGAGTTCCATGCACGCCGCCAGTGTTTGCCAAGGTTCATCCGATTGCTTCCACCAGCATCTACCTTCAAGCGGACGTTCGGCTGAATCAATAATTTCATCTAAAATCTGAAAAATTTGATTACAGCCTTACTTGAGCGGGGTTATGCGTATGCAACAAAATGTCTTCTTGCGCTTGTTCAAGCAACACATCCCAGTTAAAGCTAAACCACCAAAACGCAAGTAAGGTCTTGGGCTGAGAAATCAATCTTGCTGACTACCAAACAATTATTCTCGTTAGATTAGGAGAGTTTTAAAATCCAACAAAAATACGCATATGTAAGATTTTATTCATGCATCGACAAGTAGACAAGCAGCAGCACTGAAAGGAACACCGGGGGCGGGTGACCTTTTCTTAGAGGATGCATCTTAATCATCACTATTTTGCCCAGAGGCCATCCCTGCTAACAAGCAAAATGGAAAGTAACTGAATATGCCCAATTGACATTATACACTTATAGACATTGATATCGATTTTTTGATAAACAGGGGAATTTCGGAATGCAGCTGTTCACTAGTTTTTATAAATTACATACTAGCAGATTTAGATTTTCACACTTTTGGATCAATTATGAATCGTTGTTAATCATCAGCTTTTACAGAGACCAAGGTGCTGGTAGCAACAAAGTTCTTAATTTGCTTGCAACAAAATTGCTCAAGAAATTAATGTAGTTGATGATGGGTGTGAAGGAGTTTTGAGTGTGCCAACCACATTCAATAATGGCACAACACCAACAACCATCAACAATAGCAAATTGTCTCGAAAATGTAAAGCAAAATGATTGCAACAAGACACTTTTTTTTGAATTGAGATTATTTTCACATTATACTAAACTGCAAATTCAACAGTGATTGAGGGAGACTGCGAAGTGAGCTTGCGCTCTTCGAGTCAGCAGCCACCCGATATATATGTGAAATGCGATCGGCTCCAGCTGTGAATCGAGCCCGTCAGATAGGATATCTGTAACCTGCGCGTGGTACCGCTAGGCCATGTCACTGACAATGCGAGTTCCATGCACCTAGTCACAGACAAAAAACAACTACCTCAAAATGAATTTTGAATAATGACTTACATGATCGTGATATTCTTGACTGCTGCTTTGTTGGTTGATGTGGTTTTAATGATGGTGTAGCTGCGTTATTCCATCTCAGATCACCCAATCAGTGAAACCCCACCCTCTCCGATTTCAATGAAATTTGGTACATGGGTATTTCATGGCCAGAAAAACAAAATTTCAAATTTCGTCATGATCGGACCAACGGTTTCCGAGATAACGCCATGACAATTTTTCGCTTTTTTGCAAAAATGAGCGTGGCCGCCAAACTTTAATTGACTGTATCTTCGCAATCGTAGGTCGGATTTTCAACAACCAAGTATTTCTGGAAAGCTGAGGACACAAGGAATCTAAATATGGCATTTTTGGTGAATTTGAGTGCTTTTAGGGAGGATGACTTTTTGACCTTGAAATTAACCCTGTAGGACACGACCCACAACGTTGACCAATTATGAAAAATGTAGCCTCATATGTCAACTACAACATACAAAAACTTCGGAGGGGTTTTCTTTCCTACAGCTGAGAAAACTGGGATTGAATAGAGCCAACCATGCCATGAAATACACTTGATGACATCGTTTGGTTGCTAAAACATGTCATACAGTTGCTAAGGAGTAACTAAGGACTACTTATTCCAAACAAACCAAGAATATTAGCAATACTATTTTTTGGTTTGCAAAAACTAGCAAAAATATATAGGCTTACCTTCCGTAAATTATGTTTAGTTCATCACTGCTAGAGGCAATGTTTAAGATGTTTAAACAAATTACAAAACTTTTTGCTCTCATTGTGGAAGCGGCACCACACACAACCATCAATCACAGTGATGCACATGGCTGGAGTGAAAATCGGCGAGAATTTTCAAAAACGCGTATCAACAAGCCCCCCAGACCCCCCAACGAGTGCTTTGCTTTTGCATGTCCAGAGTCTTGATTTTATGGAGAAGAGATTTGCATTTTGCAAAACTCAGTAGGTGGAGACTGGACAGTAAAAATAACTGTTTTCTAGGACTACTTTGCTTACAAATTTTTTTTCAAATGAAATCGGGGTTTGAGTGAAAAGCCGCACGGGCACATAGCATAACTTTTCTGCATGAAAAATGTTCACATAGCTGCACTTTTGAAACTACTCCAATTTAATAAATTTTTTTCATAGCTATACGATCCTCGATGTATATTACCGCAACTGGGGGGCTGGGGGCAGAGCCCAGCCCAGATAGAAACTGGACATACCAGTACCTGCAGTGAGTGCAGTCACTATTATGGTGTAAGACAATACAAAAATATTTTACTAGTTCATGGGCGGTATACTGCTCAACTTTTGTAGCACTTAATGCAATGCGTTAACTCTGTTTGTTTATTAAGTTAACGCATTGCGTTAAGCGCACAAAAGTTGAGCAGTATACCGCCCCATGTCTAAAAGCAGGAGCTCAGCTAAAATAAACGAAAGGAGGCTGCAACCACTATTAGTTGAAGTAATTGTAGACTGACAGTTAGGTTTTACCAGCTAAATACAGGGCCAAAAGGGGAGCCATGGCACCGTGCCCCCTCCCTCCGAGTGCGACTATGCTGCTACCACACCGCAATTGAGGCTGCCATGGAGCGGCGGTTAAAAATATGTCTAACCAATACTATTGCTGCAAACAGGCCAGTAAATTTGTGTCACAGTCATACTGAGAAGCGCACTTAGGAACCCTCAACCGTACGCCTATGATTGCAAACCAAGGTGGCTATCATTAATGTAATTAATTTTGATCTTATTTTTTAGCAGAGCGATTTTCTAAAAACCAGCTCAGTCATCGGCGCTGCAAAATAATTAGTTATGAACAGTTTGTGATTACTCTAATTTTTCAATTTCCCAAATTTCAATTAACAATTGTACAAAAACGTCAAGGACTGCATGCTTGAAAAAAAGTGATCAAGAGTACTCCAGTAATCCAAAAGTTTAGAAATGGATTAAATATAAACGCTACTACTGCTACTACTTTTATTACCAAGAGTTAAAAAAGATTCAATTTCTGCAGAATGTGAAAATTCAGGGCAGAAATTTTACATCATGCGTTTGACTGTTTGGGTCATGCAAACACCATGCCAACAATTTGCTGTCTACGAAATCTAATGAGTCAGACTAACCATTTTCCTCTTCCATTACACTCTGATGATAGCATTAGATCACAATAGCGAAAGCCATTACAAATTATCAATTAGTTTCATATAAACAATCTGAATATGCATTGTGCACCCCCATCTCCCTCCAATACCCGCTAACTTGTCTCAACAGATTTAGACGATTCACGAAAATGACATTTTTGGCAACAAAATCGGCGAAATTCGCCGAAAAGCGGAAGATTTGCATCACTGCAATCAGTTTAGCAGAATCACGGTCTCAAATAAGCACAAGCTAGTGTATCTAATAATTTTTTTCCCTAAATTGATGTATTTCACTGGTCTTTCGTACATACCTCACTGTCGGTACTACCCGGCCTACACCATTGCGATGTACAGAGAGTGATAGCAATTATGGTTCAGTGACTAGTGGTATGAAGACTCGAGGTACGGATACAATATTCCATTAATCTACTGATTGATTGGTTGTTGTTTACTGAATTTTACTGTACTTGTACCGACTCCTCAAAACATAACAAAAGTTTGTTAGCATTGTCAATCTGGCCACCAACTAAGGAGTAGAAAATGGTCCCGGTGGGGATGATGGAATGACTACATAGACAATTGTGAACTTCTCTTCATTTTCTGTTAGTGATAACAGCTTATCTTACAATATTTCATTACACGTCAACTTGACACTGAATATATATATTCAATGAAAATCTGGTCCAATCTAAATAAAAATCCGAAATTGAACAAATAAACAAGGGTAGTAGACACTGTGTACATTTTGTAGACATTTGTGTACATTATTATCAAGAATTTGTGAGGTAAGGCTCAGTTCAATCCTAATTTTCTCAGCTATAGGAAAGAAAACCCCTCCAAAGTTTTTATATATCATATCGTATCTGACATATGGGGCTAAATTTTTCATAATTGGGCCAAAGTTGTGGGGCGTGTCTCACAGGGTTAATTTCAAGGTCAAAATAAAGGTCAAAAGGTCATCCTCTCTAAAAGCACCCAAATTCACCAAAAAATGCCACATTTAGATCCCTTGTGTCCTCAGTTTTCCAGAATTACTTGGTTTTTGAAAATCCGACCTACGGTCACGGTGATATAGTCAATTGAAGTTTGGCAGCCACGCCCATTATTGCAAAAAAGCGAAAAATTGTCATGGCAATATCTCGAAAACCGTTAGTCCGATGAAGACGAAATTTGAAATTTTGTTTTTCTGGCCATGAAATACCCATGTACCAAATTTCATTAAAATCGAAGAGAGTGGGGTTTCAAATTGCATTTTTTTGGGTGATTTAAGGCGGAATGACCCAGCTCTTGTTTTGCTACGTGTTTTAAATTAGGGTTACACAATACACACAATATACAAATAATCTAAAATAACATGAAAGCATAAACAGTAGGAATGTTTTGCTTTTCTGTTTAAAAATGCTGTAGCAATGGTGACTCACAATCTTTAACGCTCCAGATGGCAGATGCTTTCCCGTAACCCGGAGCGTTACTCTGTCTACGCTATTTAATCTGGCTGACAGAAACCAAATCTGCCTTAACGGCGGGACACCTAACGATGTTCAAGCTGGGCAGTGGCAAACGTCCTTTTCAGGACGGGGCAATGCGCATCTTCGATGCACGGTCAACAAGTTCCAAAGGCACAGCATTCTCCAACTGAACATCGAAGGACTCACTGCAAGCAAGATGAGCGTGTTGCATCATCTTGCGCTACAGTGTGAGGCACTCGTCATCCTCTTACAGGAAACCCATTGCACCTAGGTAGAAAGGCTAGATCTTCCCAGCTACCATCTAGCTGGGTTTTCCTTGAGCAGGATACATGGTCTTGCTACATTTGTTCATGAGCGTCTGAAGTGGATCCTAATCGACCAGTCCCCACCAACATCGGAGATCGAGTGGGTGTGCGTGGATGTTGATAACTATAAAATAGTCAACGTCTACAAACCCCCTCCAACACCGATGCAAGCATCTGATCTTCCAGCATTCCCACATCCCTGCCTCTATGCTGGCGACTTCAACTGCCACCATGTTGACTGGGGCTATGATAATAGCAATCCAGATGGTGAATGCCTGGCTGGCTGGGCCAGTGCCAACAACTTCACCATGCTATATAGCCCCAAGGAGGCCGCCAGTTTCCACTCTGGCCGCTGGAAAACAGACACCAACCCAGATCTTGCATTTGCCAGTGTCGATTTGGACAGTCGCTTACCTGACAGATGTATCTTAGGAAAGTTCCCAAGGTCACAACACCAACCCTCGCTTATAAGTCCCCCCAAACTTGCTCATCCAAAACCGAGCAAGCCTGTAAAGCGATGGAACTTCCGCAAGGCCAACTGGGACCACTACTCTAACCTAACCAACAAACTGGCCAAGAGTATACCGCCACCTGAATCTCAGAACATCGATCAGGTTTACCAGTGCTTTTGCAAGGTAATAAGCACTGCGGCGAAGAAATGCATCCCTCGTGGTCGACGATCAAACCACATATCTTGCTGGGATGCGGAGTGTGAAGACCTCTATCAGTATTTCCTGCAGTCACCTAGGGGCCCTGATTCGGATAGGGCTGCCACAGCCCTACTCACAAGGCTCGACGGGAAGCGGAGAAATTGCTGATCAGAGACGGTCCGCAACATTGACTTTTCGCACATTGTCCCCTCGTCAATGTCCCGTTTCAGCAGATCCTATTGCTTCTCAATTGGTTAAAAACGGGAAATACGATGGTGTGAATCGGCGCTCATCTTGGCTCGTTTCACAGGAAGTGTCTGACCTTTGGAGGGCTGAGCCATTACATCCTGCGAATGTCTCCGGGAGTTTCTCCCATCGGGAGTTCGCTGCTGGCCTCCAACATTTAAAACCAGGCAAAGCCCCTGGACCTGATTCCATTTGCCTGGAGCTAATAATCCATGCTGGAGTCGGCTTAAAATCTTGACTACGTGGCTTCCTATCTTCCTGCCTGCACGACTTCAAAATTCCTAAGATCTGGAGAAGAGCACTAGTAGTAGCGGTCCCAAAGCCTTCGAAACCGGTAGAGGACCCAAGGAGCTATCGTCCGATCTCCTTGCTCTGTGTTCCCTACAAGATTCTCGAGCGACTTATCTACGCCCGCGTCGAACCTCTTATTGACCCTCTGCTCCCTCAGGAACAGGCGGGTTTTCGACGCGGAAGATCCACTGTGGATCACGTCACTTTGCTCACGCAAAGCATTGAGAATGCATTCGAAGCGAAAAAGAAGGCCGGTGCCATCTTTATCGACCTGACAGCTGCCTATGACACTGTCTGGCACCGTGGCCTCACCTGCAAGCTGTTGCGGCTTCTGCCAGACAAGCACATGGTTCGTATGATTATGGAGCTTATCCGCAACAGAAGCTTCACCCTTACAACTGGCGACAGCAAGCCTAGCAGGTTACGACGCCTGAGAAACGGCGTCCCCCAGGGATCGATCTTGGCCCCCCTCCTTTTCAACATCTATACATATGATATCCCTCCATAACCTCCAAGAAGTTCGCCTATGCCGACGATCTGGCAATACTTCATACATCTGGAGAATGGAAGGAGTTGGAAAGGACTCTAAGCCAGGACATGACCACACTCTCGGAATATCTCCAGACCTGGCGACTGAAGCTTAGCCACACTAAAACAGTGACGGCGGCCTTTCACCTCCACAATCGAGAGGCTAAGCGTGAGCTTAAGGTCTGCAACATCGATGAGACCTTACCTTTCTGCCCAGTTCCCACTTATCTTGGGGTCAAACTGGACAGATCGCTCACATATCGTCCTCACCTTGAAGCATTGCACAAGAAGTTATGTGCTCGCGTCTCAATGTTGAGGCGATTTGTGGCAACAGATTGAGGTGCTAGCGCCAAAACATTGCGCACAGCTGCCCTGTCTCTGGTCTACTCGACTGCCGAGTACTGCGCACCAGTCTGGTGCTGCAGCACGCACACACGCCTCATCAACAGTGTATTAAATGACGCCTTGCGCATTGTCACTGGAAGCCTGCGTCCCACTCCATCGGTCTACCTTCCAGTTCTTTCAGGCATCCAGCCAGCTGAGCTTCGCCGCCAAGGAGCGACCCTCTCCCTAACCAACCACAGCTCCCTGGACCCTGACCACATTTTACATGGCCAGTTTCATGAGTCACAGGACGCATACAGGGAGAGATTGAAATCCAGATACTCATTTGTACCTACTGCTCGGAACTTACTAGACAGTCTTTCTGAGATGGACGTCCGTGCAGCCGAGTGGACGAACACGAAATGGGACATGGAGTACTCTGCCAACGCATTGTCACTCCACGCTTTCATTCCCAAGGCTAGCTCCAGACCCTTGGGTATGGTTCTGCCCAGGGCAGCCTGGGTCAAGCTCAACCAAGTTTCGGGTGTTGGAAGTTTCTGTTCGTCCATGTACAAATGGGGTCTCGCTCCTCTAGCGAATTGTGAGTGTGGTGCCAGTGAACAAACCGCAGATCACATCATCTCACAGTGTCCCATACATCGAGCACCCCGAGCAAGATGCTGGCTGAAGTCCCTTACAGTCAGCATCTGACCCAAGCAGTTTGGTGGCCAGGGTGGTAAAAGGATAAACCCTCGGCCTTGGTCCTTCCATCTGTCTTGGAAGAGATGCCCCGCCAAACGACGACGACAATCTTTAAATGAAAATACTGCATGAAATTTTTTTGAGCATTTCCTAAAAACAGAACTTATTATTAGCGATGTTATATGGAAGTGAAACATGGTGTTTGATGGACATTGAAGATGGTCATCTTAAGAAGAACGGAAAAAATCATGGTGAGATCGATGTGAGGAGTGAAATTAGTGGATAGAAAAAATAATGAGGAGTTGATGAAAATGCTGATTTTGAAGGAAACCTTAGATAAAATATAGAGTAAGGTGGTATTGGACATACGGTTAGGAGGAATGATGATGTTCCAAAGAAGGCATTGGTGCTTAAAGTGAGTGGGCAGTGAAAGCGAGGAAGGCCAAAGCAGACTTGGAAGAGAGAAGTAAAGAGGCGAGAAGCGCATTATAAATACTGTTGGAAGCAAAAGGTAGTTGGAGGAGGCTGCAAATCAGACAAGATGGAGAGGAGAGTGATTGCTGAGGAAATGAGGTGCATTAAGCCGCCCTCTGTTATAAGGAACACACCGGATTGAAACTGGATGGATGAAGACTAAGTACAGGTGGTAATTACAAAATGAAACAATTTTGGGATGTAAAAAATATGTGCAATTGGTTTGCTTAAACTCTTGTGCCTAAATGTGAACTTGCTTCTGTGACAGACTTAGACCAAATTGTTAGACAGCATAATATGGAATCCATTTTTGCACTTGCTTAAACTTTTGCAAAGTTTTCAAATTGCAGATGCTGTACTGCCTGCCATACAAACCACCTCCTCAGCATATTCCTTCCTGGCTTGCAAATTTTCATACTTCTTCAATCCAGTCAGATTGATGACATGTATCTTGAGCCATTGCAAACCACGCTCTCCCAAAGCTTTGCCATCAGCAAACATGAACAAAGAACGACTCACATCGTCTCCTGCAAACACGCACAGCTAATAAGACTACATGCATAAAGGAACAAACAGACAAAATCCTCCATAGATATTAGCTTAAGGTCACAAATAATTTCACTTCAACTGGTTGACTCATACTACAAAAACAAAAGAATGACAAAACTATTAAAACTTGAAACTGCATCATCCAAGCAAGTTGAGAAGCTAGGTGACGGCTTTAAAACCAAAATATTGCCATGTTTCTCTAGCAGATCGTGTAACTTTCTTACTATGTCTTAACTAGGTCGCTACAAACTTTAAAAAGCCATCAATCAAACACTTACCCATGTAGTTAAAATGTGGGGGAACAGGGTAGGAACGACCACGAAAATCAAGATTGTGAGGAAGCCAAAATAAACGATCACGATAAAAATTAGCAATTGAGAATTTATAGAGGGCATCGGCATGCAAACTGTTCATCTCATTACGTTGCTTCTTTGATCGATAATATGCAGCAACTACTTTCTTCCTCTGTGCTGATGCAAGTGTTCGTAATCTGCACAGCTCCGCTCCAACATCTGGTGGTGGAGGAGCAATTTTCAGTTTCTCATCTCCACCATCACGAAAAATTTGCAATTGCACATCCAGCACTTTTTTGTTGACTTTCCAAGCCACTGAACCTTGTACATTGAGAGCATCAGCTGTATAACTCAATTGCTCTTTGTGAAAAGCTGATTCTGCATAGTCACTGAAAAACTTTTTCCTCACAAAATCAGTAGGTCGACAAAGGAATCCGCCTTGATGCTGGTGAAGCCACGGTAAAGGTGGAACTAACATGGGAAGAAGGTCTGGTTCAAAATTAAAGTCACCTCTCGCTGAATAAACCAGATCATAATATGCAGGATGGGGAATTGTCATGCCATAAATGCGATTTCCCCAAGGTTTATATGAATTATAAACTGCAGGAATTCCCTTAAAATAGGCTGATGGGACTCTGTTGTTGCGGCCAACATTCACTGTAAATGTGGAAATCATAATTTCAAGCAACTTTGATCCAACAATCATTTTCCACAAATTTTGCCATGGTACAATGTGACCTTCCTTTAACACATTACCAAAAACTTGTTCCAGTGACTGCCACTTTTCACGAAGCACACAACCTTCTCCATTCCCATGTAAATAGAGTGATAAATAATTTTGGTACAAAGTTTTGAATTGCTCTGTACAGTCTGTGGTTATGTGATGCTTCAAAACATATCGAGAATATACCTTAGCACCAAGTTCTCCGACTGTAGTCAGAGTAATCTCACCCGATTTCGGCATTAAATACAGATGATTGATTATAATATCAATGTACTCTTGTTCAGGCAAGAGACAGAGAAAGGGATATACACCAAAGTTGATGCTGCCATTCTTTTGTTTCCATTTTCGTTTTTCTCGTTCCTTCATACTTTTGAAAGCATTGAGAGCAGCATTAGACCAGTGCCTGTGCAAAACGTTAAGTTTTTGCTGTTGTTTTTTACATCTTTCTGAAACAGACTGACCATCTGTCATGACGTTAGGGATGGCCACACTTCCACTCCTTTCCATTTGCAACTGTTCAGCGAAGTAATTCATGAACAACTCGCTTTTGAAAGAATGAGGAAGCAACAGTGAAGAGCGAGAAGGTTTGCTGGCATAGAGTTCACTGAGTATTGGCGGAGTTTCATTACGCAACTTGAAATTGTTGAAAACGTATTCAGGTCTGTAATAACTGATGGCACATTTCATCAACTTACAAACTTCTCCTTGAGGATGACACGAGCGAAGACAGTCATCTAACTTGTAAAGCTGCTCAATTTTGTTAAGAATAGTGAGGAAAGATTGTTGATTGTCTGGGTCATACCTGCAAAATATCAAACCTCTCATTAGAGAGGTAAAAAAAATATCAGTAATAAATGAAGCAGATATAATGATCCCGAACAACGACTGATTATTTTTATCATCTATTAAGCAGTATAAGCACTATCAACAAAAGCTGTAAGCAGCAATGACAATGCATTTTATGAGGTGGTGTTTGTAAATTGCTGCAAGATAACAATGTGAATACTATTTAGAACTGATCTTGCTAAGCTGCTGAAAATTTAGTCGTAAACAAAATCGCTAAACTGCCGAGAATATGTAACATTGCTTCTGGCGTAGGTTTTCGAAACCATGGTTAGGAAAAGAAATGTCTTGCCCACAAAGCAGAGGTTGATCGTCTGACGATTTTGCATTGGCGGATCTATGCTGGATATACTGCTGATCATTATATCTGCTTCTGGCGTAGGTTTTGGTTTGCCAATACCTAACCCTAACAGCAAACTTTAATATGCGTTTGTGCTACAGAAACAGCACGCTTATAGTAGGTTAGGCTGCAAAAGCATAAGTCACTAGCAATCAGTCACATGTAAGCCTAAACATGTAGGCCGAAATCAAATATATCAGGGCTTTTACATTATGCTAACTTCATTGCTGTGCTGTTTTGCACTTGGCACTGGCGCAGCCTGGGGGGATTAGGGGAACCAGTCCCCTCTTTTCAATGTACAGATTTTTAAAAAATATTAAATGGAATTACCATTTAAAATATAAAATATAATTAAAAATATTTTTAACCTGAGCATGATCATTGATTAAATCGCAACAGAAGCATGGGGGAGGAGGAATAAGTTATTGAATGATCAATCTCATCATAATGATCCTACTTTCGTAAATGAGCATGGGTTGTAATTAGAAAACACTCCAGTGTCAATAACCGGTCACATTGTGTTGATTAGACTGCCTTTAATACTTAAGACAACCAAATGCAACAAATGATTAATGGCTGCCCATTCTTTTGTATGTCTCAGGATCGGTGATTTTAACACTAGGCACTATCCTATCGCTAACACTGCTTCCCCCGAGAGAAAACAAAATGGCAACACCAAACTCTAATCACCATGGCAATTAGAGAACAATTTAACAATTTTTACAGTACATTTAAATTGTTGCAATTTATTTATGTTAGCAATACAGTTTATTATGCTAACAACACGTTTGTTAAGAACTCGCACTAAATTTCCAACTAGCGTCAGCCCTTTTGATGTCCCAAAAGGAGCTCCTGGGTCTTCGCTCTCTTGCTGATACAACCAATCTAGATAAAACAACTCAAAATTTATATTAGTCAAAACTCAAAAAAATCAGCAAAGCGAAAATTACTCGAAGTTGATCCAGAGTAATTTTAAGCTGGCAACCAAAGTTTTTTAAAACAAATCAAATATTCCAGAAGCCAAAATTGCCGCTTGAGCTCCAACAATACAAGCTCGTGCAATAACTCAAAACTTAAAGCGAGCAAACCTTGGTCAAAAAACGTTAAAAAAAGGATGCAGTAAATAAAGAGGTGAAGGATCTCAAAGTGTGTTGAAAGATTGTGAAACGAGCTTTTTGAGGGTTTTTTATGGTTAACTTGTTTCCTATATAACATAGTTACCAACAAACAGTGGGTGTGATATCAAACACCAAACAAAGCAAAAAACAAAGATCGTGCTGCAACAATGTTATATTATTGGCAATTTAGTGATATAGTGTTTCAAAAAGTGCTCGATGACTGAGTTCAGTTAAAGCAAATATACAAATTCACCACTGTTAAAAAGCATCTATTAAAGTGTTTTTCAACAGTGATGAAATTGGGTTTTAAATAGACGTTTTTAAACTGTGGTGAATTTGGGTCTTAAATAGATGTTCTTAAACTGTGGTGAATTTGTTAGCAATTTAGCTGAATCGTTGAATTGTCAGCAGTTTAAGCAAGAATAGCTCTAAACGTGATGCACATTTTTATATGGCAGCAATTTACTAACGGTACACCATAGTTTTTATCCTCCCAACCTATCAAACACCCGACCAGTTTTTGTCCTCCCAACCTATCAAACACACGACCAGTTTTTCTCCTCCCAACCTATCAAACACTCGATCTGTTTTTTTCTACTACCCACCTATCCAACACTCGACCTGTTTTTGTCCCAACCTAACAAACAAACGCTGTTTTTCTACTACCAACCTATCAAACACCCGACCTGCTTTTAAAAACAGGTCGGGTGTTTGATAGGTTGGTAAGAGAGAGAGAGTGCATTTATGTTTGAGAGACGCAACACAAAGAAAACAAAAATATCAACAGTTAAATTTTCATATCAGGCAGTATCGTTCATCCTGTGAGAGGCTGCGAAATGACCTTAGTCCAATCCCAGGTGAAATTGGCACGGTCGTTGAGTCTGCAGTTTCTCACAGTTTTCTTGCAGCATAAGAAAACTATCATTCACGTAAACAGTCATAATTATCTCAAGCAGAAGTAATAATAGCGCCAATATCACAGTGAAAAGGGAACATAGTGTCATTACCATTTTAAGCAACTGTACGCATATAAGGACTTATTCCTGGTTTAAATGAAGAAATTTCTTCACATGTTTTACGAAAATGTTTGTATTTATACGTGCAAAATTTTTAATTTTAGTTGGTAGTTCATTCCAAAACACTGGTCCTAGATATTGGATCGAGCGTTGCAACTTTGATTTGTTAAATGGTGCTATAGCATAATTTTCACCAGTAGTAAATCTGGTTGGATAGGAGTGCAATTTGGAAGACAATGCAAAAAAAAAACATTGAAACAATTCAGTGAAGAGTTGTTCTGATATTTACTCTCAGATGGCAGAGTGCTCAGATATAACAGCTCAGATGGCCAAGTAGTACAGAGTGCAGAGCGTCTGTCTCTTGAGCTGTAGACTCGGGTTTGATTACGAGTAGGGTCAAACCAATGACTTTAAAATTGGTATTCACAGCTTTCCTGCTTGACACTCAGCATTAAAGGGACAGTGTGAAGAACAAGCCGGCAAGTTTACTTGTTGCGCCATTGGGAATGGCACTTAGCGGGATTCCCCCATCTTCGTGTGGTAGACAGATGGCCGGCAACTCCTAAGCGAGCTCGTATAGCGCATTGATCGCTATGTCGTGATAGGAGGATAAATATGCAACTAACTAACTAACTTACTCATTAATTTTAGAATTTCTAATTTTCAAATGTGCTTAAATTTAACAAGTTTAGTTTTTGATATAAAGGATCAAGTTTTGTTCTGATAAATGATGATTTTGTGATAATCTTTACATGTGATTTTGCTGAACTTGAATTTTGTTGATATATTTGGCAGGGGAATGTCCCCATATAGATATACCATATTGCAAGTGCGTATACACAATACTAAAATACACATTTTGCAATGCAGACAGAGGTGCAAAGTGTTTTAGTTTGCTGATGATGCCTCTTGCAATAGTCAATTTTTAACTACACTTTTGGTGTGTTGCTCCCATGATAGTTTGTTGTCAAGAAGCACTCCTAAATATTTAACACTTGTTTGTTGAATAATAGTATTTCCATTACGTGCTCGAATGCATAATTTATCTTTTTCTTCGGTATAAGTTTTGTTCGAAAACAATACGAAATTAGATTTGGAATAGTTAATTGTCAATTTATTGGCAGTGACCCAACTTTCAATATGGTGCATTTCTGCTTCACTCTTGATTTTCAGTCCATCACAGGTCTTATCGTTACATAATAAAACAGCATCATCAGCATACATTAAGACATCCGAACCGCAAGAGTTGAGCAGATCGTTAATGCACACAAGAAACAAAAAAGGCCCTAACACGCTACCTAGCGGTACTCCTACAATAATGGGTAACATGTCTAAGGCTTGCTTATTGTTCACAGTATACTGCTTCTTATTGGTTAAACATGATGCGATCAAGCTACTTGCAATTCCTTTTATGCCATAATGTTCAAGATTTTCGATTAAAATTTGATGATCGACGGTGTCAAATGCCTTGGCAAAATCCATAAAGATTGCACATACTGAGTTATTCAAACGCCGCTGTTTTAAAATTGTTTCATGTAAAAATGTTAAAGCAAGATTAGTGGAATGATTTTTACGAAAGCCAAACTGTTTACCTGCAAATAAGTGGTATTTTTCCCAAAATTCAATCAAACACTTATGCAGGATAGTTTCCATTATTTTATTTACAGGAGAAAGAAGTGAGATTGGTCTATAATTGCCAACTTCATGTTTTCGACCTTTTTTACGCATGGGAATGACTTTATCGTAGAGTGACTGGAATGACTTCAGCTATTTTGTAGTAATGACTTTAGCTTTAGCAAGATCACATAAAATTTGATCAACTGGAATGACGTAGAGCGACTGGAATGACTTTAGCTATTTTGAGGATGTTGGGATAAACACCTGTTTCCAGGCAGTGATTAAACGCAGTAGCAAGGGGTCTTGCGATGAGATATTTAGATTCTTTAATTAATGCAGTGGAGATGTCAATGTAACCTGATGATTTATTGCTATTAAGGCCTGCAATTATTTCAATTACTTCATGTTCATTTGTAGCATGCAAAACTATGGATAAAGGCAGTCGTTTGCCCAGGAATCGTTTATAATGTAAGTTGCTTTCCGCCACAGGCACTTTGGATCGTAATTTTTCACCTATTTCCACAAAATGCCTATTCATCTCGTTAGATTTCTTGTGGGCTCGTAATTGTTTTGCCATGGGCCTTTATTAGTCGCAGCATTTCAGCTTTAGGTTTGCTTTTGTGTAGTAACTGATTGATAAGATTCCATGTTTTTGCTAAATTACTAGCACGGTTAAATAAATTGTCAAAGCACACTCGATTTGCTGCTTCTTTTTCATGAGTAACTTTGTTTCTTAGTTTTTTGTAGATGGCCAATTGCTTAGGGCACTTACTTTTCATGCAATTAACGGAAAGTTCATTTTTTTGTTTTATGGAAGTTAATAGCTCTGGGATAATCAAATGGTAGTAGAAAAACAGGTCGGGTGTTTAGATAGGTTGGGAGGATAAAAACAGGTAGGGTGTTTGATAGGTTGATAGTAGAAAAACAATATTTGTTTGATAGGTTGGTGGTGCAAAAACAGCGTTTGTTTGATAGGTTGGAAGAAAACAGGTCGGGCGTTTGATAGGTTGGAAGAAAACAGGTGGGCATTTGATAGGTTGGGACGAGAAAAACAGGTCGGGCATTTGATAGGTGCAAGAGGATGATTGCAAGAAACGAGAAAGGTCAAACAAGATCACGTAAAACTCTGATCAGGTCAAATTTAGGGTCGCCACGAATTTTTTATTTGTGAGGTATTAATTCGAGGCTCTTTACTACATCTTAGGTAACCAAACAGTAACGTCTTAATTGTGACACCAAAAAGTTTTCTCATGCCCAGTAAAACCACAAACTCGGAAACTGTATTTATCATAATTACCACGAATTTAACCAATACAACTTTCTGTGGTTTTCCGTTTTGTGTAGTATTTCATATTCTCTCACAATTTTGATCAGTTTAAGCTTGCAAATAAGATGCATCGTCAATGTTGCAAATGCTTTCAAGCATTACTTGACCAATTGATCAGCCACTACATGCACGCTTAAAGTTACACATATCAGCACAGTCTACCTGTACATAGCCGCCAACATGCATGCACAAACATTGGGAGAAGGAGTGGCATCTGATTGCAAAACTTTTTGGAGTAATTTGATCATCAACTGGCTCACATTCTTGCTAGAACATTTCGGCAATTTAACTAACATTTGAAGAAGAAATTCAACGGACTGCAAAACAAATGCAACCATTAGCTGGAATATAGAAACTGTAAGATAATGATGGCTTTGAATGAAAGATACAACTTAAATCTTTTCTGTAAATGGCAGAACAAGAACACAGGTGAAAAAACAGAAGATGAAAGACTCATATTCTCTTTCTGATAGAGTACATTGATGAATCAACTACCGAAAAAAGAATATATCGAAAACATGCCAGCAACCCTGAGCCATTTCAATGAAGCTGAACTATTGGATAATACAAAATGATTCAAAAACATAATCACTTATTTCGTACAACTAACTTGCATATCTTGAGCAACAAAAGGATTTCTGTTGATAACAGCAGCAATGGCTTTGTTCCAGTGTCCAGTGTTGACACACACTTGTACAAAGTTCAAGAGATAAATACTCTTCCTCTTCCATTGATGGGAAGTCAAATCCGGTTTCCTGGTTCTTTTAGAGAAGTCTAAACACATGGTTCGATCCTGATAATATCACACATAAAATTCGCAAAATTACGGCAAGTTGAGCAGTGAGCACCCCTGTAGAACTTTACTATGTAAGCACTAGCACTTTTCTTCTGACCAAATCTGTTTTTTACTATGTTTGTTTAGAAAAAATAAGAACCTTGTCTAATAGTTTTTGTTACAATTACTGGTGGCAACACAACTTACAGCAATGTTTCATGACTTGAGACTATTGGTGTTAGAGTGACCAATATAGGGATGGGCAATGCAGAACATTTGACTGATCTGGAACAAAACCGAATCCGGAGCACTGAATTTTTAAATTTACTAGAATCAGTCACATGCTGTGTCTTATTATCAGCAACACTTCAAGCGTACCGTCATATATCTAACTTGTTCATCATTCATAGACAAAACAATGTATGTCAGTAACTGCACTTTATTCAAAAAGAACTAATATAGCAACAGCACAATTCAACCTTCTACAGAAAAGACGAATTGCAGTAAACATTTAGCTTCTCCAAATGTTCTCCAGTCAGCCTGGACCTCAGCGCTGTCACAGTCAGCCCTGCTAAAACCAGATGTTCAGATAAGAAAAATAGTCCGTCATTTCATCCAAACCCAGATAGTCGGATAAATAAAATTTTGCATACCAAATACTTTGGGATTCGAATCGCACACACAGAATTTGGTGTTCCACATTGCTCATTCCTAGACCAATAGTAAATCAGAATCTGCAATGGGCTCCACTTAGCCTGGCAAGCATCTGCTACATCTCCAGCGAGGTTAGTTTTTCACAAAACAGTCAAGTTCAACTTTAGTAACTTCTAATTACTGTGCAAACTAAGAGCGCACCAAAAATGCTACTCTTTGATCTGTTCTCCTCTGACTTGGAAATCGTCTTCCAGACAAATACACTTTGTGCATGTATGCCTTTTTTTCCAGCCATAAATCACACTCTAAAAGCTGTAGTTTTATCGAAAATTAGACCTGCGCCTTACACTCCAGTGCATCCCACATATGCATGAGGTTTTGCTTCAAGTCCAAACTCTGAACCAAATTTACGATGCATACCAGTAATTGCTATTCACAGCTAGCGTTCGCAATCAGAACCAGACGATTGTGACATAACAACTTGGCATATTCAATGCGTAGCTTGTGAATGAGGGACGACGATTGGCAACTCTAGAGGCGTTGTGTACTGTCATCTGAATTCGAGACAGCATCGCAATTCACATAGGTTGTCTACCATCCACTGCTTTTGCCCCTTGGATGCCGATGCTAGTTTTACAAGTGCCTGATTGGTGTGCCATATGTATAAAAAAAAGTATTAGAAGCTGTTTATTGACACTGTGTCTTATGTTCTACAAAACACAGTACTCGTTGTGACAGCAGTACAGAAACTTTATCAGGAGAAAAACCAAAATATCTGACAGGTCAGATAGCAGGGCAAGGAATCAACAATTTTTTGTCTGAGCAGACACGTCTTCCAAAATTAGCATAGTCATTTCCCCAATGCGCCATTTTTTATTATCTCAATTAGGTCTGTTAAAAACTTAATACTGCTTCGCAGGATAAAAAAGCATGCCATAGCACACCTTCACGCCAAAAAAATGTTTGAATTCTGCTCATAACAACAAAACGCACTGCACCATTGTGCACCACCTTTTTTAGGCCTATTTTCTCCCTATCATAACTCAGCGACGGCTTTTCGTAAGTTTCACGTATTTTCCTTTGTACTTGGTGGTAAACCTCAATCAGCATATTGTCGGTGTAGCAACAGCTACATTTAGGTTTACGTCAGTGATGCTGCGTCACTGTGTTTTGCCATTGCCTTTTTTCCCTGTCTTGTGACTTCATGCATTTGTTTGTGCTGCAAAGTCTTTTTCTATGATCAGCCGACTGGAGTGCACGCTAGCGATTGATTGTGGCTGAATTGAGGATTCACTGCTGGTGTTTGATTGTCATTTCAATATATTCGTTCCATCTCGACACCACGCTGCACTGCTGTGGAAACTACGACAGAGAAAGACGAACACTGCCCGTAACCCTCAGTCTAGAGGTGAGCAGTAGAGAAAAGAACACGCTGGCCCTTCGTCCTCCCCCCGCAGGCCGACTCATGTGCAACATTGGTGACCTCACGTTTTCGTATTTCAACCATCGTAGCAGCTTCTGACCACACAGGTGTGTTGTTTTTCACAATTTTTAACAGCACTTCAACCAACGAATCAACGAGAAAGCTTTACAGCTATCCGACTTCTCTTCACGCACGTGCGTTAACGCGACTTCCCATGGTTTTCCAACTAGTGTGCGAATTATCAAGAAATTTTACAAAGCTTTTGCAATAGGTTATAGTGAGCTTTGCGAGACGTCATAAATGCAGACAATCAAGGTGATTTGAATAATCCACGTTGATTCGAAGTCACCCACTTTCGGACACAGTATCATGGCTGACATGCCTTTGAACTTGTTTTAATATTGTGTTCTTCATTGGCGAGACATTTTTGATTTTCTTTCTTGCATGTATGTTGCTTGCTTTAGTGGTATTGCATTTTTGCAGCCCTAGGTCCTCTCCCAGTTTTCCCAGTGTTGTTAGCGAAGCTGATCGAAGTTTGGACGCATTAACCAACATTTTAGCCCTAAACATAAGAGCTAGGGCATTTCTCGATGCAACTGATTTAGCTGATAGACCTGTTTTTGTTCCAAGACAGCACCTTCATCGCCCAATTTTTAGCACCCCTGTTCAAGATGACGCTCCACCTAACCCTACTTTTAGTTCAACTTCAAATCTGATCACACAGCCTTCTGTCTGTCTACCTTCTCTCCCTGAGCTTTAGGACTCTGATCGCGCAGGTTTTTTTCTAAGTCTGCAAAAATTTATTTGAAGCTTCTGGCGTCACTGATGAGACCTTGTGCTATCGGGCGCTTCTTTTTCAAAATCATTTTCTTTGCTCAAACGCTTTTCCGACCTTTTAGCCTTTTCAGACACTGAACACTCATACTCCATACTCAAAAAGGGCATATTGGACAGGTTTTCTAAGCCATCAGACCAAAGCCTTTCTGATCTACTTTCGCTCAGCAATTGAGGCAAACTGACAGTTCGTGAATATTTAACTGAGCTTCAATCCACTGTAAGAGGACACTACGACACCAACTCTCCATTGCTCAACAATTTACTGCGTCGCCACATTCTGCTTTCGATAGACCCCATGGCACACACCTTTCTGACATATGATGACTTGCCACTGGATGAGCTGGCAGTTCTAGCACACAAACTCCTTTCTGCATCTGCTCCACCGTCTTCCTCTGCATTACACCAGCACACTACAAATCAATCTCTTGCACAAACACATTCCAACATCAACACACCCCCACAACACATGATAAAACGAGATTCTCGACCATCAAATCAACTCTCTTCAAGAAAGCTTTTCTTCCGTCAATGAACATTCCTCTCATCAGCAACCTACTCACGCGTCTCTCTACACTGCTACCTCCACCTCCAATCAATACACCAAGCCCCCAGTTTACCCTTCACACGCACCTTCCTCTCGTGACAAAGAAAACATCTGCTGTTATTACCACAACCGCATTGGAGAAAGAGCTTTTAAGTGCAAGGATAGTCCCTGTCCATTTTTCTCGTCACCTCAAAGAACTCACCGTTCAAGAAATTTGTAAGCGAGTTACACGTGATTGGGGAACCGTGTGGCTTGCAGTCAAATCCTTCTCCCCTCTTTCCTGTAAGCGATAAATTGAGCAAGGCCACGTTTTTTGTTGACACTGGAGCATCATACAGTGTGCTCCCAATGCACACGTACGACCCTTCTTTGATTACAGCCGCCTACGTAGACACCCTTAACTACAATCGGGGGTGGGTGTCTGCCTTGTCGTGGTCTTGTCACTTGCTCTGTCAATCTTGAATTCTCCCATCTCTTGACTCACGAATTCCTCGTTACCGAACTTCCCTATGGCATTCTTGGCATCGACTTCCTTCGCTGCTTCCGGCTTAATGTAGACGTTTCCAATGACACACTAATCGATGAATGTAGAACGACGTCCACGTGATCTCTTAGATCAAGCTTCCTTGCCAGACGAAGATGCTTTCGCTCACAGTACTGAAGCAAGCACTAACGAACCTTTGCTTGTTGGTTTTAAAACTCGGTACCCTAAAGTGTTTGATCCTCAAATGCGCTCCAAGTCTATTTTACATTCAGTCGAAGCAATGATAGAGACTCTCAATGACAAAGTCGTCACCACCAAAGCACACTGTTTGAATCCTGAAAAATTTCAGGCCCTGAAATCAGAGATTAAACGACTACTGGATGCAGGCATAATTGAGCCCAGTCACTCAGAGTTCAGCTCACCAATCATAATGGTCGCGAAAAAGAATGGAACACTTAGAATGTGAGCGGAACCACAAACTTCAACAAGGTTCCCAAAACACACAAATACTCATTGTCCAATGTGCACGACTTTGCCTACATGGCACATGATTGTCAGTACTTCACGACACTAGACATTAAGGATGCATACTATGTCATATCAGTCAGGCCTTCTGACAAACACAAGCTCACAATTGCCACACCCCTAGGGAACTTTCGATATAACCTTTTGCCAATGGGATTGGCCACAAGCTCAAGCTTTTACCAAAAACTAATGAACCAGGTGGTTTCAGGACTGCCTAATGTTTTCGCATACCTTGACAACATCATTGTTATGTCCAAGTCTAAGGACGACCACATGAACACCCTCCATTAATTGTTTTCCAGGCTAAAGATGCACGGCCTGGTCGTCCACGAGTCCAAGTGCTCTTTTTGCCAGAGCAGTTTGATCTTTCTCGGACACTGGGTCTCAGCATCTGGGATATCGCCTTCAGAAACAAAAGTTTGAGCTATCAACGAGTTTCCTCAGCCGAGGACAAAAAAACAACTGCAACGCTATCTTGGGATGCATCAATACTACAACAAATTTGTCAGACACTGGTCCCAATGGCTGCAGCCTTTGCACACTTTTGCCGCCTTTACCCAAAATAACAGGGCTCTCAACTGGACAGACGAGTTAATTTTTTCTTTTGATCCACAGGAGTCTACGAAGTTACCCACAGGAGTCTACGAAGTTTTTCTTTTGAGCAAAGCAAAACCAAGCTTTCTCATGCAACATCGCTTGCTTATCCAGATCCATTTGCTGATACGAAGTTAGTGGTCAATGCCAGTGGTTCCCGCATTGGAGCAATCTTGCAGCAGGTAAAAAACAATGAGCATGCCCCGCTAGCTCTTTGGTCGAAAGCCTTGACTGCCTCCCAAAGAGCATGGTCCACTTTCGACCAGGAACATTATGCCTGCTATGCCTCCATGAGATATTTTCATTCTTTGACCACAAACCTCAAACCTCTTGTGCACAAGTTTTACAGTTCTACCCTATCTTAATCCCCCCATCAACAGCGTTATTTAGACTACATAGGCCAATTTACCAACAAATTTGATTACGTTGAAGGCGAGTTTAACATAGCTGATGTTGTCTCGCGTCCCACAGAGGATCCTAGCAATGTGAACGCTATTTGCAAGAAGGCTGGATCATTTGGCCATAGCTAGGGCACAATACAGCAATCCCGAAATAAAGCTTCTTTGCTGCACAAATGACACTTCCTTGCAGCCCGTGGAGGTGACACCAGTTGACCACAATTTTCGACTTCTATGTGACAGTTCACGCGGCAAGTTACGCCTTATCATCCCTTCTTTGCTCCGATCCACAGTTTTCAAGCACTACCACCACTGGTCACACCCAGGAACCAGCACAGACATTGAATTGATTGGAAACCCATTTGTTTGGCCGGGAATGCATAAAGACATCGCAGAATGGACTTGCGAGTGCCAAAACTGCAACCGTGCAAAGATCACGCGGCACAACAAAGCGCTTTTAGCAGCAGTGTTGCCCCCTCCCACAAGGAGGTTTACGCACATCTACGTAGACCTCACAGGACCGCTCGTGCAGTCGCATGGATATTCATATCTCATGGTGATTGCAGATCGTTTCTCTAGCGTTATTCACGCCATTCCGCTAGTTGGCATATCAGCAACAGAATGCGTGAGCGCATTCATTCATCAATGGGTGGCACTCTTTGGGTGTCAGGAGAAATTTTTTTTGCGATAAAGGAGCACAGTTTACATCATCCCTTTGGACCGAAATGAGTGATTACTTACGTTGCAAAATGAAGTACTTCACCACTTACCATCCTCAATCTCAAGGGTTGGTTGAATGCTTCAATCGCAGTTTAAAGTCATCTCTTCGGGCATATGAAAATTCGTGACATTGGTATGACAAACTTCCATGGCTATTACTGGCATTGCGAAACAGTCCCAAGCAAGACTTACACTCACTTTCATCATCCGATTTTGTTTTTGGGCAACCAGTCCGTCTGCCAGGTGAATTTTTTGTGGTCAATTCTGCCACCCAATCTCTTACTCACGAATACGTGAGCAAATTTTCAAAGTACATTTCAAAACTGGCGTAATGTGCGCCATGAACTGCAAACCATGAATCTCATTTGGAAACCGCTCTATTTTCTCCCTTGTGCACACATGTGCACATCAGAATCGATTCCACAGAAGCTCTTTGGCATCATTTTATAAAGGACCTTATCGTGTCATTTCAAAACACAAAATATGTTTTTCAGTTGATTTCAGGTGGCACAGCGATACTGTTTCTATTGACCGACTTAAAGCGACTCAATTTTCCTTTCATTCATTGAATGATGAGGTAGCATCTAGTAAAGATGAGCGGACTGAGATTTTTTCCACTCTGAGTCCAGTCCAATATTTTAAAATGAAAATCGAATCCGACTCCAACAAAAAAGGCTAAACTGTGAGTCCGCAGTCCAATCTTAGTCCAAACATAACAACAATTGACAAACATTTCTAATTGCTTGTTCATGATCACATTTTCACAGAGCAACCTTTTCAATCTACATTCAACTTACTGAAGCTACTCATTAGTCTATATGCTACAAAATAGTTTTTAAGACTTACTCCAAAATTCCGTTTTCAAGTTTTATACATAATCTGTCGATACTGCTTCCACAAAAAACAATTAGTTTTGTAAACTGTACCAGTACCAAATATCATAAACATTAATAACCCATACTGTAACTACAGAACAATAGACACTGAGAGACCTAATGCTTCAGTCAAACTGCAATATATTCTGTAAAAAAAAACTAATACAGTCATTTCCCATATATGGATCACGTTTTTGCAAAAACATTGCTGTAGCGATTTTTTAAAAGCGTAAATTTTTATATTTTTTTTAAGGATCACTTCCTCTGTACTGACTAAATATGCACTAACAATGACTGCGAAATTTGTGCGATATTATCAGAGAAACTAAATTGGGAAATATTATGCGCAATTAGGGTCGAAATTTTAATCACGCAATCCGCATTACCTAATGCGTACTGCGCGATTGCTATTATCGCAGATGTATTCATTTATTTATTTATAAATTTTATGATCGTTTTTGGTTTGCGTGTTGAATAAATTTTGTGATATATGTTATCTTAAGTGAAAGCAAAAAAAGTTTACTGCAGAAATATCGTCATAATGACGTCAACGGTGACGTCATTAGAATATTGATTTTGAATGTTTTTGGCTTATTTTGATGCTGGAAAACTGTTTTAAAAAATTATAAAACCTGTAAGTTGTAGTAGTATCAAGGTTTATTACACATAAACACGCGATTGATTAGGTTAACAATAAAAAAAATTTTGTTTCCGTGATCCATATTTCATATTGGCTGCCTTCATACTAACCTTTTGTCGTTTCTAAAGTGTACACATGCACGACCAAATTTGTAAGCATGGCGTTGCAAGTGCGCTTGGTTAAATCGTCGACTGTGCGTTAATAGCTGACCAACCATCTAATCTTTTTTGAAAATGCAACACGATTACTTAAATATTTGGAAAGTTTATTATAAAAAGATTGCGGCATTAAAAACAGCATTAAAAAGCAAGCAAGATCGAAAGACAAAAAAAAATTATAACAGCCGTCGTCGTCGTTTGGCGAGGCATCTCTTCCAAGGCAGATGGAAGGACCAAGGCCGAGGGTTTATCCTTTTACCACCCTGGCCACCAAACTGCTTGGGTCAGATGCTGACTGTAAGGGACTTCAGCCAGCATCTTGTTTTGTTATCCAAAACCATTAGACCAAACATACCTCAGGGTGCTCGATGTATGGGACACTGTGAGATGATGTGATCTGCGGTTTGTTCACTGGCACCACACTCACGATTCGCTAGAGGAGCGAGACCCCATTTGTACATGGACGAACAGAAACGTCCAACACCCGAAACTTGGTTGAGCTTGACCCAGGCTGCCCTGGGCAGAACCATTCCCAAGGGTCTGGAGCTAGCCTTGGGAATGAAAGCGTGGAGTGACAATGCGTTGACAGAGTACTCCATGTCCCATTTCGTGTTCGTCCACTCGGCTGCACGGACGTCCATCTCAGAAAGACTGTCTAGTAATTTCCGAGCAGCAGGTACAAATGAGCGTCTAGATTTCAATCTCTCCCTGTATACGTCCTGTGACTCAAGAAACTGGCCATGTAAGATGTGGTCAGGGTCCAGGGAGCTGCGGTTGGCTAGGGAGAGTGTCGCTCCTTGGCGGCGAAGCTCAGCTGGCTGGATGCCTGAAAGAACCGGAAGGTAGACCGATGGAGTGGGACGCAGGCACCCAGTGACAATGCGCAAGGCGTTACACTGTATTACACTGTCGATAAGCCGTATGTGCACGCTGCAGCACCAGACTGGTGCGCAGTACTCGGCAGTCGAGTAGACCAGAGACAGGGCAGCTGTGCGTAATGTCTTAGCGCTAGCACCCCAACCTGTTCCAGCAAGTCGCCTCAACAGTGAGACGCGAGCACATAACTTCTTGCGCAATGCTTCAAGGTGAGGACGATATGTGAGCGATCTATCCAGTTTGACCCCAAGATAAGTGGGAACTGGACAGAAAGGTAAGGTCTTACCGATGTTACAGACCTTAAGCTCACGCTTAGCCTCTCGATTGTGGAGGTGAAAGGCCGCCGTCACCGTTTTAGTGTGGCTAAGCTTCAGTCGCCAGGTCTGGAGATATTCCGAGAGTGTAGTCATGTCCTGGCTTAGAGTCCTTTCCAACTCCTTCCATTCTCCAGATGTATGAAGTATCGCCAGGTCGTCAGCATAGGCGAACTTCTTGGAGGTTATGGAGGGATATCATATGTATAGATGTTGAAAAGGAGGGGGGCCAGGACCGATCCCTGGGGGACGCCATTTCTCAGGCGTCATAACCTGCTAGACTTGCTGTCGCCAGTTGTAAGGGTGAAGCTTCTGTTGCGGATAAGCTCCATAATCATACGAACCATGTGCTTGTCCGGCAGAAGCCGCAACAGCTTACAGGTGAGGCCACGGTGCCAGACAGTGTCATAGGCAGCTGTCAGGTCGATAAAGACGGCACCGGCCTTCTTTTTCGCTTCGAATGCATTCTCAATGCTTTGCGTGAGCAAAGTGACGTGATCCACGGTGGATCTTCCGCGTCGAAAACCCGCCTGTTCCTGTAGGAGCAGAGGGTCAATAAGAGGTTCGACGCGGGCGTAGATAAGTCGCTCGAGAATCTTGTAGGGAACACAGAGCAAGGAGATCGGACGATAGCTCCTTGGGTCCTCTACCGGTTTCGAAGGCTTTGGGACCGCTACTACTAGTGCTCTTCTCCAGATCTTAGGAATTTTGAAGTCGTGCAGGCAGGAAGATAGGAAGCCAAGATTTTAAGCCGACTCCAGCATGGATTATTAGCTCCGGACAAATGGAATCAGGTCCAGGGGCTTTGCCTGGTTTTAAATGTTGGAGGCCAGCAGCGAACTCCCAATGGGAGAAACTCTCGAAGACATTCGCAGGATGTAATGGCGCAGCCCTCCAAAGGTCAGACACTTCCTGTGAAACGAGCCAAGATGAGTGTCGATTCACACCATCGTATTTCCCGTTTTTAACCAGCTGAGAAGCAATAGCATCAGCTGAAACGTGGTCCCAGTTGGCCTTGCGGAAGTTCCATCGCTTTACAGGCTTGCTCGGTTTTGGATGAGCAAGTTTGGGGGGACTTATAAGCGAGGGTTGGTGTTGTGACCTTGGGAACTTTCCTAAGATACATCTGTCAGGTAAGCGACTGTCCAAATCGACACTGGCAAATGCAAGATCTGGGTTGGTGTCTGTTTTCCAGCGGCCAGAGTGGAAACTGGCGGCCTCCTTGGGGCTATATAGCATGGTGAAGTTGTTGGCACTGGCCCAGCCAGCCAGGCATTCACCATCTGGATTGCTATTATCATAGCCCCAGTCAACATGGTGGCAGTTGAAGTCGCCAGCATAGAGGCAGGGATGTGGGAATGCTGGAAGATCAGATGCTTGCATCGGTGTTGGAGGGGGTTTGTAGACGTTGACTATTTTATAGTTATCAACATCCACGCACACCCACTCGATCTCCGATGTTGGTGGGGACTGGTCGATTAGGATCCACTTCAGACGCTCATGGACAAACGTAGCAAGACCATGTTTCCTGCTCAAGGAAAACCCAGCTAGATGGTAGCTGGGAAGATCTAGCCTTTCTACCTAGGTGCAATGAGTTTCCTGTAAGAGGATGACGAGTGCCTCACACTGTAACGCAAGATGATGCAACACGCTCATCTTGCTTGCAGTGAGTCCTTCGATGTTCAGTTGGAGAATGCTGTGCCTTTGGAACTTGTTGACGGTACGCCGAAGATGCGCATCGCCCCGTCCTGAAAAGGACGTTTGCCACTGCCCAGCTTGAACATCGTTAGGTGTCCCGCCGTTAAGGCAGATTCGGTTTCTGTCAGCCAGATTAAATAGCGTAGACAGAGTAACGCTCCGGGCTACGGGAAAGCATCTGCCATCCGGAGCATTATAACATTATAACAGTAATTACCAATCAATACACAAATTTTTTTTTGAGACGAATGGAACTTTCAGGAATACTATATCGTAAGCCAGCTGCTCTAATGGAAAATGCGCCACTCAGGCCCGCTGAGGGGGGGCAGAAGGAGTCACTGTCCGGGGACACATGGGGGCTCGGGGTTCAGAATTGTCAGGTTTAGAATGCAAAATTCATCAGCTCAAACTCCGGCCTGCGGAGGCGATGATGTTTTTTTTTATATTGGGCCGAAATTCGAACATCTGCGAACGCTATGATCTCATTTTGCTCATCACTAGATGTTGAGCCGAAATTTGAACATCTGCGGAGGCTATGGCCCTTTTTTGCTAATCACGTGATTTTGAGGCACCACTGACCAAAAGGCCCAGACACGAAATTTTTGCCCCGGGGCCCGAAATTTCTCTCGGCGACCGTGGCGCCACTTCTCACTTCTGATTAGGGATGTGCCAAGTGGAGTCCGAGTACTCGGTTGAGTAATAAGGCATTACTAGGACTCGGCCGAGTATTAATTGATACTCGGCTATATTAATTAATTGATACTCGAGATACACAAATATTAATTAACTGATACTGGCGTATTAATTGATACGTTGCCGAGTATTCAACCATCATTATTTTGACCTTTTTTTTGCTTTGTATCCGAATTTGAGTCGAAATTGGGACTTCTACAGACGTAATGACCTTTTCTTTTTTTTGCTCTTCACCTAATTTTGAGTTCATATTTTGACGTCTTAGATACACGGAATCGGCCAAGTAATGTTGTGAATACTCGTTACTCGGCGAGTCCAATGTAACTCGGCAAGTATGAAATAACTCTGAAACAACTAATAAATATTGCTGCGATTGTCAAATTGTCTGATGGATATAAATATATATGGAAGACAATGTTTGCTAAAACTCCAAAACCATAAGCGTGTATACGCTACCTTGCTACTCTATAATGTGACACATATTTTCTTTACTCAAGACAGTAAGCAAGCGTTTATTGTTACGTAAATGTAATATGGACTGACAACTACATCCTAACGATTGATTTTGACTACTAAAGTAGATAATTCTTCATTTGTAGATAACTTTGTCACTTCTCTGCTCTTTCGCAGTTGCCCATAATTGCGCAATTCTCATTCGAAATGTTCTCAATTGCGTAGTTCTCTGTTGCCACCTAGAGATAAAATATTTTTACATTATCTTTGCCTTCATGGCAAACGTAGGTAAATGCTGATCACAACGATATATCAATGGAGCTGGTAGGTTAACTGCAACACAAGATATATCAAAGTTAATCGAGGCTCAGACAAAGTTTTAGAACTTTGAAATGACCAAAAATTAGAGGTAGATTTGAAAATGAGGTGAATGTGTAATGTCTTGTCGCTGTAACCTAATTTTTTGATGAAATAGTAAGGAATGTTAGTTCTTCACTTTATGAACTTCAGTTTTGAATTTTACCTTAAAAATTTGCAACTGTTGGGGTCTGCGCAAATAGGGAAAAAATTGTATTCTGCGCAATTCGGGAAACGACTATATTAAAATTCTTGTAGCTCCACTAAAATCAATCAAATAAGCAGAAGAAATAAAAAAGCAAAGAAGTTTTTACAGACATACACACAATACGGGTATGCAAAAAAATCAGCAATGAACACTTATGCTTACTTAATACTAAACTGCTAAAAGCAGGTACCAGCACTACACTACCGGTACTTCACCATAGCAAAAAAGCTGCAACTGTTGTTATCTCTGACATCATATACCACAATTATAATACAAGTTGGCCATTAAATCTAAACAAAAGACCAAAAAAATAATTCAAAATTTAGCTAGTCTACGGTAGATTTGATATGAGCTTGCACTAACTCAAATTACTCAACCTTTATTTATGCAAATGTACAGGTATCTTCCATTTCCATATCTTTGTTTACTTTTCAGGCTTTGCACAAAGGTTACCAGTAGGAAAGATAACTCATATTTCCAGTAGCCTGTATGAGTGTATAACCTAGCAATCATCAGGTTATATGCATTCTTTACAGTTTAACACCGTTACGATACGGTTTCAAAAAAGAACATTTACCGGTACTGGTATTTATTTTCAGATTGACAGTCTCCAATCAGCACTACCAGTACCGGTAACTGACTAACCTACTCTGTGCTACGTAATTAAAACTACCCGTATAGCCTAGGCATAACTGATCTACTTGTCTACTATTCAGCATCCGACTCTTTGACTCTATAGCTGAACTGATTTATAATCGTTACCAGTATTTTGCTGTCCCTTATTTATTCATGTTTTTGTCAAATAATCAGAATCATACAGCGGTACTGGTAAGTCTACCAAGCTTAGCGCTAGTCAAAGCCTTCAAAACTGATGCATTAGCCGAAGCTTAGGAAGTTTATGTCTGTGATGTCATAATCGAACAAAGCAAATTTCTAGTTTCAACGTCTCAGAGTGAACTGTGAACTGCAGTAACGTGCGAATACACCTTTTTTAACGCATTAGAATTAAAAGTGGTAGGATTTTTAGTTTATTGACACTTAAAAAAAGAAAACAAGCATTACAGAAGATTTGAGAAACAAGGAGCACCGAATAACCCTAGGATTTTGGAATGGACTTAAAAATCCTCTAAAATCCTTCGAAAAACGGAAATGTAATTATCATTTTTTTGGAAAAGACTTAAGCTGAAATAAAAGTGTTTTTCAAAAGGAGATATAATGTAGCCTAATCTATAGAGTGTCAGTTCGGGTCCGATCCAATTCAACACTAAGCTACACATCGCATAATCTGGCTCCAACAAAAAAATAACGGCAAATCTGGCTCCATGCTCATGCTAGCAGCACAGCACACACCCCACCTGATTTTGACTTCTGTGACTTGGCTTCGCGCAATTCTAGTCCTCTCACTGAAACACAGAGCATCCACATTGACAACATTTCAGAACCCCTCACACATCACGCTTCACACCAACCGCCCTCACCAACAGATTGGACACCAGACACACCTGTGCATTTTACCACATGAGGGCAAATGGTCCGACCACCCAGCTGATTACAGAACTTGTTCTTTAAACTTTAAAAACTTTTGTTTTTTTTCTACATGCTTGATCTCTTCACTCTTTTCCTGACAAGCTCGTGACTTCGTGCTGGTAGGCGCCAACACGCAAACTCACAAACTTATGACACTGCTCTTTTCATTTTTACTGGATGTCATAACATTTTCCTCCTCTACCTGCGTCTATGTTTTCGTTCTACTGATTTTGGTCAACAATGTGCTGAAAATCGGACGCCAAGTCAGTCGGCTGCCATAGGCATCTATCCGGCAGGAGGAGCAGTGCTTCCTCGGGTCTAATACCAAAGGGGGCGACGTATGTCTGACCTCCAAAGTGTTTTCATTATTACTTTTAAAGTTGACTGCATGCACATTGCACAGTAGCTAAAACAGTTCCAAAATGCAAAAGCACAAAATCTTAGCCTTGTTTTGACGAATCCTTGCGCTAATGCTACGTATAAAGCGAGAAGAAAACACTATCAAGCGTGTGGCCTGCTTCAGCGGCGTGATTTTACGAGTAATATAATCGAGTAAACAATTACCACACATTGTGTTGATTTTTGCAGATAAATCTTCATTTCAGGATTCGCAATGTGTTGCACAGGTGCAGAGATGGGCTCCACCAATGGTAACAAAGCATAACAAAGCATATTACCATTGGCGGAGCCCATCTCTGCACCTGTGCAACACATTGCAAATCCTGAAAAAAATTGTCGCAATGGTGGCAAGCCTCCCTTACTGATAGCGATGTTTCATAACTACTACGCTAAGCAGTCAGTGAAAGGCAAGTTTGAATTTGAATTTTCACATGTCTTGCGCTATCATCAGAGCTATAAAAAAAACGCAAGATTTATAGTTTATAAATACCATATTACCATAAAATCAAAGCAAAAAAATCAATATTGCGATAAATTTAAGTATTGGTACCACGTATACTATAAAATTACTGCAAAAAATCAATCCTGCAGTAAATCTGTAATGATGGGTGAATTACGTCAAACTTTAATACAAACAGCTGATTGATGAACTAAGGACGTCTAATTAAAGACTTTAATTTACATAACATTACAAAACCGCAAAACATTTAAATGCAGAAAAACATCCATTGCAATGCTAATGGCACCTTGAAACATCGCTTTTTGAACGTAGAAAATAAAGTTTCTATAAAAATTCTCTACCCTCGCTGTTTGCCTTTGAGAAAAAATTGACGCCTATGACGGCCTTTAATGGCATTTTTTTTTTCAATTTGAACAAAAGACGAACATGCTGGTTATAGGACAAAAGACAGGTTTTTACATGTAAATTATTTGAATGGTCTTTATAAATGAAACTACGATGGTGGTCATCGAACTTATACCGCCTTGGTTTGAAGTCGATTGACTACTGCCTTACTGCTACATCGAAGTGGCTTTCCTGATGACAAAAACTTACAGCTCCAAATGAAAAAAAAAATTGTAAGCTAATTACTTAAATCCACTTGATATAAAAAATTACCAACGTAGTCTAAGGTTTGGACACGGTTCTACTTTTTCTAGAGAGTCTAAACAAAATTAAAGTTTTCAAAGTTGCATCAAATTTTTCCACATAGACAGAAAAGGTAAATTTTTTTTATCGAGTCTATTCTAAACAATTTCCTCAAACTTATCCAATATCCGGCTGGATAGCGAAGCACTATCCGGCCAGATATCCAGCTGGAAGCACTATTTGGCCAGATATCGGATATCCCCAAATGCGCCAGATAGTGTTGGATACCGAATATCCATAAAATTTTGCCCGCACACCCCTAAAAAAATTTTGCCGATTCATATCTGCAAATTTGCAACAAGGCAAAACAGAAAGAATGTTGCAGCGTCAATGAGCCGTTGCAAGACTTTTGTCTGCTTTGACCTGCCCAGAAATCCAATTTGAAACCTCCAAGACAGAGAGTTGTGTAGCTAAGTTACACCGACTGGTTAATATACACAAAAGTCATCGACTATCAATTGTAAGCATTGGCCCTTGTCTTGCAACAATGGATCTATTATTTTAACTGGTTATCTCACTATTCTACTTCAACATAATACCAGGTATGTGTCTATCGCAACATCGTTCAAAAACGAAAAAACCATGTGCAAACTGTAAAAGAAATGCCAATACCCATTTAGCAATGATGATCATCGGTTGAAAACGCAAGAACTGCGTGCAGACTATAAAAAGAAATGCCAATACCCAATAGTTTGACCTGATTCAGCATCACACTTTCAAGTCTCAAATCAAATCTTCATTATACTCAAGTAATTACGCTGAAGCATGCAACGAGTGCCAAGGCATATCTTTGTAGCTCAGCTGGGACCTGGGCAACACAGCTCTTGAAGAAACTTTACGTAGCAGTGGTGGCGAGCAGTGGGCGACATCATGCTGATTTGACCAGCCTGGGAATCAAACCCCAGACCTCCCACACCAATAGCATGTGCACATAACTGAGCTAACAACCGGTCTTCTTCCAAGTGTACCAGTAACAAACCCCACACCTTCCACACCGACAGCATATGCACGTAACAATTGAGCTAACGACCAGTCTACTTCCAAGTATACCAGTACCATTTCAGAAGCAGGCATTTAATCACTTATAATGCAAGTGTGCCGGCTCTGTCCTCATCAGTTTTCATTTCTACATTACTCCAGTCCATATTCATATTCAAGAAAGTACTTGCCAGTATTTTGTAATGCTTCTGTTTCCATATCGTCAGATTTCAGCAACAATTCATGATCCATTTCATCATTACTTTTATCAACTGGTACATGAATATTGTGAACAAAGTGCAATGTTAGTGATGTAATGTTGGGCTGGCATGAACAAAGAGCACTTTGTTCCAGTGATTGCTTTGATCTGATTACATAGCACCCTGAAAGCATTAGTTTGATTAATGTTGCTACTATATTTGTTTTTTATTGTAGAAGGTATTGCGCAAAACATTAAACACAGGCTAATAATAATAATCAACAAAGTGCAATTGTTTCCACGAGGGAGGCTGCGAAAAGACCATAGTGTCCAGATCAAAAGAACTGGAGCGGTCGCCGAGTCTGCAGCCTCTCTCTTAGAGTGTTCAAATAAAATACAAAGTGCAAGAAACAGACGTGCAACGAATACCAAAATCTAGTAATACAAAAAAAATTAGAAGAATATACTAATGTAACAGATACGCAATGCAAAAATGCCAGAATCTATAGCGATACAAAGAGCGGGAAAAATACTAATACACAATATTACAGATAATGCAAAAATACCGTAATCTAGTGATACAGGGAGAAGACATAATACTCAATACAACATTTAGACCAACCATGAAAAGGAAAACTACGTTATGACTGTTGTTCTAAAAGGAATGTTTTAATTTATTCATTTAGTGAAGATTTTATAGTTGAGATTAGAACTATTTTTTAAAGGTTTGGGTAGATTAATCTTAAATGCTTTTAAAATATAAACTACAGCCTAGGCAAAATCTTACAATGACATGACAACACCAAAGATTAATATTGCTACTATATTTGTTGCATGTCATTGTCATGTCACCATAAAAAAATGCATTTAAATAAACAATTGGTGGTACAGAATTTGAAAATGGCTTGTAGAAGATTCATTTTCCCCAAAGCTTTTTATCGGACACTCTTCAGGGGAAATCGTCAGAATGAGGAATGAGTAAACCGATCTGACTTATCAAGTGAAAGAAAGAGTTCTGATTGGTTAGAAGTAGAGAGCTCTGATTGTTTGGAAATAGCCAATAAAAATCTTCAGAACGAAGAGCCCTAATTGGCTAAATGTCCAAGGGAGGAAAAGAGTTAATAAATTTTTAAAGAATCAACGAATTCCTTTTGTTTACAAAGAATAGGTTTAAGAGGTTTAAAGAAGTAGCTTCTAGAGCAGAAAGATGAAAGAGAGAACAACCTCGGGCAAGAATTGAAAATTTGTCATCACTGTAGTGAGAAGCACATACAGCAGGGGTCAGCAACCTTTTGAGGTCAGCATGCCATTTTTTGATAGTGTCAAAATAGAAACATCTTTGCGTTCCAAACGGTTTTGCTTCCTTACTTGAAGTAGATTTTGCCGTTTTGCCCTATTTTCCTCTGAAAATATCAGTGAAAAGCAAAAAAAAAAAGGGTGTACACTGTACACCTCTGTACGTGTATTCATGTCCCTACTTTCCTCTGAAAATATCAGTGCAGACCAAAAAAAGTCATCACATAGGTAGATGTCCTATTTGCCAAGAAATAGAGCGACTTTTCAGCCCACAGCACTGAAAATCGCTCATAGTTTCAAAAGTAAATTTGTTAAACGTCAAGAGCTTAAAATTTGCTTGCGCATGGAATCCCTTCACGTGCCATGTAAAACCTTTCAGCATGCCACTTGCCAGGGGTTGCCAACCCTGGGTTATCAAAAAGGTGTTGACCAATGGCAAACTCATGAAATTGAGGGGAATGACTGCTGGCTTTACATCGGCCAGGAAGGCTTTTCCGACTGGATGAGATGGTGAATTTACGCATGCGCTGTTTGATACTCTCTTAAAGACGTTGAGACGTGCGACCAACATACCAACTATCACAGTGGCACACAAATAGGTAAACGAGATTGCTGCATTGATGGGAAGGCAACATGTCTTTCTTCATAGATGGCAAGAGCTGTCAGGTTGTGAAAACAACATTTGGTTCGACGGCAAAATAGCTGTGTTCATTGGCATAACTGATTTGCTTTTCGAACTTCGTCGAGATGTTCCCTTACCAAGGGACATGTAGATAGACTGGGCTCTTGTCTGCTTTGTGGACTGGTCTGGCATTTAGCTGCTTGAGTTCGCGTTTTACAGTCAATGTGATTACATGTTCAGAGTAGCCGTTGTTAACCAAGATTGATCGGATTTTGTTTAATTCCGGTTCCAGCTTGCTTTTCAAGCATATCATAAAAGGTCTGTGTATCAGAGTGGAGATCAGATTGGTTTTTCGCTTGGTGGGGCTAAAAGAATTCCAGCGTAAGCACTGACCTGTAAAAGTAGGTTTCCTATAAACCAAAGTCACAAAATCAGAATCATGCCTTTCCACCAAGACGTCCAAAAAGGGGAGGAAAAAGTTGGATTCTTTTTCCCGAGTGAAACGTAGGGAGGGATGGAGAGAGTTAACATGAGTGAAGAAGTTGTTGCAGTCGTCTTGATTGTCAAAAACAGCAATAGTATCATCACCCTAGCGAAAATACGCCAACTGCTTGTTGGTGCTGTTAAATAGCTTCACTTCTTGGTAGCCGACAAAAATGTTTGCTAACGTTGGACCAAGCAATATGCTTGTAGCTACACCATCGATTTGGCAATGCATGGTGTTATTGAAACTAAATTCTACAGAAGTGGCTAGATACATTACGTCGACAAAGACGTTGCGTGGGAGAGGCGGCAGTGAAGGAAGGTCACTGTAGAGGGTGTCAGCGCAGATTTGTATGATTTCAGAAAGCGGAACATTAGTAAATAGACTGGATGTCGAAGGAGCAGAGGAAAACAGTAGAAGGAGAGAAAGTAAAGTTGTTGACCTCTTTTACAAACGAGATAGAGTCAGGTAGGCAGTTGACAGAAAATTATTTGAGAACGGGGTTGAGATTGGAAGCAAGTCATTTTGCCACATGGTGCTAGGCTGATCCAGTTATCGACAAAATAAGGGTACATCTTTCTTGTCAGTTTTCGGCAGGTCGTACATGCATGGTTGCTGAGAACCAGTTGGCCCAATAGCATCATACACGTTTTCGGAAATAAGGCTCTCTTTCTTTAATTGTAGCAGCCGTCATTGGATCAATCATGGCAGTGTTATCGTTGTTGGCGACTGGACCTAGATTGATGAATTTGGTGGTATCATCAAGAATCATCTGCATCTTGTGGTTGTAATCATTTTTGTTGAGAATGATCACTCCAGAACCTTTATCAGGCTTAGTAATGTAGATGTCATCATTCGATCAAAGAGCCTTGATTGCCTGAAAACACACTTTAGTCATTGGAATATCACCCCAATCTATAGGGCTTTCACGTCACTCAGCTTCACCTTTAGAGCGGAAAGATGTTCGTCAGACCAGGGTTTGTGATGAAGCAATTGAGCATAAAGCACTTCAAACTCTGCTAGTACTTCTTCACGCTTGATGCTAGTGGGCAGTAGACAGAATGAAAGTTCATGTAACAAGACAAAACGTTCAGTGTCCGACAGTTTGTAGTTGGACAAATTCTTGTTTATTTTTTGTGTGCCACTGCGATAGTCGATATGTTGATTGCACGTCTCAACGTCTTCAAGAGCATATCAACAGCACATCCCTAAATTCACTATTTCATCCAGCCGGAAAAGCCTTCCTGGCCGATGTAGAGCAAGGAGTCATTCCCATCAATTTCATGAGTTCACTCACACGGAGTTGGCCTAGTGGTTGGTGCATTGGGCTCCAAAGCTAGCTTCGCGGGTTCGATGCTCAACTAGGTCATCTCCATGATGCATGTACTTCACTATCACAAAAATCTCAAGCCGCAATTAAGTGGCTTGAAATAAAAAAAAAAAAATTTCATGAGTTCGCCATTGGTCAACATCTTTTCGATAACCCTGTATGTGCTTCTCACTACAGTGATGACAAATTTTCAATTCTTGCCCGAGGTTGTTTTCTCTTTCATCCTTCCGCCCTAGAAGCTACTTCTATGTAATCTCTTAAACCTATTCTTTGTAAACAAAAGGAATTCGTTGATTCTTTGAAAATTTATTAACTCCTTTCCTCCCTTGGACATTTAGCCAATTCGGGCTCTTCGTTCTGAAGATTTTTATTGGCTATTTCCAAACAATCAGAGCTCTCTACTTCTAACCAATCAGAGTCTTTCTTTCGCTTGATAAGTCAGATCGGTTTACTTATTCCTTATTCTGACGATTTCCCCTGAAGAGTGTTCGATGAAAAGCTTCAGGAAAAATGAATTTTCTACTGCAAGGCATTTAAATAACGAAACCACCAATGTGATTCTCTTATATCAATGATCAAACTGTAATACCGGCATGAACCTTTCGATTTTAATATTGGCATGTGCTGTAATATAACTAATAGGTGCAAGATTGGCATGCACCTTTGATTGTGTAGTAATTCTCTGCTTTTGCACAAGAGAAAAATAGTAAAGCGCGATGAGGCTTTTTTTAAGTGACACTGCGCTATAAAAACTCTTGTTATTAATACCTTTTGATCATAAAAACCCTTCTTATTGCATAATGTCATTAGTTGATGAATATATAATTGATTGGCGATTCTGAACTTGAAAATAGCTTGGAAAAAAGCTGTTTTCGCATTAGGCTTCAAGAAACCCTCTGTCATAACTCTTTATTGGAGTAGCTTTGAAAAAAGCTGTTTGTCCCAGAAGCTTTTTGTGACACACTTCTCAGTGGGTAATTGCGTCAAAGTGAGAACGAAAAAGCAAGGTCTGGCGATTTATGAATATCAGTTTCAGACTGCAGCGAAGCAGTAGGCCTAGTTACATTGGCGAATCCAATCAAACGCAAGAAAGTCAGACGCAGTTCTGATAGGACAAGTCATGCAAATCTAAATTCTATTTGAACAGTTTAAGAGTATAGACAAACTCTTCCTGTTTGCATAGATTAGGTTGCCGCACTTTAATGTAGCAGGCTTCGAGCAGACTCAGATGAAAAGAAGTGCGCACAGCGTCCAGATTAGAGAATTGACTATCGTTGTAATAGGCAGCACATTAGTCGTTTTCTAATAAATTGTCCATTTGTCTAATTCTGGAGGGGTTGTTTCTGCTTGCACGCTTGGTTAGGTTGCACTCGTTGGGAGGCTGTGTGTTGCCGTAGCCATTTTGGAACATGCTGCTTAATGCGATCTTGAGGTCGTTGAGACGTTCTTCCTACGTAACGACTGTCACAGTGGCACTTTGCAAGTTAAACAAAATCACTTAGTTAAAATTTTGTGTAACAAATTTGGGAGGAAAACCAGACTTAAACCACTATACGATGAATTAGAAATCCTAAATATTAATGGAATCTACAAACTAGAAATTGCTAAATTCATGGCTAAAGTCAGCTCAAATACCCTGTCAGAAGATTTCTCAAAGAACTTTTCTGCATTAACCTCAGTCCATACGTACTCCACCCATAGCGCTCTGTTTAAAAAATTTTATGTGCAAAGAACCACGTATATCAAAACTAATCGATCTCTTAAAGTTTCTGGAGTCAAAGTATGGAATGGTATACCGTCTTTTATCAGAGATAAAGCAGCTACTTCCTGCTGCAAAACCTTTTCAAAAATACTCAAAAAACACTTTTTATTACGGTCATAATTCTTTTAGATAACTTTATTTTGATATATTGTAGGCCTACAACTTTTACCGAAATTACCTTTTTTTTATATTTTTTTTTCCAATTCTGGTGTTCTGTGTCGTTATTTTTGTTTTCTTTGAAGCCTTCCTTAAATTCTCTCTTTAAACTGCTGCGCCAAGAATTTACAAATTTTTTTGCTGAAGTACTTTATATCATATGTACAAATTTTTGAAGAGGAACTGACTCGGCGACCTAGTTGCCTTCTTGGTGACACCCTACGGTCTTTCGTTTCTCCTCGTCGTGCCATTCTGGGTTTATATTTTGTGTATGTATTGTTTTGTTAATGCTCGACAATAAATGACTACTACTACTACTACTTATACTCATAAATGGCGGAACTCTTTTGAATGGAAAATACAGTTAGCAAAGCCACGGATCCATAACAGTTTTCAACAGTGATTCGAAGATTCTTTTCTAGTGTCAATGTCACTTTACCAGAGTAGGCGATTCGGAGGTAGACTGAACACTAGGGTGTAACATTTTTCTCATTTTTTTGACAAATTGTTACTCCCTAGAAATTTTGGATTGTGAAATGACCCAACTTTATGTGAGAAAAAAGAATTTTTGAAAAAAGTTTTTTTAAGCAGGCCACGCTCTACTTTTTTGTCACACGCCCCCCCAATTGGGTCGATTTTCTATGTCTTGTGTTCTGATGGTCCTAGAGACCTGGTTTTTCCATCAAATGATGCAACATGCCCAAGTTTATATCCAACTTGAAAAGATACTATACAGTAATCTACCAGTTAAGTTTGAAATGGCTTAAGTTCGCATCCCTATTCAGTTTGCAAAAAATTGTTGAAAAATCAAGATTCAACTTTTGACAGAAATGCATTGATATTTACAGCAAAACATACAGGTCATGAAAAAGTTTGCAGTTTAAACAAGTCATGAATCGTCAGCTGATGCATGTTGCTTTCTCACTTGTGCTTCGCTTCCCAGACCATCTGCCTTAATTTTCGCTGAAAAAAATTCAAAGGAAATTTTCAGTTTGTTGTGATCAATTCCTGCTTCATCTTGCACGTCGGGACAGAACAACTGATCCTCTACTTCAAGGACCTTATTGTTTTCTTGAAACAGTAGGTTCAAGCCTTAAGCCTAATGGTAGGAGTCTCATGGTAGGATTCAGTTTGCAAAAAATTGTCGAAAAATCAAGATCCAACTTTTGACAGAAATGCATTGATATTTACAGCAAAACATACAGGTCATGAAAAAGTTTGCAGTTTAAACAAGTCATGAATCGTCAGCTGATGCATGTTGCTTTCTCACTAGTGCTTCGCTTCCCAGACCATCTGCCTTAATTTTCGCTGAAAAAAATTCAAAGGAAATTTTCAGTTTGTTGTGATCAATTCCTGCTTCATCTTGCACGTCGGGACAGAACAACTGATCCTCTACTTCAAGGACCTTATTGTTTTCTTGAAACAGCAGGTTCAAGCCTTAAGCCTAATGGTAGGAGTCTCCATCAGCACTGACACAGGCCTTATGTTACGTAAAAATGCACTTTGTACTAACTAACCATAGCGTAATTGTTATGTTCGCTCCTACCGCATAAGTTCGCACGAACTGTTGTTTCAAGTTGTGAGGAGATTACTGTACCTCTGAAGTCTTTGTTTTTTTGAAAAATGACGAAAAATTGTTTTTTTGGTGAAGTTGCAAGGAAAATGCTTATGATTGCAGGCAATAGCATACTTACAATACGATTTGTAGAAAAAAGTCAAACCAAATAGTGAAAAGACTTTAAAAATTTAGCTAATTAGTTTAAGTCGAAAAGCCAACCTTTAGTAGTAATGTCGATTGTGACAAGTACCTACAAAAGCAATGTTGTCCATACAATGGTACATAGCTCTGATTCAATAAGTGGAATACTTTGGTATTCAATCATCACATACTGCTATTTTGCAAAGGTCTACTTTAAAACCAATAATGTTGAGTTAATGCTTAAAAAGCAAATTGCCATGAGTGTTAAGTAAATATCAAGTATAAAAAGTAAATGTGAGAAATCAAATTGACAACAGTCAAAATACTTATTTTTAACAATAACGAGAAATAGCTGTAGGAGCTCTTTTTGCATTATCTTAGTTTCCATTGATGCATAATTCTTCTCATTGATTGCTTCTTTCAGGGATGGTGGATCTCAATGGGAACTTGTGTCTAACAACTTTTGGGGGGTGGCGGTCAACAGGTTAAAGGTCAAAGGTGAATTAAAGAAATTGAAAAGAAACTTTCCAAACGCCAAAGACTTGTGAATGAAAACAGGTAGGACCTTTAAATTTATCAAGTACATGCATCTCGATCATGGTAAAAAAATATTTACAGTGAATATGCATGTGGTGTCACTTGGGGTCAAAGGTCAAATAAGCAAATATGTTGTTTGGGCTTTCACTATAGATTAAAAACAGATAGGAACTTGAAATTTACAAGGTTGGTGTGTCTAACCAGTACAACTTTCGATACTGATAGCCAGTGTTCCCTCTAGGATATTGACTACCGGATGTGCGAATTTGCCCAAATGATAAATTCATTGTAGTTTTTGCCCAAAAATTTCACTACTTTGAGGACCCCTTTTACAAATTTTTTGCATTAAATTTGCTTTTCCAAGATAGTACAAGCTACAGTCTTGCATTAAAATATTCAAGTTTTTTGTTTAAGTTTTTCAGTTTTGCATTTTATCTGTAATCTTAATTTCTGGTTCAACATCAGTAAAATTTGCCCAAAAATATCGCATTTTTCTCAAATTTCTCACTCTAGACTAGAGGGAACACTGTTGATAGCAGACATTGTCCAAATAGTTAAGCTCTGGGCTACAATTGAATTACCAGTAGATATAACTTTCCTATTACCATTGGTAAAATAATGGCAATTTACATTCCGTCAGTGTTCCCTTGGTTGCCAGTAACTTCGCCACATGGTAACTTCGCCACAGTAACTTCGCCACAGAAACTTCGTCGCATGGTAACTTCGCCACACTTTGAGAAGGTGAAGGGAGATGTGTGGGGATAGTAGGAAAATGTGTTGGGGTGTGGGGGGAGGAAGGAGGGATGTGGGAAGAGGTATGAAAGGAGGTGTAGGAAAGTGTGATGGGGTGTGGGGGAGGTAAGGGGAGATGTAGGGAAAGGTGAGGGTAGGGAGATGTGGGGAATTAAAAGTGTGTTGGGGCCCCACACCCTAACACATTTCCCTACATCTCCCCCACACCCCCCATATCTCTTCCCACAGCTCCCCTGACCTCCCCCACACCCCAACACATTTCCCTACATCTCCCCCCACACCCCCCATATCTCTTCCCACAGCTCCCCTGACCTCCCCCTACACCCCAACGCACTTCCTTATTCACCCCATGCACTCTCCCCACATCTTACCCCATAGTTTCGCTTATGTGGCGAAGTTACCACGTAACTCGAAAAGCCCGATAAAATTTTTTACGGCAACCGGGAATTTAAAGTCTTGTTTCGGTGTAGGCAATGTAAATTTTCGATGTATGAAAGTGTGGCGAAGTTACCATGTGGCGAAGTTACTGTGGTGAAGTTACCATGTGGCGAAGTTACTGGCAACCGTTCCCTTTAGAGTGAGAAATTTGAGAAAAATGCGAAATTTTTGGGCAAATTTTACTGATTTTGAACCAGAAATTAAGATAATAAAATCCAAAACTGCAAATAAATAAATAAATAACTGAGGTTAGTTTCAAATTATATTGAACAGAAAATTCAACGATAATTGAGGGAGACTGCGAAGTGAGCTTGCGCTCTTTGAGTCAGCAGCCACCTATTAAATATGTCAAATGCAATCGACTCCAGCCGAGAATCGAACCCGTCACGTAGGATCTGTCACCTGCGCCCGGTACCGCTAGACCATGTCGCTGACAAATTACTTTGTTGCTGACAAACTTAAACTACTTTGAGGACAATGCAAGAATGTAGCTTGTATCTTGGAAAAGTAAATTTCATGCAAAAAATTCGTAAAAGGGGTCCTCAAAGTAGTAAAATCTTTGGGCAAAAACTTCAACGAATTTATCATTTGGGCAATTTCGCACCAGTCAAAATCCTGGAGGGAACACTGCATTTTATTCATCATTCAACCTACCGGTATTTTTGCCACATTGAACCATCCTGAATCGACATTTCACTATCTGTTTCATCAAACAGACATGATGATGGTTCCTCAAGCAGATTTGTTGCAACATACCAACATACTAAACCCTTGCAATGAACAATATCAACTACAACCGGTAGTACACATGTCTTGAAAAGGATGCACAGATGCAGGCACAGGTGAGCATTCTGCAATTTGAAGGCAAAACACAACTTACACTGTTACAACCTTGCAAACCAAGCCTGATTCACACAGGCGTTGTTATCACGTCATATGACGCTGCTGACGCGATGACGAGGCGAACAAACGACGGCCAATTTACACTGAACGATTTCGCGCGATAACGACGCGTTACAAACGACAACCGGACAGAAAAACTTGCTTTGAACGACGTCCCGACAAAGTAAAACCGAGTGTTCCACGGTTCTACATTAACGTTGTCGTTCGGCGTGTCGGGAGCGCTTTGGCTTGGTTTTGTCGAGTAATTTTCACATATATTGGAAATTTTGGGTTCAAAACTTGATTTATTTTGTATTTCGAGAGGGTTTTTCAAATTTTTTCTTAGAAAATGCTGAAATATTATTCCTACAATAACTGAAAAAAATGAATAACCTAGCATTAATTTGCATTGTATTAAAATGTGAATTATAGTCGGTGGGCTAAATTTCATTAAATTTCAAATTATTAATAAAGCCAGAAAAGTGCGCGGTAATTAAACTTTCGAAAGTTTCCATCAACCATGCCGAATTTTCGTTTACTTTTTCATCAGTAGACCAGCCAACTCTTAAATTAAAACATCTGTAAACGTTATGTGTGTTGGCTAATGAAGCTATAAAATCGACGGTAATCAGAGTAAGCCCTGCAGAGTAAATTTTGCAAACTGTTCATTTTGGACCCTCTTGGGATCGGCGAAAATTAGCCCAGCTGCAAATTAAACTAGACTAGACTAGAAGAGATTTTGCAAATATAGCCCTATTACAAACAATCTTGTTTTGTTCGTAGCTGTTGACTGAAAAGAAACAAATTTTTGTAGTTTTAAATGGTGCAATAGAACTTACTAGCAGGGAGTCGAACCGAACCCGAACCTGAACCGCGAACCGTAAAAACCGCTTTTTTTCAGTGAACCCGAACCGAACCTTAACCGTTTAAATTTGAGATCATTGAACCTGAACCGAACCCGAACCTTTAATATTTCAAATCTGGGAACCTGAACCGAACCCGAACCTTTAAAATTTTATGCAAGTGAACCCAAACCAAACTCGAACCTATATAGTAACAATGTTTGAATCTATAAAAACCTTTAGACATGTGCTGCGATGCGTAACATTGTTTCTGCTCACTTGGAGTTTTTTCTCGTTTTTCCGGTGACTTTGCAATAACCTCAACTAAATCTAGTCAAGTTCTTTATTTGTTGACGTTTTGTTAGTACTGACGACCAACATCATCAGAACGATAAAGCACTGACCTATTCCAACCTTCGCAACATTCTTTCTGCTTTTCAAAATTTAATGAATTTTTACATTTTTATTTAACCTTAATTGGTTCGGGCATGCAACTTATATTTCGTTATTTTAATGATATAAAACCCTAATTAAGTTTTTGGCCAAATTAAAGATTTGAAGTGAACCCAAACCTGAACCGCAAACCGGTAAAAACCGCTTTTTTTCGGTGAACCCGAACCGAACCTGAACCTTTAAAATTTGGATTCAGTGAACCTGAACCGAACCTAAACCTCAAAAACTTGGTTTCGATGAACCCGAACCGAACCCAAATCTCTAAATTTTGGTGCAACTGAACCCGAACCGAACCTAAACCCAAATTTTTGAAAAGTTTCGAACCTGAACCGGAACTGAACCGTTAAAAATAAAATTTCTTGAACCTGAACCGGAACCGGAGCGATATTTTAAACGGTTCGACTCCCTGCTTACTAGACAATATCGGGGTTTTCTGCCGGTACCAGTGCCGATCTGCAACTTGCTGCTATACTGTATAGTGCTAATCTGCTAGCAGTGCGAATGCCGCTACGCGTATCCCTTGGAAACGATCGTATCACGCGCGGTGTGCATTGCTCGCTGATACAGCGTCGTTCCATCGTATCAGACTGACATTTCGAAATCGCTGAGCGCTTGGAAATTTCCGATCGTTGTCGTGTCGTTTGCCAGTGTGAATCCGGCTTCACTTTAACGCCGAACATATTATACCGGTATTTAATTGTTGTGTAACTTGCGCTGTACTTCCAACAAATTAAATACCGGCATATGACTGCATAGCTACACAGCACCGCTTGCGCCTTATTGCGCTGTAAGTTGGTTGCACTTAGTAAGCGCAATTTATATACTTAAGTTACAAAGATCAATGACTGCTTAATAAAATTTCGGTTCACAGTGATGCAAACGGCTGGAGCAAAAATCGGCGAAGAGTGCTTTGCTTTTGCATGTCCAGAGTCTTGATTTTATGGAGAGAACAGATTTGTATTTTGCAAAACTCAGTAGGTGGAGACTGGACAGTAAAAATAACCGTCTGCTAGGACTACCGGTACTTCGCTTGCAAAACTTCTTTCGTATGAAAACGGGATTTGAGTGAAAAACTGCATGTGCCTATAGCATAACTTTTCTGCACTAAAAACATTTGTTTACATCAGGGCTGCAAACTCAAACTTGAATTCGTTTGAACTTGATCGTTTTTGCCGAACTCAAACTTGAACTAGAAAAACATAATTTATTGAACTTGAAAAAACAATCGAGTTCACTAATTGAGTGCTTTAATTTTATTTATTCAAACCTCTCAAAACGAAATTTAGCTTACTTTTGATTTGTTGTTATGCTGGTACTGTAGATTGAATGATAGCGAATTTGCAATTTTGGTACCATACTGCTCTTGCACCCGATTACTTATGGAATATTTAAGTAGACTAGCGAGGGTTAGGTTAGTAGACTAGAAAGGGTTAGGGTTGGTTAGGGTTAGGTTAGGGCTAGGGGGTCCAACTAAACACCGCAAAGAACGACAAAGAACAACAAAGCACAACATAGAACTGAAAACACTGCAAAGAACGACAACGGACTTTAAATTAATTACTAAACACCGCAAAGACGACAAAGGACCAGTGTTGCCAGATCTCAATTTCCTCAAGTATCTAGATTGTTTACCAAAAGTATCTAGAAAGTAGCTAGATTTTTTATTAAACCACATCTAAACAGCTTGTCAAGTCATATCATTAGCTTTCAGCAATTGGCTCTATAATGGTTTGAAATGAACTGAACTTTGAATTCAACAGTTTCATGAACTTATGAACTTCTTGGTAAACTTACGCACTAACAGCGTAGGCTATATATATTAGCAGTGCCGAGACTAGCGCCCCCCAAACCCCCCAACCGGGGGGAGGCACAAAAAGGGGGCCCCGTAAATAGTCAGTACGTAGTACTATTTACTCAACATGTGATAAAGGTGCCTTAAATAGGCCTATTCTAAGATTCAATATATTTTTTGTCGTAACTCGCGCAATGTGGGGCCCTCATACCATATTTATGTTTATGGCCATGGGGGGCCCCTACAAATCTTTCGAAAAATAGCAGTCGCAAAACTAGCAAACAAACGTTTAGTTGTTACGAAATGAGTTTTGCACAACTTTTCGGCAATCCTTCACTGCACTTGTTACTGGCGACTATAAGCAAGAGATCCAACCAGCTTGATAAAGTATATCTTTAATAAATAAAATTCAACGGAAATGTCACCAGCAACTGCAGCAAAAATTAATCAAGGTTAACTCGGCTTACTGCAATCGCGACTCCAAAACAAAATGGCTTGAACTCAAAGAAATTGAACCGTTTTGCCAGCTCCACATACACAAAATGTCTGAACTAAGGTGTCAGTTATAGCAGTTAACAGTGCATAAAAATAGAAAAACGTTGCAACAAAAGCGTGGAATTACAGCAGGTTGCTTAACTGCAAAGAAGTTGCAGCTACGAGTCTGAGTGCCCGTCATCGACATCACACAAGCGACAAGGTTGAAATGAGGGTTCGAATCTTGGTGAGAATTATTACCAAATAAATTTTTTAACCGTGCTGGAACATTAGTAACATACCAAGGGCCCCTCATCCTCAAGTGAAAGGAGCAAAAATAAGCCTAAAAAACGTTTTTTCTTCGCATAGGTAGCGAAATGTTAGAGTAGTGTTTGCTTGCAGCATTATTTTAGTGAGTTTGGAAGGGAGCTAGTAAAACAGACTATTAAACCTTGTTAAAAATGAGGAATTTTAAAGGCTCAAAACGCACAAAAAGCGTCCAAAATAAGGTCAAATTCCGCAAATTTTTCTGGGGGGGCATGCCCCCAGACACCCCTAGCTTGGCATCGCCCCTTCGGGGCTCGCTCTTTTGTATCACCATCTACGAAAAAAATTTTAGGGGGGCCCGAAAGATGATTGCGGGGGGGGCCGCATTGCCTAGTTTCAGCCCTGTATATTATTAGCATAAGCATCTGTGAATCTTATGCACAGCACACTCTCCTTTTCAATACTCCAGGCTTACTCCACTGCAACTTTACACAAAACAATCTAAAAAATTAACTGCTCATGTGCTCAATCAAAGTTTTTTAACAAAACACCACAATATTCCAAGAGTCTACGAGACGAATGTGTATTGTGTACTGTGTAAAGGCGAAGCCCAAAACACTTAATAGTTTAAAAAATGTTCGAAAAAGCAAACCGTTTACAGGATCCTAAAAAAAGGACTTCCCCTCCTAGTAGTCTTTTTTTTAGGACGCATTTCGTTTTACTTCTTTAAAATTGATTTTCGTTTCGCTGCGATTAAAAAATCTATAATTTCCGGTGCTTATTGGCTATAACTCGTCATAATGAAGCTAACAATGGTAAAAATGTTCGAAAAAGCAAACCGTTCACACGATTCTTACTATACCTACAGGCTAGTTGGCCTACCAGTACTGAGCTGAACACTCGGAAGAACGGCTCACAAAATTAAAGTGATAATTTCGGGCATTCTTCCGCGAAGGGATAAAACAATAAACAAACTGGACAGTTATAGAAGTATCTAGATTAGTAGCTAGGATCTAGACGAAAAAATTGGTATCTAAGGGGACTAAAAAAGTATCTAGATCTAGATAGGCCTACTAAGTAGCTAAGTTGGCAACACTGCAAAGGGCTTGGGATCATAATCTCGAACATAACTAGGAACGACAACGGACTTTAAATTAATTACTAAACACCGCAAAGAACAACAAAGGACTTGGAATCATAATCTCAAACATAACTAGGAACGACAAAGAACTTTAAATTAGTTACTAAACACCGCAAAGAACGACTAAGGACTTGCAATCATAGTCTCGAACATAACAAGGAACGACAACGGACTTTAAATTAATTACTAAACGCCGCAAAACACGTTAAAGGACTTGAGAACATTACAAGGAAGGACAAAGAACTTTAAATTAGTTTCTAAACACCGCAAAGAGCGACAAAGGACTTGGAATCATGATCTTGAACATATAACAAGGAACGACAAAAGACTTTAAATTACAGTAATTACTAAACACCTCAAAGAACTATTAAATCAATTACCGGTAGGCTAGTGATTGGGGTCAAGGGGGGTGGGGTGAGGAGGTTGGGGTCGGGGGTTGGAGTGGGGTCAAAGGGGTTCGGGTTGGGGTCGGAGGGGATGGAGTTGGGTTCGGAGGGGTTCAAATCAGGGGGTTGGGGTCGGGGAGGTCAGAGGAGTTAGGGGGTTGGAGGAGTTTGGGTCGAGAGTCGGGTTGGGACTGGGGAACTCGGAGGGTTGGGGTCGGGGTGTCGAGTCGGTTGGGGTCAGGGGTTGGGCTCGAGCGGTTGGGGTCAGGGGGGTTGGGGTTGGAGGGATTGGGGTTAGCTAGGAAAATTGGAATTAGGGGAATTGGGGTCAAAGGGGAGTTGGGGTCAGGGGGTTGGGGGAGTTAGGGTCCAAACTTCTCCGACCCCAACCCCCCAACTCCTTTGACCTCCCTTTGAATAATAAATTCAACTCCTTTGAATTTAAAGTCCTTTGTCGTTCCTTGTTATGTTCGAGACTATGATTGCAAGTCCTTTGTCGTTCTTTACGGTGTTTAGTAATTAATTTAAAGTTCTTTGTCGTTCCTTGTTATATTCGAGACTATGATTCCAAGTCCTTTGTTGTTCTTTGCGGTGTTTAGTAATTAATTTAAAGTCCGTTGTCGTTCCTAGTTATGTTCGAGATTATGATTCCAAGTCCTCTGTCGCTCTTTGCGGTGTTTAGTAATTAATTTAAAGTTCTTTGTCGTTCCTTGTTATGTTCACAAGTCCTTTGTCGTTCTTAGCGGTGTTTAGTAACTAATTTAAAGTTCTTTGTCGTTCCTTAATTGTTATGTTCCTGATTATGATTCCAAGTCCTTTGTCGTTTTTTGCGGTGTTTAGTAATTAATTTAAAGTCCGTTGTCGTTCCTTGTTATGTTCGAGATTATTATTATTCCAAGTCCTTTGTCGTTCTTTGCAGTGTTTAATAGCCTAATTATTAGGGCGATTTTTCATTGACCTAAAAATCTCAAAAAATTGACTTTATTTTATCAAAAAATTGGCTTAATTGACCTAAGAAAACAATGAAATGAAAGAACCAGTCCATAAGAAATAAACCACCAAAGTCACTTCAGTTAGTGCTTAGATTATAATGTACGCACATATAATGCCGCACGTTTTCTGGCAGAAAGTTTAACTGCTCTGCGTAATTGCGCAGAATCCAGAGTCGCATTCAAGTGTTTCGCGATTCGCCGAATTGCAATCTTTGTAACATCAAAGTATGTTCGAATAATTAATGCATTGTCTTTTCAATTCTAATGTTTTTGATTACCGATTCGTAGCGACAAAAATATGCAACACATGAAAACACGACGAAAAGCTTATTTTATCATACACGAATTTTGCCGAAATTGCAATCTTGCAAAGCCGTCTGAATGGATCTTCACAATCGAATCAATGAAATTACATCAAACATTATATTAATAAATTAAGCATGCGTAAAACTGCAATGCCGATAACAGTCTGGCGACAGCATACACCTCCCTGGTACCACCAGCAGTTACGAACTTCCATCTCTCAATCATCTGAGTTATCTCTTTTTGAGTATAAAGTAGAATCGCGCAAAAAAAGCAAGAAAGCAAAAATTGACCTAATAAAAAAAAATTGTTCTAAAAAACAAAAAAATGACATTTATTGACTTTGTAACTTTATCAATACTGATCCTACGACCGTGAAATTTTGTTTCCACGTTGTTAGAGTTATTTTCTACTTCCAAAAAAAATTGACTTTATTGACCGTGAATCGCCCTAGTAAATAATTAAAAGTTCTTTGTCGTTCCTTGCTATGTTCGAGACTGTGATTCCAAGTCCTTTGTCGTTCTTTGCGGTGTTTAGTAACTAATTTAAAGTTCTTTGTCGATCCTAGTTATGTTTGAGATTATGGTTCCAAATCCTTTGTCGTTCTTTGCGGTGCTTAGAAATTACCGGTAATGTAAAGTTCTTTGTGGTTACTAGTTATGTTCTAGAGCAGACTATGATTCCAAGTCCTTTCTTCCTCTATGCGGTGTTTAGTAATTAATTTAAAGTCCGTTGTCATTCTTTGCAATGTTTTCAATTCTTTGTCGTTCTTTGCGGTGTTTAGTAGGACCGGGGTTAGATTAGGGCTAAGTTAAGGTTAAGTTAGAATTAAGTTAGGGTTAAGTGAGGGTCAGGTTAGGGTTAAGTTAGGGTTAAGTTATAGTTAGATTCTATTTGAATAAGTTTCAAAAAGTCTTTTGACTGAAATTAGACTAGTTTATCTGCCCTATTTTACTGTATAAAAATATTGCATAGATGATATAAATGAATGAAAACATTCGTTCAAACTTGGTGGATATATCTCCAAAATGTAAAGAAATATCAGGCAATAACAATACTATTGGATGTGATGGTCTATGCCTACAATGGTTTCACTATTCTTGCGCCGGTTTAAGTAGGTCTGAATTTGAAAAATTATGATGTAGTGAAAAATTTTGGGCCTGCAAAAACAGCAGGGTGCTAAGGCAGCAAAAACAAGATAATGATTAGATGACAGCTGCAAGCACCCGCTTATGCCTTCCCGATCAAGCTTACTAGGGACCCAAACGTCTTAGGGAACAGCACAGTGACTTCGCTTTTACAACTTGAAAAAACAACAAATCCGTGCAAAGTATAGGTGGGCATTATCACACATGAACTAAGTTTAATTTCCTGCCGCCTGTGCTCCATAAACTTAATAATATTGTAACGAAACCCTGCATTTCTGTAATACAGTCATCGAAATCTCATTAAAACTATTATTCTTAAATTTCTTCACGTCTACAGTGACAATGCTACACAAAAAATCAAAACTTCATTATACTCGCCATATCACGCCCAAGCGTGTAACGACTGGCGGGGCCCACCTCCGCGGCGCAGCGCTTGGGCCACACAGCTCCGAACAAACGTCGCAACGGTGGCGAGCCGTTGGCGACACTGTGACGATTTGGCCGACCCGGCAATCGAACCTCACACCTCCCGCACCGATAGGGTGGGCTTAGCAACTGAGCTAATCGGCCGGCACAATACTATACAAGTCTGCAGCAAATCATCTTGTTTGTCTGACACTTCAAACAAGCTGGCAAATCTTGCAGTAAATTCAAACAATAAACGCCATGATTCTTGAAGGATTTGTGCAGCTGCAAGGACGACTGCATTCACACAAAACGAAAGTAAATCATCGAGCCTGTGTTCGATTCTAAGGGCAACAAATCGCGGCATAAAACTCACTTTTAAAGCAGCGATTACACTGCTTAACAATCTGCGCAAAAACTAATGGCTGCATTATTTCGCATAAGACTTCGCCCAAGGTATCGCAAATGAATCAATTGAAGGCACACTGGTTAATAAGTTGAAACTTAGAAGTTACAACTTAGTACTTACTTATGAATGGCAACTTTCTAGCAACTTAAAAAGTAAAACGACTGATAAACCAACATTGCTCGCATTAAGTAAAAGTGCTGTGATTACTTCAACGAAAACTTTGACACTGATCAAGGTACAGCCAAACAGTGTTGAATTTGTCCAGTTACCCAACTGCATAAGGCGTGAATGAAACAAAGCAAACAAGTGCAGATTACAATCAATTTCGCGAAACCACAAGCCTGATCATTTGATAGCGGACTATGCTAGCTATTACTTTAACAAACTCTTCGCCGCAATGCGAACACAGTTTCAATGCGGGGAATCCGCAAAGCTAAGTCATGAGTCCAATCCACCAACCACTTGGCCAATTCCCATGTGCCCCTTATTGCTGCTTAAAACGTCAGTTTGAACACAAACTCATACGGCTCACTCACGAATCAAAAAGTTTGAAGCTAAACTAGCTCAAAAACATGTTACCCAACTGCCCTCTAACGGATTGAACAAATAATTTGCTTGAATTTTATGAGGTTTCCTGAAATTTCACATTTTTTGCCTTTGACTCCAAGTCAGGTGCTCTGGAATAACCTTTCATTATATTGATATTTTTGTTACCCAGATTGAGATTAATATCTTCCGATATTTTGAAGGTCCTAGCTGTTGCCGTTTAACAGTTATGAGCTTGTGAATAGTTTCCTGTTATTGACCTTTGACTCCAAACCACATGACTGCCGACCCCCGAAAGTTGTGAGACAAAAGTTTACGTCGAGATCTATCATCCTTGAACACTTCAAGCCTCTAGCATCAGCGGTCAAAAGCCTTAGGCTGCGCAATATTGACAACGCTTTTCGGTTTTTTGACTTTTGGCTCCGAGTCACGTGACATGGAGCGTTTATAGTTGGTACACTGCAAGGACATACCAAGACACACCAACTCTATTAATTTGAACTTGCTATGTGTTTTCAAGCATTAGTTATACGCCAAACGACATATTTGCTTGTTTGACCTTCGACCCAAAGTGACGTCACGCAAAACTAATCACTGTTGGTCCTTTTGTATTCTGGTTGGGATGCATCTGCTACGTAAACTTGAAGGTCCTACCAATTGCCATTCACAAGTTATCAGCGTTTGATCAGATTTTTTATCAGTTTACTTCATTGATAATTGACGTTTAACCTGTTGATCGCCACCCCCCAAAAGTTGTTAGGCACAAGTTCACATGGGGGTCTATCATCCCTAAGAGTTTCAAGTCTCTAGCATCAGCGGTTCAAAATCTTAGGCTGCACAAAAATCTGTTAAAATTTGTTCATTTGACCTTTGACCCTAAATCACATCACAAACAGGTTAATGTTGTGCATTGTTTTGTTCCCCACATTGATATGCATATACTGTAAAATATTGGAAGTCTTACGTAATGTCATTCAAAAGTTATTAGGTTTTGGTAAATTTGGTTTTCTGACCTTTGACCTTTAACCTGACGACCGCCACTCCCCAAAAGTTGTTAGGCACAAGTTCACATTGATATCTACCATCCCTGAACACTTTAAGCCTCTAGCATCAGCGGTTCAATAACCTTAGACTGCGCAATATTGGCAACACTTTTCGTTTTTTTGACCTTTGACCTCGAGTCACGTGACATGGAGCGTTTATAGTTGGTACACTGCAAGGACATACCAAGACACACCAACCCTATTTTCAAGTTGTTATGTGTTTTCAATCATATGTTATACGCCAAACAACATATTTGCTGATTTGACCTTTGACCCTAAGTGATGTCACGCCAAACTAATCACTGTTGGTCCTTTTGTACCCTCGTTGAGATGCATCTGCTTCGTAAACTTGAAGTCCTACCAGTTGCCATTCACAAGTTATTAGCGTTTGATCAGACTTTTTATCATTTTACTTGATTGACGTTTGACGTTTAACCTGTTGACCGCCACCCGCCAAAAGCTGTTAGGCACAAGCTCACATGTGAGTCTATTATCCCTGAGAACTTCAAGTCTCTAACATCAAAGGTTCAAAAACCTTGGGCTGCACGAAAATCTGTTAAGATTCGTTGATTTGACCTTTGACCCTAAAGACGTCACAAACAAGTCATTGTTAAGCATTGTGTTGTTCTCCACATTCATATGCATATACTGTGAAATATTGAAAGTCCTACCTAATGTCATTCAAAAGTTATTAGGTTTTGGTAAATTTGGTTTTTTGACCTTTGATCTTTAACCTGACGACCGCCACCCCCCAAAAGTTGTTAGGCACAAGTTCACATTGAGATCGACCATCCCTGAAAAATTCAAGCCTTTAGCATCAGCCGTTCAAATGCTTTAGGCTGCACAAAATTTGGTGTTGAGAAAAGAAAAAAAAAATAGATGGCAGCTGCAAGCACCCGCTTATGGCTTCCCGATCAAGCTTTCTAGGGACCCAAACGTCTTAGGGAACAGCACAGTGACTTCGCTTTTACAACTGAAAAAAACAACAAATCCGTGCAAAGTATAGGTGGGCATTATCACACATGAACTAAGTTTAATTTCCTGCCGCCTGTGCTCCATAAACTTAATAATATTGTAACGACTTCTTACATTTCTGTAATACAGTCATCGAAATCTCAATAAAACTATTATCCTTAAATTTCTTCACGTGTACAGTGATAATGCTGCACAAAAAATCAAAACTTTTATATACTCGCCGGATTACGCCGAAGTGGTAACGAGTAACGGAGCCCATCTCCGCGGCGCAGCGCTTGGGCCACACAGCTCCGAACAAACGTCGCAACGGTGGCGAGCCGTTGGCGACACTGTGACGATTTGGCCGACCCGGCAATCGAACCTCACACCTCCCGCACCCATAGGGTGGGCTTAGCAACTGAGCTAATCGGCCGGCACAATACTACACAAGTCTGCAGCAAAATCATCTTGCTTGTCTGACATTTCAAACAAGCTGGCAAATCTTGCAGTAAATTCAAACAATAAACGCCATGATTCTTGAAGGATTTGTGCAGCTGCAAGGACGACTGCATTCACACAAAACGAAATTAAATCATTGAGCTTGTGTTCGATTCTAAGGGCAACAAATCGCGGCATAAAACTCACTTTTAAAGCAGCGATTACACTGCTTAACAATCTGCGCAAAAACTAATGGCTGCAATATTTCGCATAAGACTTCGCTTAAGGTATGGCAGATAAATCAATTGAAGGCACACTGGTTGATAAGTTGAAACTTAAAAGTTACAACTTAGTACTTACTTATGAATGGCAGCTTTCTAGCAACTTAAAAAGTAAAACGACTGATAAACCAACATTGCTCGCATTAAGTAAAAGTGCTGTGATTACTTCAACGAAAACTTTGACACTGATCAAGGTACAGCCAAACAGTGTTGAATTTGTCCAGTTACCCAACTGCATAAGGCGTGAATGAAACAAAGCAAACAAGTGCTGATTACAACCAATTTCGCAAAACCACAAGCCTGATGATCTGATAGCGGACTATGCTAGCTATTACTTTAACAAACTCTTCGCCGCAATGCGAACACAGTTTCAATGCGGGGAATCCGCAAAGCTAAGTCATGAGTCCAATCCACCAACCACTTGGCCAATTCCCATGTGCCCCTTATTGCTGCTTAAAACGTCAGTTTAAACACAAACTCATACGGCTCACTCACGAATCAAAAAGTTTGAAGCTAAACTAGCTCAAAAACATGTTACCCAACTGCCCTCTAACGGATTAAAAAAATTTGCTTGAATTTTATGAGGTTTCCTGAAATTTCACGTTTTTTGCCTTTGACTCCAAGTCAGGTGCTCTGGAGTAACCTTTCATTATATTGATATTTTTGTTACCCACATTGAGATTAATATCTTCCGATATTTTGAAGGTCCTAGCTGTTGCCGTTTAACAGTTATGAGCTTGTGAATAGTTTCCTGTTATTGACCTTTGACTCCAAACCAAATGACTGCCGACCCCCGAAAGTTGTGAGACACAAGTTTACGTCGAGGTCTATCATCCCTGAACACTACAAGCCTCTAGCATCAGCGGTCAAAAGCCTTAGGCTGCGCAATATTGGCAACACTTTTCGGTTTTTTGACTTTTGACCACGAGTCACGTGACATGGAGCGTTCATATTCGGTACACTGCAAGAGCATACCAAGACACACCAACTCTACTAAATTTATGTTCTTATGTGTTTTCAAGGATTAGTTATACGCCAAACGACATATTTGCTTGTTTGACCTTTGACCCCAAGTGACGTCACGCAAAACTAATCACTGTTGGTCCTTTTGTACCCTGGTTGGGATGCATCTGCTACGTAAACTTGAAGGTTCTACCAGTTGTCATTCACAAGTTATTAGCGTTTGATCAGATTTTTTATCATTTTACTTGATTGACGTTTGACGTTTAACCTGTTGATCGCCACCCCCCAAAAGTTGTTAGGCACTACTTCATATGGAGGTCTATCATCCCTAAGAATTTCAAGTCTCTAGCATCAAAGGTTGAAAAGCCTTAGGCTGCACGAAACTTCGTCCAGATTCGTTCATTTGACTTTTAATCCTAAGGACGTCACAAACAGGTCATTGTTGTGTATAGTTTTGTTCCCCACATTGATATGCATATGCTGTGAAATATTGAAGGTCCTACCTAATGTCATTCAAAAGTTATTAGGTTTTGGTAAATTTGGTTTTTTGACCTTTGACCTTTAACCTGACGACCGCCACTCCCTAAAAGTTGTTAGGCACAAGTTCCTATTGAAATCCACCATCCCTGAACATTTCAAGTCTCTAGCATCAGCCGTTCAGAAGCCTTAGGCTGCACAAAATTTGGTGTTGAGAAAAGAAAAAAAAAATAGATGGCAGCTGCAAGCACCCGCTTATGGCTTCTCGATCAAGCTTACTAGGGACCCAAACGTCTTAGGGAACAGCACAGTGACTTCGCTTTTACAACTTGAAAAAACAACAAATCCCTGCAAAGTATAGGTGGGCATTATCACACATGAACTAAGTTTAATTTTCTGCAGCCTGTGCTCCATAAACTTAATAATATTGTAACGACTTCTTACATTTCTGTAATACAGTCATCGCAAACTCAATAAAACTGTTATCCTTAAATTTCTTCATGTGTACAGTGATAATGCTGCACAAACAATCAAATCTTCATTATACTCGCCATATCACGCCCAAGCGTGTAACGACTGGCGGGGCCCACCTCCGCGGCGCAGCGCTTGGGCCACACAGCTCCGAACAAACGTCGCAACGGTGGCGAGCCGTTGGCGACACTGTGACGATTTGGCCGACCCGGCAATCGAACCTCACACCTCCCGCACCCATAGGGTGGGCTTAGCAACTGAGCTAATCGGCCGGCACAGGGCTACACAAGTCTGCAGCAAAATCATTTTGCTTGTCTGACATTTCAAACAAGCTGGCAAATCTTGCAGTAAATTCAAACAATAAACGCCATGATTCTTGAAGGATTTGTGCAGCTGCAAGGACGACTGCATTCACACAAAACGAAAGTAAATCATCGAGCTTGTGTTCGATTCTAAGGGCAACAAATCGCGGCATAAAACTCACTTTTAAAGCAGCGATTACACTGCTTAACAATCTGCGCAAAAACTAATGGCTGCAATATTTCGCATAAGACTTCGCTTAAGGTATGGCAGATAAATCAATTGAAGGCACACTGGTTGATAAGTTGAAACTTAGAAGTTACAACTTAGTACTTACTTATGAATGGCAGGTTTCTAGCAACTTAAAAAGTAAAACGACTGATAAACCAACATTGCTCGCATTAAGTAAAAGTGCTGTGATTACTTCAACGAAAACTTTGACACTCATGAAAGTACAGCCAAACAGTGTTGAATTTGTCCAGTTACCCATATACGCAAGGCGTGAATGAAATAAAGCAAACAAGTGCTAATTACAACCAATTTCGCAAAACCACAAGCCTGATCATTTGATAGCGGACTATGCTAGCTATTACTTTAACAAACTCTTCGCCGCAATGCGAACACAGTTTCAATGCGGGGAATCCGCAAAGCTAAGTCATGAGTCCAATCCACCAACCACTTGGCCAATTCCCATGTGCCCCTTATTGCTGCTTAAAACGTCAGTTTGAACACAAACTCATACGGCTCACTCACGAATCAAAAAGTTTGAAGCTAAAATAGCTCAAAAACATGTTACCCAACTGCCCTCTAACGGATTAAAAAAATTTGCTTGAATTTTATGAGGTTTCCTGAAATTTCACGTTTTTTGCCTTTGACTCCAAGTCAGGTGCTCTGGAGTAACCCTTCATGATATTGATATTTTTGTTACCCAGATGGAGTGTAATATCCTCCGATCATTTGAAGGTCCTAGCTGTTGCCATTTAACAGTTATGAGCTTGTGAATAGTTTCCTGTTATTGACCTTTGACTCCAAACCAAATGACTGCCACCCTTCGAAAGTTGTGAGACACAAGTTTACGTCGAGGTCTATCATCCCTGAACACTTCAAGCCTCTAGCATCAGCGGTTCAAAAGCCTTAAGCTACGCAATATTGGCAACACTTTTCGGTTTTTTGACTTTTGACCTCGAGTTACGTGACATAGAGCGTTTACAGTTGGTACAGTGCAAAGACATACCAAGACACACCAATTCTATTAATTTCAAGTTGTTATGTGTTTTCAAGGATTAGTTATACGCCAAACGACATATTTGCTTGTTTGACCTTTGACCCCAAGTGACGTCACGCAAAACTAATCACTGTTGGTCCTTTTGTATTCTGGTTGAGATGCATCTGCTCCATGAATTTGAAGGTCCTACCAATTGCCATTCACAAGTTATTAGCGTTTGATCAGATTTTTTATCATTTTATTTGATTGACGTTTGACGTTTAACCTGTTGACCGCCACCCCCCAAAAGTTGTTAGGCACAACTTCACATGGAAGTCTATCATCCCTGAGAACCTGAAGTCTCTAGCATCAGCGGTTCCAAACCCTTTGGCTGCACAAAACTTGGTTAAAATTCGTTGATTTAATTTTTGACCCTAAATGACGTCACAAACAGGTCATTGTTGTGCATAGTTCTGTTTCCCACATTGATATGCATATGCTGTGAAATATTGAAGGTCCTACCTAATGTCATTCAAAAGTTATTAGGTTTTGGTAAATTTGGTTTTTTGACCTTTGACCTTTAACCTGACGATTGCTACCCCCCAAAAGTTGCTAGGCACAAGTTCACATTGATATCTACCATCCCTGATCACTTTAAGTTTCTAGCATCAGCCGTTCAAAAGCCTTAGACTGCGCAATATTGGCAACACTTTTCGTTTTTTTGACCTTTGACCTCGAGTCACATGACATAGAGCGTTTGTAGTTGGTATACTGCAAGGACATACCAAGACACACCAATTCTATCAATTTCAAGTTTTTATGTGTTTTCAAGCATTAGTTATACGCCAAACGACATATTTGCTGATTTGACTTTTGACCCCAAGTGACGTTACGCAAAACTAATCACTGTTGGTCCTTTTGTACCCTCGTTGAGATGCATCTGCTTCGTAAACTTGAGTTCCTACCAGTTGCCATTCACAAGTTATTAGCGTTTGATCAGATTTTTTATCATTTTACTTGATTGACGTTTGATGTTCAACCTTAGGACTGCCACCCCCCAAAAGTTGTTAGGCACAAGTTCACATGGGGGTCTATCATCCCTGAAAATTTTAAGTCTCTAGCATCAGCGGTTCAAAAGCCTTAGGCTGCACGAAAATCTGTTAAAAATCGTTCATCCTAAGTGACGTCACAAACAGGTCATTGTTGTGCATAGTGTTGTTCCCCACATTGATATGCATATACCTATATGCTTGTATGTAGATTGATATACATATACCTATATGCATATATTGATATGCATATATGCATATTATTTTTAATATATGTGAATGACTTTCAAAATTGCTTAAAATTCAGCTTCAATGTTTCATTTACTGATGACACCAATGTTTTTCTTTCGAGTAGAAATATTCAATCTCTTTATGATAAGGAAAACAAAGAGCTTAGTAATATCGATGACTGGATGTTAGCCAATAAATTAACGGTAAATGTGAAAAATACCAAATGTATTTTATTCAAGGCTTGCAATCCTTGTAAATCTAGGAAAACAACGCAAACAAGTGAACTGAAACTACGTAGCGAGGTGATTGCAAGAGTATCTTCGATTCGATTTCTAGGCGTAACTATTCATGAGAATCTCATATGGAAGCATCACATGTATGCAGTAAAGAAAAAAATGAGAGCTGCCCTTGGAGCTGTGATGCGCATTTGGTCATTTCTGAACAAAAAAGCGATGTTAACTTTATATCACTCTTTAATACTGAGCCACGTACGCTACTGTGCCGTAAACTGGTGCTGTGGAAACGTAACAATAGTTGGTCAACTGCAACGAATCCGCAACAAATTCATAAGAATTATTTTTGGACTAAATCGTCGTTCTAGTGTTAAGGATGTTATGATTGAAAACGGTTTATTAACTATAAAGCAAATACGGGACCTTGAAATATGTATTTTTATGTTATTCAAATCAATGCCTTCCTGCCCCATTACAAAATCTGTTCAGCATAAAAGCGACTCGCGTTACAACAAGAAGCAAGAGTAAGTATATTCCTCCTTCATACAGAGCAACGGTATGCCAGCAATCTATCAAATTCTTGGGACCAAAGATATGGAATAAGCTACCCACAATCATTAAAGAAAGTAAATCATTACGAACATTTGCTCGTAAGGCCAAAGCGCATCTTATTTCAAAGTAGTAAAATCCTTAGCTATGTATTCCTAGCTAGTCGCGTTACCGTATAGTTATTTTTCTTTGTGCTGCTGTTTTGTTTTTGTAATTCCAGGTCGAAGTATGGGAAATTAAAAGCGAAAAACTCCAAACATTAAAACTACAAAGTAATGCTGGATGAAAAAATAAGCCATGACCGAAGAGCAAAACAACTAAGATTGGATAATAGACTGTCTGAACCAATGAAATAAGCTATTTGTTATATAATATATGAGTATGTCATCTTAAGTAAAATCCTCCACATTCAGACCTGTGCTAACCCCAAATTAACATTCGTTGATGCCAGTGTTGTGTGAGTGTACTGATAAAATGCGGTTTTTAATTTTTTTATGTATAATAACCAATAGGCCTGTAACTAATTAAAGCATTAGACTCCGATAATTTTGATAAAGAGTCTTATTCTATTAAAATTGAAGAAATATTATCATGTGTGTGCGGTTATAAACTAGTCCGTTAATAATCGTCTAGAATTGATCGCTCCTGGGTATGAGCTCAAACTGCATCCGGTTGTGAGCTCATCGTTGATAAGTCGGATTAATGAGGGTACCTTATCACAACTCCCTCCAGGTCACCCTTGGGCAAGGTGTAAAACCTGTAAACCCCCCTCAGCAAGGGTTACGTGCCTGAAACAGTTAGTACTAAATCTATTGGGAATTAAAGGATAAAGGGCTGCTGTGCGGTGTAGACATACATAATAGCTGCATTTTTTTTACGTATGTATTTGTTTTTCACTTAAGTTGTTTTTGGTTTATTTGTTTTTGATTTATGTATTTGTTTTTGATTTAAGTTGTGCAACCATGCACAGTTATCCGCAATTGGCATGTTTCAACGTTTTGCGTTTTTGTTGCATATTCCTTTTTCTGTGCCATTTTATTTTCATGCGTTATTCTGATTGGTTATTGTTGGCGGTCAGAAATAAAAGTTGTGATTGATTGATATCGTGAAACATTGAAGGTCCTACCTAATGTCATTCAAAAGTTATTAGGTTATGATAAGTTTGGTTTTTTGACCTTTGACCTTTAACCTGATGACCGCCACCTCCTAAAAGTTGTTAGGCACAAGTTCCCATTGAAATCGACCATCTCTGAACACTTTAAATTTCTAGCATCAGCCGTTCAGAAGCCTTAGGCTGCACAAAACTCGGTGTTGAGAAAAGAAAAAAAAACTAGATGGCAGCTGCAAGCACCCGCTTATGGCTTCCCGATCAAGCTTACTAGGGACCCAAACGTCTTAGGGAACAGCAGAGCGACTTCGCTTTTACAACTTAAAAAAACAACTAATCCCTGCAAAGTATAGGTGGGCAATATAACGAATGAACTAAGTTTAATTTCCTGCCGCCTGTGCTCCATAAACTTAATAATATTGTAACGACTTCTTACATTTCTGTAATACAGTCATCGCAAACTCAATAAAACTGTTATCCTAAATTTCTTTACGTGTACAGTGATAATGCTGCACAAACAATCAAATCTTCATTATACTCGCCATATTACGCCCAAGCGTGTAACGAGTGGCGGAGCCCACCTACGCGGCGCAGCGCTTGGGCTACAAAGCTCCGAACAAACGTCGCAACGCAACGGTGGCGAGCCGTTGGCGACACTGTGACGATTTGGCCGACCAGGCAATCGAACCTCACACCTCCCGCACCGATAGGGTGGGCTTAGCAACTGAGCTAATCGGCCGGCTCAGTGCTACACAAGTCTGCAGCAAAATCATCTTGTTGGTCTGACATTTCGAACAAGCTGGCAAATCTTGCAGTAAATTCAAACAATAAACGCCATGATTCTTGAAGGATTTGTGCACCTGCAAGCACGACTGCATTCACACAAAACGAAATTAAATCATCGAGCTTGTGTTCGTTTCTAGGGCAACAAATCGCGGCATAAAACTCACTTTTAAAGCAGCGATTACACTGCTTAACAATCTGCGCAAAAACTAATGGCTGCAATATTTCGCATAAGACTTCGCCCAAGGTATTGCACATAAATCAATTGAAGTCACACTTGTTGATAAGTTGAAACTTAGAAGTTACAACTTAGTACTTACTTATGAATGGCAGCTTTTTAGCAACTTAAAAAGTAAAACGACTGATAAACCAACATTGCTCGCATTAAATAAAAGGGCTGTGACTGCTTCAACGAAAACTTTGACACTGATCAAGGTACAGCCAAACCGTTTTAAATTTGTCCAGTTACCCAATTGCGCAAGGCGTGAATGAAATAAAGCAAACAAGTGCTAATTACAACCAATTTCGCGAAACCACAAGCCTGATGATGTGATAGCGGACTATGCTAGCTATTACTTTAACAAACTCTTCGCCGCAATGCGAACACAGTTTCAATGCGGGGAATCCGCAAAGCTAAGTCATGAGTCCAATGCACCAACCACTTGGCCAACTCCCATGTGTTCCTTATTGCTGCTTAAAATGTCAGTTTAAACACAAACTCATACGGCTCACTCACAAATGAAAAAGTTTCAAAGGAAAATAGCTCAAAAACATGTTACCCAACTGCCCTCTAACCGATTACATAAATTTCCTTGACTTTCATCAGGTTTTCTGAAATTTCACGTTTTTTACGTTTGACTCCAAGTCAGGCGCTCTGGAGTAACCCTTCATTATATTGATATTTTTGTTACCCAGATTGAGATTAATGTCCTCCGACAATTTGAAGGTCCTAGCTGTTGCCATTTTACAGCTATGAGCTTGTGAACATTTTCCTATTATTGACCTTTGACTCCAAACCACATGACTGCCGACCCCCAAAAGTTGTGAGACACAAGTTTACGTCGAGATCTATCATCCCTGAACATTTAAAGCCTCTAGCATCAGCGGTTCAAATGCCCTAGACTGCGCAAGATTGGCAACATGTATTGGTTTTTTACCTTTGATCTCGAGTCACGTGACGTAGAGCGATCATAGTTGGTACAGTGCAAGAACATACCAAAACACACCAACCCTATTAATTTCAAGTTCCTATGCGTTTCGACTCAATAGTTATACGCCAAACGACATATTTGCGTATTTGACCTTTGACCCCAAGTGACGTCACGCAAAACTAATCATTGTTGGTCCTTTTGTACCCTGGTTGAGATGCATCTGCTCCGTAAACTTGAAGGTCCTACCAATTGCCATTCACAAGTCATTAGCATTTGATCAAACGTTTTGTCAATTTAATTGATTGACGTTTGATGTTTAACCTGTTGACCGCCACCCCCCAAAAGTTGTTAGGCACAAGTTCACATGGAGGTCTATCATCCCTGGGAATTTCAAGTCTCTAGCATCAGCGCTTCAAAAGCCTTAGGCTGCACAAAAAAACTGCTGAGATTTGTTCAATTGACCTTTGACCTTAAGTGACGTCACAAACAGATCATTATTGTGCATATAATTGTTTCCCACATTGATATGCATATACTGTGAAAATGAAAAGGTCCTACCTGCAATCATTCAAAAGTTATTAGGTTTTGGTAAATTTGTTTTTTTGACCTTTGACCTTTAACCTGACAACCGCTAACCCCCAAAAGTTGTTAATCACAAGTTCCCAATAAGATCTACCATCCCTGAACATTTCAAGCCTCTAGCATCAGCGGTTCAAAATTTTAAGGTTGCGCAAGATTGGCAACACTTTTCAATTTTTTTGACCTTTGATCCCGAGTCACGCGACATAGAACGTTAATACTTGGTACACTGCAAGGACATATCAAGACACACCAACCCCATACATTTCAAGTTCCTATGTGTTTTCAATCAATAGTTATACGACAAACGACATATTTGCTTATTTGACCTTTGACTTCAAGTGACGTCACGCAAAACTAATCATTGTTGGACGTTTCGTACCCTGGTTGAGATGCATCTGCTCCGTAAACTTGAAGGTCCTACCAGCTGCCATTCACAAGTTATTAGTGTTTAATCAAAATTTTGATCATTTTAATTGATTGACGTTTGACCTTTGACCTGTTGACCGCCACCCCCCAAAAGTTGTTAGGCACAAGCTCACATGGAAGGTCTATCATCCCTGAGAAAATCAAATCTCTAGCATCAGCGGTTCAAAAGCCTTAGGCTGCACAAAAATCTGTTGAGATTCGTTGATTTGACCTTTGACCCTAAGTGACGTCACGAACAGATCATTGTTGTGCATATTTTCGTTCCCCACATTGATATGCATATACTGTGAAAATGTAAAGGTCCTACCTAATGTCATTCAAAAGTTATTAGGTTTTGGTAAAGTTGGTTTTTTGACCTTTGCACTTTAACCTGACAACCGCCACCCCTCAAAAGTTGTTAAGCACAAGTTCCCAATAAGATTTACCATTCCTGAACATTTCAAGCCTCTAGCATCAGCGGTTCAAAAACCTTAGACTGCGCAAGATTGGCAACACTTCTCGGTTTTTTTGACCTTTGATCTCGAGTCACGTGACATAGAACGTTTATAGTTGGTACACTGCAAGGACATATCAAGACACACTAACCCTATACATTTCAAGTTCCTATGTGTTTTCCATCAATAATTATACGCCAAACAACATATTTGCTTATTTGACCTTTGACCCCAAGTGACGTCACGCAAAACTAAACACTGTTGGTCCTTTTGTACTCTCGTTGAGATGCATCTGCTCCGTAAACTTAAAGGTCCTACCAGCTGCCATTCACAAGTTATTAGCGTTTGATCAGATTTTTTATCATTTTACTTGATTGACGTTTGATGTTCAACCTTATGACCGCCACCCCCCAAAAGCTGTTAAGCACAAGTTCCCAATAAGATCTACCATCCCTGAAAATTTCAAGTCTCTAGCATCAGCGGTTCAAAAGCCTTAAACTGCACAAAATTTGGTGTTGAAAAGAAAAGAAAAAAAAAATAAAAAGAATTTTTCGGAAACAAAACATTTTTTTTCTAGAAAGTGGGGGGCTGTCGGGGAAAGTTAGGGCGACCAAGGTGTAGACCTAGGTGGGACACACATTTGAACTCTAGGTCACTTTTGCATTGGAACAGTAGTTTAGCAGCTACAGCTGCTGGAAGTGTCAAAAAGTGCACAAATGGCCAAGTAAAAACAATATGGCTTCCCTTTTCGGGAAGCCAAAACTAGATGGCAGCTGCAAGCACCCGCTTATGGCTGCCCGATCAAGCTTACTAGGGACCCAAACGTCTTGGGGAACAGCACAGTGACTTCGCTTTTACAACTTGAAAAAACAACAAATCCGTGCAAAGTATAGATGGGCATTATCACACATGAACTAAGTTTAATTTCCTGCCGCCTGTGCTCCATAAACTCAATAATATTGTAACGACTTCTTACATTTCTGTAATACAGTTATCGCAATCTCTGTAAAACTATTATCCTTAAATTTCTTCAAGTGTACAGTGATAATGCTGCACAAAAAGTTAAAACTTCATTATACTCGCCATATTACGCCCAAGCGTGTATTGACTGGCGGAGCCCACCTCCGCGGCGCAGCGCTTGGGCCACACAGCTCCGAACAAACGTCGCAACGGTGGCGAGCCGTTGGCGACACTGTGACGATTTGGCCGACCCGGCAATCGAACCTCACACCTCCCGCACCGATAGGGTGGGCTTAGCAACTGAGCTAATCGGCCGGCACAATGCTACACAAATCTGCAGCAAAATCATCTTGTTGGTCTGACATTTCAAACAAGCTGGCAAATCTTGCAGTAAATTCAAACAATAAACGCCATGATTCTTGAAGGATTTGTGCAGCTGCAAGGACGACTGCATTCACACAAAACGAAATTAAATCATCCAGGTAGTGTTCGATTCTAAGGGCAACAAATCGCGGCATAAAACTCACTTTTAAAGCAGCGATTACACTGCTTAACAATCTGCGCAAAAACTAATGGCTGCAATATTTCGCATAAGACTTCGCTCAAGGTATGGCAGATAAATCAATTGAAGTCACACTTGTTGATAAGTTGAAACTTAAAAGTTACAACTTAGTACTTACTTATGAATGGCAGCTTTTTAGCAACTTAAAAAGTAAAGCCACTGATAAACCAACATTGCTCGCATTAAGTAAAAGTGCTGTGATTACTTCAACGAAAACTTTGACACTCATCAAGGTACAGCCAAACAGTGTTGAATTTGTCCAGTTACCCAATGGCTTAAGGCGTGAATGAAATAATGCAAACAAGTGCTAATTACAACCAATTTCGCAAAACCACAAGCCTGATGATCTGATAGCGGACTATGCTAGCTATTACTTTAACAAACTCTTCGCCGCAATGCGAACACAGTTTCAATGCGGGGAATCCGCAAAGCTAAGTCATGAGTCCAATGCACCAACCACTTGGCCAATTCCCATATGCCCCTTATTGCTGCTTAAAACGTCAGTTTAAACACAAACTCATACGGCTCACTCACGAATCAAAAAGTTTGAAGCTAAACTAGCTCAAAAACATGTTACCCAACTGCCCTCTAACGGATTACATAAATTTGCTTGAATTTTAGGAGGTTTCCCGAAAATTTCACGTTTTTTGCCTTTGACTCCAAGTCAGGTGCTCTGGAATAACCCGTCATTATATTGATATTTTTGTTACCCAGATTGAGATTAATATCCTTCGATAATTTGAAGGTCCTAGCTGTTGCCATTTAACAGTTATGAGCTTGTGAATATTTTCCTGTTATTGACCTTTGACTCCAAACCACTCAACTGCCACCCCCCGAAAGTTATGTAACACAAGTTTATGTCGAGGTCTATCATCCCTGAACACTTCAAGCCTCTAGCATCAGCGGTTCAAAAACCTTAGGCTGCGCAATATTGGCAACACTTTTCGGTTTTTTTGACTTTTGACCTCGAGTCACGTGATATAGAGCGTTTATAGTTGGTACACTGCAAGGACATACCAAAACACACCAACCCTATTAATTTCAAGTTTTTGTGTGTTTTTAAGCATTAGTTAAGCGCTAAACGACATATTTGCTTGTTTGACCTTTGACCCCAAGTGACGTCACATGAAATTAATCACTGTTGGTCCTTTTGTACCCTGGTTGAGATGCATCTGCTCCGTAAACTTGAAGGTCCTACCAATTGCCATTCACAAGTTATCAGCGTTTGGTCAGATTTTTTATCATTTTACTTGATTGACGTTTAACATTTAACCTGTTGACTGCCACCACCCAAAAGTTGTTAGGCACAAGTTCACATGGAGGTCTATCATCCCTGAGAATTTCAAGTCTCTAGCATCAGCGGTTCAAAAGCCTTAAGCTGCACGAAAATCTGTTGAGATGCGTTGATTTGACCTTTGACTCTAAGTGACGTCACAAACAGGTCATTGTTGTGCATAGTGTTGTTCCCCACATTGAAATGCATATACTGTGAAAATGTAAAGGTCCTACGTAATGTCATTCAAAAGTTATTAGGTTTTGGTAAATTTGGTTTTTTGACCTTTGCACTTTAACCTGACGACCGCCACCCCCCAAAAGCTGTTAGGCACAAGTTCCCATCAAGATCTACCATCCCTGAACATTTCAAGTTTCTAGCATCAGCGGTTCAATAACCTTAGACTGCGCAATATTAGCAACACTTTTCGGTTTTTTGATCTTTGATCTCGAGTCACGTAACATAGAACGTTTATAGTTGGTATACTGCAAGAACATACCAAGGCACATCAACCCTATAAAGTTCAAGTTCTTGTAAGTCTTCAATCAATAATTATACGCCAAAAAACATATTTGCTGATTTGACCTTTGACCCCAAGTGACGTCATGCAAAACTAATCACGATTGGTCCTTTTGTACCCTGGTTGAGATGCATGTGCTACATAAATTTGAAGGTCCTACCAGTTGCCATTCACAAGGTATTAGCGTTTAATCAGATTTTTTATCATTTTATTTGATTGACGTGTGACCTTTAACCTGTTGACCGCCACCCCCCAAAGATTCGTAGGCACAAGTTCACATGGGGGTCTATCATCCCTGAGAACTTCAAGTCTATCTCTAGCATCGATAGACTTGTCCTGACTTCCGCAGGCTAGACGTGACAGATCCAACCAAAAGTTCCAACCACAAGATTCTGTCCTGTCCTGACTTCCGCAGGCTAGACGTGACAGATCGGCACAAGTTTGTCAAGTTTTTAAAACTCTGCTGCAGATGTTTAAGTTCTAAGCATCGCACCCCGCAATGCGCAAAAAGTCTAATACTTGCGAAGTTGAGGATTGCAAGGGTGGTTATCACCACACTATACTACACCGCTCCATTGATAAGAAACAACAATCGAATGATGTTTCTACGTCTACTGATGACATCCATAATACCTTCGCCTCTTCTGTTCCTGAAACATCTAAGCAGATTGTGGCCACGAGCTCTTGTGAACAAGGGCTTGTTTATTTTTGTGTGGTTCCAGACCTTTGACTCTAAGTGAGGTCACAAACAGGTCATTGGTTTGCATAGTTTTGTTTCCCACTACGATATGCATATACTGTGAAAATTTGCAGGTCCTACCTAATGTCATTCAAAAGTTATTAGGTTTTGGTAAATTTGGTTTTTTGACGTTTGATCTTTAACCTGACGACCGCCACCCCCCAAAAGTTGTTAGGCACAAGTTCCCAATAAGATCTACCATTCTTGAAAAATTTAAGTCTTTAGCATCGGCCGTTCAGTAGCCTTAGGCTGCACAAAACTCGGTGTTGAAAAAAAAAAAAAAAAAAAAGAAAAGAAAACTAAATGCCAGCTGCAAGCACCCGCTTATGGTTGCCCGATCAAGCTTACTAGGGACCCAAACATCTAAGGCAACAGCACAGTGACTTCGCTTTTACAACTTGAAAAAACAACAAATCCCTGCAAAGTATAGGTGGGCATTATCACATATGAACCAAGTTTAATTTTCTGCAGCCTGTGCTCCATAAACTTAATAATATTGTAACGACTTCTTACATTTCTGTAATACAGTCATCGAAATCTCAATAAAACTATTATCCTTAAATTTCTTCACGTGTGCAGTGATAATGCTGCACAAACAATCAAATCTTCATTATACTCGCCATATTACGCCCAAGCGTGTAACGACTGACGGAGCGCACCTACGCGGCGCAGCGCTTGGGCCACACAGCTCCGAACAAACGTCGCGACGGTGGCGAGCCGTTGGCGACACTGTGACGATTTGGCCGACCCGGCAATCGAACCTCACACCTCCCGTACCGATAGGGTGGGCTTAGCAACTGAGCTAATCGGCCGGCACAATGCTACACAAATCTGCAGCAAAATCATCTTGTTTGTCTGACACTTCAAACAAGCTGGCAAATCTTGCAGTAAATTCAAACAATAAACGCCATGACTCTTGAAGGAATTGTGCAGCTCCAAAGACGACTGCCCTCACACAAAACGAAATTAAATCATCCAGGTATTGTTCGATTCTAAGGGCAACAAATCGCGGCATAAAACTCACTTTTAAAGCAGCGATTACACTGCTTAACAGTTATGAGCTTGTGAATAATTTTTTATTATTAACTTTTGACCTCAAACTATTAGACTGCCACCCCCCGAAAGTTGTGAAACAATTGGTTTGTGGTACAGAATTTTAGTATAGCAAAGTATAGTGATTTCATCTCGAAGCTTTTCGTCTGACACTCATCGGGAGAAGATCGTCAGAAATCAGTAAACTAAAATGCAAGTCTTATGTACCAACCGAGAGAAAGAAAGAGAAAAAGAAAAGAGAAAAAGGAAAAAGGGAGGCGGAAAAGCACTGATTTCTGACGATTTCTGACGATCTTCTCCCGATGAGTGTCAGACGAAAAACTTTGAGATGAAATCACTATACTTTGCTATACTAAAGTTGTGAAACACTAGTATACATCGAGGTCTATCATCCCTGAACACTTCAAGCCTCTAGCATCAGCGGTTCAAAAATTGTAGGCTGCGCAATATTGGCAACATTTATCGGTTTTTTGACTCTTGACCCCGAGTCACGTGTCATGGAACGTTTATATTTGATACATTGCAAGGACCAACCAAAACACACCAACTCTATTAATTTCAAGTTATTATGTGTTTTCAAGCATCGGTTACACGCCAAACAACATATTTGCTTATTTGCCCTTTGACCCGAAGTGACGTCATGAAAAACTAATCACTGTTGGTCCTTTTGCACCTTCAATAAAATGCATCTGCTCCATAAACTTGAAGGTCCTACCAGTTGCCATTCACAAGTTATTAGCGTTTGATCAGATTTTTTATCATTTTACTTGTATGACGTTTGACGTTTAATTTACTGACCGCCACCCCCCAAAAGTTGTTAGGCACAAGCTCACATGGAGGTCTATTATCCCTGAATATTTCAAGTCTCTAGCATCAAAGGTTAAATAGCCTTAGGCTGCACAAAACTTCGTTAAAATTCGTTAATTTGACTTTTGACCCTAAGGACGTCACAAACAGGTCATTGTTGTGCATATCATTGTTCCCCACATTGATATGCATATACTGTGAAAATTTGAAGGTCCTTCCTAATGTCATTCAAAAGTTATTAGGTTTTGGTAAATTTGGTTTTTTGACCTTTGACCTTTAACCTGACGACCGCCACCCCCCAAAAGCTGTTAGGCACAAGTTCCCATTGAGATCGATCTTCCCTGAAAATTTTAAGTCGCTTGCATCAGCGGTTCAAAAGCCTTAGGCTGCACAAAATTTGGTGTTGAAAAAAGAAAAAAAAAAAAAAACTAGATGGCAGCTGCAAGCACCCGCTTATGGCTGCCCGATCAAGCTTACTAGGGACCCAAACGTCTAAGGCAACAGCACAGTGACTTCGCTTTTACAACTGAAAAAAACAACAAATCCGTGCAAAGTATAGGTGGGCATTATCACATATGAACCAAGTTTAATTTCCTGCCGCTTGTGCTCCATAAACTTAATAATATTGTAACGACTTCTTACATTTCTGTAACACAGTCATCAAAATCTCAATAAAATTATTATCCTTAAATTTCTTCACGTGTACAGTGATAATGCTGCACAAAATATCAAATCTTCATTATACTCGCCATATTACGCCCAAGCGTGTAACGAGTGGCGGAGCCCATCTCCGCGGCGCAGCGCTTGGGCCACACAGCTCCGAACAAACGTCGCAAAGGTGGCGAGCCGTTGGCGACACTGTGACGATTTGGCCGACCATGCAATTGAATCTCACACCTCCCGCACCGATAGGGTGGGCTTAGCAACTTATCATTTTACTTGATTGACGTTTGACCTTCAATCTGTTGCCCGCCACCCCCCAAAAGTTGTTAAGCACAAGTTCACATGGGGTTCTATCATCCCTGAGCATTTCAAGTCTCTAGCATCAGCGGTTCAAAAGCCTTAGCCTGCACAAAAATCTGTTAAAATTCGTTCGTTTGACCTTTGACCCTAAGTGACGTCACAAACAGGTCATTGGTTTGAATATTTTTGTTACACATAGTGATATGCATATACTGTGGAAAATTGAAGGTCCTACCTAATGTCATTCAATAGTTATTAGGTTTTGGTAAATTTGTTTTTTTGACCTTTGACCTTTAACCTGTCGACCGCCATCCCCCAAAAGTTGTTAGGCACAAGCTCAATTTGATATCTACCATCCCTGATCACTTTAAGTCTCTAGCATCAGCGGTTCAATAACCTTAGACTGCGATATATTGGCAACACTTTTCGTTTTTTTCACTTTTGACCTCGAGTCACGTGACATAGAACGTTTATAGTTGGTACACTGCAAGGACCAACCAAGACACACCAACCCTATTAATTTCAAGTTGTTATGTGTTTTCAAGCATTAGTTATACGCCAAACAACATATTTGCTGATTTGATCTTTGACGCCAAGTGACGTCACGAAAACTAATCACGGTTAGTGCTTTTGTACCCTGGTTGAGATGCATCTGCTCCGTGAATTTGAAGGTCCTACCAGTTGCCATTCACAAGGTATTAGCGTTTGATCAGATTTTTTATCATTTTACTTGATTGACGTGTGACCTTTAACCTGTTGACCGCCACCCCCCAAAGATTCGTAGGCACAAGTTCACATGGGGGTCTAGCATCCCTGAGAACTTCAAGTCTTTAGCATCAGGGGTTCAAAAGCCTTAAGCTGCACAAAAGTCTGTTAAAAATTCGTTCGTTTGAACTTTGACCCTAAGTGACGTCACAAACAGTAAATAGTTGTGCATAGTGTTGTTCCCCACATTGATATGCATATACTGTGGAAAATTGAAGGTCCTTCCTAATGTCATTCAAAAGTTATTAGGTTTTGGTATGTTTGGTTTTTTGACCTTTGACCTTTAACCTGATGACCGCCACCCCCCAAAAGTTTTTAATCACAAGTTTAGATTGATATCTACCATCCCTGAGAATTTCAAGTTTCTAGCATCAGCCGTTCAAATGCCCTAGACTGCGCAATATTGGGATCGCTTTTCGGTTTTTTGACCTTTGACCCTGAGTCACGTGACATAAAACGTTTATAGTTGGTACACTGCAAAAACATACCAAGACACACCAACCTCATAAATTTATAATTTTTATGTGTTTTCAATCAATAGTTATACGCCAAACAACATATTTGCTGATTCAACCTTTGACCCCAAGTGACGTCATGCAAAACTAACCCCTGTTGGTCTTTTTGTACCCTCGTTGAGATGCATTTGCTACATAAACTTGAAGGTCCTACCAGTTGCCATTCACAAGTTATTAGCGTTTGATAAAGTTTTTTATCATTTTTTTTGAATGAAGTGTGACCTTTAACTTGTCAATCGCCACCTCCTAAAAGTTGTTAGGCACAAGCTCACATGTGAGTCTATCATATCTGAGAACTTCAAGTCTCTAACATCAAAGGTTGAAAAGCCTTAGGCTGCACAAAAATCTGTTACGATTCGTTGATTTGACCTTTGACCCTAAGTGACAACACAAACAGGTCATTGCTTTGCAAAATGTCGTTCTCCACTTTAATATGCATATACTGTGGAATCTTAAAGATCCTACACAATGTCATTGAAAAGTTATTAGGTTTTGGTAAATTTAGTTGTTTGACCTTTGACCTTCAACTTGACGACCACCACCCCCCAAAAGTTGTTAGGCACAGGTTTACATTGAGATCGATCATTCCTGAAAATTTTAAGTGTCTAGCATCAGCGGTTCAAAAGCTTTAGGCTGCACAAAATTTGGTGTTGAAAATAGAAAAAAAACCTAGATGGCAGCTGCAAGCACCCGCTTATGGCTTCCCGATCAAGCTTTTTAAGGACCCAAACGTCTAAGGGAACAACAGAGCGACTTCGTTTTTACAACTTCAAAAAACAACTAATCCGTCCAAGGTATAGGTTGACATTATCACACATGAACCAAGTTTAATTTCCTGCCGCTTGTGCTCCATAAACTCAATAATATTGTAACGACTTCTTACATTTCTGTAATACAGTCATCGAAATCTCAATAAAACTGTTATCCTTAAATTTCTTCATGTGTACAGTGATAACGCTGCACAAAAAATCAAAACATCATCATACTCGCCGTAATACACCGAAGCGTGCAACGAGCGGTGAGGCCCACTTCCGCGGCGCAGCGTCTGGGCCATACAGCTCCGAACAAATGTCGCATCGGTGGCGAGCCGTTGGCGACACTGTGACGATTTGGCCGACCCGGCAATCGAACCCCACACCTCCCGCACCCATAGGGTGGGCTTAGCAACTGAGCTAATCGGTCGGCACAATGCTACACAAGTCTGCAGCAAAATCATCTTGTTGGTCTGACATTTCAAACAAGCTGGCAAATCTTGCAGTAAATTCAAACAATAAACGCCATGATTCTTGAAGGATTTGTGCAGCGGTAAGGACGACTGCCCTCACACAAAACGAAATTAAATCATCCAGGTAGTGTTCGATTCTAAGGGCAAAAAATCGCGGCATAAAACTCACTTTTAAAGCAGCGATTACACTGTTTAACAATCTGCGCAAAAACTAAAGGCTGCAATATTTCGCATAAAACTTCGCCCAAGCATAAGACTAAACAAGCTCAAAAACATGTTACCCTACTGCCCTTTAACGGTTTAAAAAAATTTGATTGATATTTATTAGGTTTCCAGAAATTTCACGTTTTTTACTTTTGACTTCAAGTCAGGTGTTCTGGCATAACCCTTCATTATATTGATATTTTTGTTACCCAGATTGAGATTAGTATCTTCCGATATTTTGAAGGTCCTAGCTGTTGCCATTTAACAGTTATGAGCTTGTGAATAGTTTCCTGTTATTGACCTTTGACCCAAAACCACTTGACTGCCACTTCTCAAAATTTGCGAAACACAAGTTTACGTCGAGGTCTATCATCCCTGAACACTTCAAGCCTCTAGCATCAGCGATTCAAAAACCTTAAGTTGCTCAAGATTGGCAATACTTTTCGGTTTTTTGACCTTCAACCCCGAGTCACATGACATAAAGCGTTCATAGTTGGAACAAAGCAAAAACATATCAAGACACACCAACTCTATTAATTTCAAGTTCTTGTGTGTTTTCAATCATTAGTTATACGCCAAACGACATATTTGTTTATTTGACCTTTGACCCCAAGTGAGGTCACGCAAAACTAATCACTGTTGGTGCTTTTGTACTCTGGTTGTGATGCATCTGCTTCATGGGTTTGAAGGTCTTACCAGTTGCCATTCACAGGTTATTAGCGTTTGATCAGACTTTTTATCATTTTACTTGATTGACGTTTGACGTTCAACTTGTTGACCGCCACCCCGGAAAAGTTATTAGGCACAAGTTCACATGGAGGTCTATCATCCCTGAGAATTTCAAGTCTCTAGCTACAGCGGTTCAAAAGCCTTGGGCTGCACAAAATTTTGTTAAAATTCGTTGATTTGGCTTTTGACCATAAGTGACGTCCCAAACAGGTCATTGTTGTGCATAGTGTTGTTGCCCACATTGATATGCATATACTGTGAAATATTGAAGGTCCTACCCAATGTCATTCAAAAGTTATTAGGTTTTGGTAAATTTAGTTTTTTGACGTTTGATCTTTAACCTGACGACCGCCACCCCCCAAAAGTTGTTAAGCACAAGTTCCCATTGAGATCTACCATCCCTGAACATTTCAAGTCTCTAGCATCAGCGGTTCAGAAGCCTTAGGCTGCACAAAACTTCGTTAAGATTCGTTAATTTGACCTTTGACCATAAGTGACGTCACAAACAGATCATTTTTGTGCGTATTTTTGTTTCCCACATTGATATGCACATACTGTGGAAATTTGAAGATCCTATTTAATGTCATTCAAAGGTTATTAGGTTTTGGTAAATTTGTTTTTTTGACGTTTGATCTTTAACCTGACGACCGCCACCCCCCAAAAGCTGTTAGGCACAAGTTCCCATTGAGATCTACCATCCCTGAAACTTTCAAGTCTCTAGCATCAGCGGTTCAAAAGCCTTAGACTGCACAAAATTTGGTGTTAAAAAAAAAAATAAAAAAAATAAAAAAAGAATTTTTCGCAAACAAAATAATTTTTTTTTAAAGAGTGGGGGGCTGTCGGGGAAAGTTAAGGCGACCAAGGTGTAGATCTAGGTAGGACACACGTTTGAACTCCGTGTCACTTTTGAATTGGAACAGTAGTTTAGCAGCTACAGCAGCTGGAAGTGTCAAAAAGTGCACAAATGGCCAAGTAAAAACAATATGGCTTCCCTTTTCGGGAAGCCATAAATGAAAACTAGATGGCAGCTGCAAGCACCCGCTTATCACTTCCCGATCAAGCTTACTAGGTACCCAAACGTCTAAGGCAACAGCACAGTGACTTCGCTTTTACAACTTGAAAAAACAGCAAATCCGTGCAAAGTACAGGTGGACATTATCACACATGAACTAAGTTTAATTTCCTGCTGCTTGTGCTCCATAAACTCAATAATATTGTAACGACTTCTTACATTTCTGTAATACAGTCATCGAAATCTCAATAAAACTATTATCCTTAAATTTCTTCACGTGTACAGTGATAATGCTGCACAAAAAATTAAATTTTCGTTATACTCGCCATATTACGCCCAAGCGTGTAACGAGTGGCGGAGCCCACTTCCGCGGCGCAGCGCTTGGGCCACACAGCTCCGAACAAACGTCGCAACGGTGGCGAGCCGTTGGCGACACTGTGACGATTTGGCCGACCAGGCAATCGAACCCCACACCTCCCGCACCGATAGGGTGGGCTTAGCAACTGAGCTAATCGGCCGGCACAGTGCTACACAAGTCTGCTGCAAAATCATTTTGTTTGTCTGACATTTCAAACAAGCTGGCAAATCTTGCAGTAAATTCAAACAATAAACGCCATGATTCTTGAAGGATTTGTGCAACTGCAAGGACGACTGCACTCACACAAAACGAAATTTACCCATCGAGTCTGTGTTCGATTCTAAGGGCCAAGAAATCGCGGCATAAAACTCACTTTTAAAGCAGCGATTACACTGCTTAACGATCTGCGCAAAAATTAATGGCTGCAATATTTCGCATAAAACTTCGCTCAAGGCATTGCACATAAATCAATTGAAGTCACACTTGTTGATAAGTTGAAACTTAAAAGTTACAACTTAGTACTTACTTATGAATGGCAGGTTTCTAGCAACTTAAAAAGTATAGCCAGTGATAAACCAACATTGCTCGCATTAAGTAAAAGTGCTGTGATTACTTCAACGAAAACTTTGACACTGATCAAGATACAGCCAAACAGTGTTGAATTTGTCCAGTTACCCAACTGCATAAGGCGTGAATGAAATAATGCAAACAAGTGCTAATTACAACCAATTTCGCAAAACCACACACCTGATGATTTGATAACGGGCTTGGCTAGCTATTACTTTAACAAACTCTTCGTTGCAATGCGAACACAGTTTCAATGCGGGGAATCCGCAAAGCTAAGTCATGAGTCCAATCCACCGACCACTTGGCCAATTCCCATGTGCCCCTTATTGCTGCTTAAAACGTCAGTTTAAACACAAACTCATACCGCTCACTCACGAATCAAAAAGTTTGAAGCTAAATTAGCTCAAAAACATGTTACCCAACTGCCCTCTAACGGATTAAAAAAATTTGCTTGAATTTTATGAGGTTTCCTGAAATTTCACGTTTTTTGCCTTTGACTCCAAGTCAGGTGCTCTGGAATAACCTTTCATTATATTGATATTTTTGTTACCCAGATTGAGATTAATATCTTCCGATATTTTGAAGGTCCTAGCTGTTGCCATTTAACAGTTATGAGCTTGTGAATAGTTTCCTGTTATTGACCTTTGACTTGAAACCACTTGACTGCCACCCCCCGAAAGTTATGAGATACAAGTTTACGTTGAGATCTATCATCCCTGAACACTTCAAGCCTCTAGCATCAGCGGTTCAATAACTTTAAGCTGCGCAGTATTGGCAACACTTTTCGTTTTGTTGACCTTTCACTCCGAGTCACATGACATAGAACGTTTACAGTTGGTACAATGCAAAGACATACCAAGACACACAAACCCTATTAATTTCAAGTTGCTATGTGTTTTCAAGCATTCGTTATACGCCAAACAACACATTTGCTTATTTGACTTTCGACCCCAAGTGACGTCACGCAAAACTAATCACTGTTGGTCCTTTTGTATTCTGGTTGAGATGCATCTGCTCCATGAATTTGAAGGTCCTACCAATTGCCATTCACAAGTTATTAGCGTTTGGTCAGATTTTTTATCATTTTATTTGATTGACGTTTGACGTTTAACCTGTTGCCTGCCACCTACCAAAAGTCGTGAGGCACAACTTCACATGGGGGCCTACTATCTATGAGAACTTCAAGTCTCTAGCATCAGCGGTTCGAAAGCCTTAAGCTGCACAAAAGTCTGTTAAAATTCGTTGATTTGATTTTTGATTCTAAGTGACGTCACAAACAGGTGATTGTTGTGCATAGTGTTGTTCCCCACATTGATATGCATGTGCTGTTAAAAATTGAAGGTCCTACTCAATGTCATTTAAAAGTTATTAGGTTTCGGTAAATTTGGTTTTTTGACCTTTGCACTTTAACCTGACTACCGCCATTCCCCAAAAGCTGTTAGGCACAAGTTCACATCGATGTCTGCCATCCCTGATCATTTCAAGTCTCTAGCATCAGCGGTTCAATAACCTTAGACTGCGATATATTGGCAACACTTTTCGGTTTTTTGACCTTTGACCTCGAGTCACGTGTCTTAGAGCGTTTATAATTGGTACACTGCAAAAACTTACCAAGACACACCAACCCTATTGATTTCAAGATGTTATGTGTTTTGAAGCATTGGTTATACGCCAAACAACATATTTGCGTATTTAACTTTTGACCCCAGATGAAGTCACACAAAACTAATCATTGTTTGTCTTTTTTGTACCCTCGTTGAGATGCATTAGTCTGGTAGCCAAACCCGATGTTTGGGCTGAACCCGGACTTGGTTGATATACTTTTTTTTTCACCTGATTCTGAAGCTCCATTCGGTCCTGATACGGAATCCGTCGGGTAATTTTGTCCTACCCTTGAGCATTTTGAGATATTGGCCCCCAAGGTTATGCTCTAGCGGCACCTGGTGGCCAAATTGTTTTTCTTCGTTTATTCTCATCCTATGATGATTTTATGGCATATTTTGGCATTACTGCAATGTCTGGACGTACCGATGGAAGTCCTCATCAGAATAATTTCTGATGACGTCATAATGACGTCAAAAGAGCTTAGTTTTCGTAGGTAAATGAGTAGTTACTATATAAACAAGTTAACGTTGTTTGTAAATCTTATCTATCTCGATATATTAACTTGGTTTGTTGCTGGACTAAAATCTTTCGTCATCGTGACCTAACCCACATGCTATTGATTCAATTATTATGCAATAAGACATACTAGCGTTTGGTCACCCGCGTTATATATACCGTAAAACCTCTATTTCACCGCCATGGCGCTCTATTTTTCAACTCTTCCCTTATGGTGGTGTTCTATTAGAGGTGACGTTCAATTAGAGGTTGGCGCTCTATTTTTCGACTAGCTGGTCAAAATTTTTTCACCCGCTATAAAATCCTGAATCTTAAAAGCTAGCTGCCTCGAGTAAGCTCGTGATGTTGAAAAAAAAGGCTTTAAAGTCTATTGTTATGCGTCACGTAAGCGAGAGCTCGTTTAAATATACCGGTAAAAGAAAAATGCTTTCTTCTGTTTGGTCATAGCCCGCTTAGAAGGCACAAGGGAGACTGCAATTGTTTTAAGCTTTCCTTTGTTCAATGCAAATTGTTTGCTTACCGCATTACTTCTGCTTGTCGTAACGTGATACTGCATTGTTACTACCGATATGTTGGTTGGTATCTTTTAAATGGCTGCTTTAACTGCTAGATTGTGAAAACTTAATCAATTGTACAATTACCAGTAGAGACCTGCTAATACAATTCCGCCGCTCATTATCGAAAGACAACGGCGCCTGAATCTCTTACACGTCTAGCTCAAATTGCAGTATACGATATATAGAGCATTGGTTCATTATTATTACCGTATGTTTTTGGTGTTCTTTTTGAGTGCAGTCATTTTGACCAGCTTACCGGTAACTTCTGTTTTCTGAACGAAATTAATGTATGAAGATTTTGTTGTAGTTGATAATTCATCAAAGTGGCGTTCAATTAGAGGGAGGCGCTCTATTTTTCAACCCTTCCTTAAAAGTGGCGTTGTATTAGAGGTGGCGTTCAAATAGAGGTGGCGCTCAAATAGAGGTTTTACCTTTCTTCTATTACCTTACTTCTATTACCTTTTCCAAAGAAAGATTTAATACTGTTACAAAAGTGTGCGAAGATGTATCGCAAACTTTATTTCACTTAAATAACCAACTTATTACAACAGTCACTGCCATCTTTGCATAAGCAGAAAAGAGTGCATGGCAATCCCTGCGATTTACAACCACATTTCATAGACTTGCAAGGCAGTTTGTTGTTACATCCGCACTTAAGAACTTTTAGAGGCTCTTTAGGAGCTAGGACTGTACCCTCGGGAACCATGGTAAGTACAAGTGTGTTTCTCCGCTCAACACGCTTCCATCCGTGAAGGGTTGGATCCAACATCAGTGTGGTAGTATCAAGTGAATTGCGCCATTCGATCAGTTGATGGTGAGCACGAAGTACGTTTTCACGAAAGGCAACATTTGTTGGAGGAAGTGAAGACAACTTTGGAGGTTCCAGCGTTCTTTTTCTCATTTTAAGTTTCCACCTTTCAATTCGAGCCGCAGTCAGATTTTTTTTTCAGTCATGTTGTAACACACCAAAATAAACATAGCCGCCTCATCTATTATGTCGTCGTACAAACTTGTTGGGGTTGTAGCATCATCAATTAAATCAAACCGAAAATTGCCTAAAAAACATTTTTTGCCGTAATAAAAAAACAGTTATAAACACAAGTTCAACCGAAGTGTTGCGATTTTTTACATACCAGTTCGAAGCACATGCAGAGCCTTGATTTTGCCAATTCCAAAATACGAAGCTACCGTATCACATCCACTAATAGCGTGTACAATCAGTAACCCAGACACTATAGGAGAGTGTTGCTGAACCGTAGCGTCGATGCTGATTGAGTTGCGATGACTTTGAAGAGACTCCATGAAAATTAGATCATCACCAAGAAAGTCGCATGGCAGTTGTCATTAAACATTATCATATTGCGATAACCACTGGCCGAAAGGACAACAAGTTCATCGCTGTGGTCAGTCAGCATCTTTAGCAAATTTGCTCGTTTCACATTGCTTCCTGTTATTTCAACATACCGTTGTTGTAACTCAGCAGAATTCCAAATTTTTGAACGTTCATTTTTCATCACCACGAACAGCCGCTTAAATCCTGAGATGTTTTTGGGCTCGGCTGTTTCACTATTTCTAGGCTGTGCTTTATCCTGGCCAGGTACTTGCCTACCACTGAAAAATCGGCTGAGACAAGACTTGTGATACCTTGCATCTGCAGCATGCAAATCGCTTTGAGCACCATGTACACGAATCATCACATCCTCAGCCCAGCTGTCATTACGCTTGCTGCGGATTCTTAGAATCTTATTTTTGCTTGTCACTGGATTCCCATTATCATCTACCTCGTTTTTATCTACTTCTTTAACTAAAAAAGCAGGGATCTATCTTTTGGGATTTTTGGGATCTTTTTCCATTTCACACGCATCGCCGCAATATAAGCAATGTTTCCGGAAATTAAATTCAGATTCCTGAGATTTTCGGGAGGGTTTTACCGGCGACTGGGTTGTTGATCGAAAAGGCATTTTGGGGTGGAGGAGGTAAGGAAAAGATACGAGGAAATACAAAACTTGTGATAGTAAAATTGCAATTGTTGGTTAGACTCTATTTGACCTTGCAGTTTTAAATGCACTGAATCCCCTAACGCTTTACTGGCATTCAAGATCGTGGTTAGTTTACTGCCATCACTACGGCTCAGCGAAAGCTTTTGTTTCATCGGACATTTTCCAAAAATCTCGTTGAAAATACAATAATCTGACGTAATTCAAGCTGCGTTCTCGACTTGATGGCACTATTCTAAGTACTACTCATCGTAATCAATCTGGAAACAAGTAAAAAATATTTGCTTACGCTTTCCTCATTAAATCAACTAGAAAACATAGCCTATATGCTACCGTTAATCGCGCATGAGCAGTTGAGCACTCTCTTTTATTGCATTCATTTCAAAGTGCACTATAGACTAATTGAAATTATACAAACCTATACTAGAATTTTGTCAAGTTGACATTGAGACGTAATAAAACATAGAACAGTCCTCTCAAAAGTGTTTTACCAGTACCATGCCCGAACTGGCATGGTCTACCCTCATGTCACAGCGACAGCAATTTAATTGTAAAGTACCCAATTATCAAATAAAATTAAGCTCCTGTGACGTCATTATGACGTCATCAGAAATTATCCTGATGAGGACTTCCATCGGTACGTCCAGACATTGCAGTAATGCCAAAATATGCCATAAAATCATCATAGAATTAAAATAAACGAAGAAAAACAATTTGGCCACCAGGTGCCGCTAGAGCATAACCTTGGGGGCCGATATCTCAAAATGCTCAAGAGTAGGACAAAATTACCCAACGGATTCCGTATCAGGGACGAATGGAGCTTCAGAATCAGGTGAGAAAAAAGTATATCAACCAAGTCCGAGTATACCTCCGCGGCTGCCAGACCTACATCTGTTACATAAACTTGAAGGTCCTACCAATTGCCATTCACAAGTTATTAGCGTTTGATCAGATTTTTTATCATTTACTTCTATGACGTTTGACCTTCAACCTGTTGACCGCCACCCCCAAAAAGTTGTTAGGCACAAGTTCACATGGAGGTCTACCATCCCTGAGAATTTCAAATCTCTAGCATCAGCGGTTCAAAAGCGTTAAACTGCAAAAAAATGTGTCAAGATTCGTTGATTTGACCTTTGACCATAAGTGACGTTACAAACAGGTCATTGTTAAGCATATTTTTGTTCCGCACATTGATATGCATATACTGTGAAATATTGAAGGTCCTACCTAATGTCATTCAAAAGTTATTAGGTTTTGGTAAATTTGGTTTTTTGACCTTTGACCTTTAACCTGACGACCGCCACCCCCCAAAAGCTGTTAGGCACAAGTTCACATTGAAATCGACCATCCCTGAAAATTTCAATTTTCTAGCATCAGCCGTTCAAAAGTCTTAGGCTGCACAAAATTCGGTGTTGAAGAAAGAAAAAAAAAAAAAAGAAACTAGATGGCAGCTGCAAGCAGCCGCTTGTGGCTTCCCGATCAAGCTTACTAGGGACCCAAACGTCTAAGGCAACAGCACAGTGACTTCGCGTTTACAATTTAAAAAAACAACAAATCCGTGCAAAGTATAGGTGGGCATTATCACACATGAACTAAGTTTAATTTCCTGCAGCCTGTGCTCCATAAACTTAATAATATTGTAACGACTTCTTACATTTCTGTAATACAGTCATCGAAATCTCAATAAAACTATTATCCTTAAATTTCTTCACGGGTACAGTAATAATGCTGCACAAAATATCAAAACTTCATTATACTCGCCGTATCACGCCCAAGCTTGTAACGAGTGGCGGAGCCCATCTCCGCGGCGCAGCGCTTGGGCCACACAGCTCCGAACAAACGTCGCAACGGTGGCGAGCCGTTGGCGACACTGTGACGATTTGGCCGACCGGGCAATCGAACCCCACACCTCCCGCACCGATAGGGTGGGCTTAGCAACTGAGCTAATCGGCCGGCACAATGCTACACAAGTCTGCAGCAAAATCATCTTGTTCGTCTGACATTTCAAACAAGTTGGCAAATCTTGCAGTCCACTTGGCCAATACCCATGTGCCCCTTATTCCTGCTTAAAACGTCAGTTTGAACACAAACTCATACGGCTCACTCACGAATGGAAAAGTTTTAAGCCAAAATAGCTCAAAAACATGTTACCCTACTGCCCTCTAACGGTTAAAAAAATTTGCTTGAATTTTATGAGGTTTCCTGAAATTTCACGTTTTTTACCTTTGACTTTAACTCAGGTGCTGTGGAGTAACCTTTCATTATATTGATATTTTTGTTACCCAGATTGAGTGTAATATCCTCCGATATTTTGAAGGTCCTAGCTGTTGCCATTTAACAGTTATGAGCTTGTGAATATTTTTCTATTATTGACCTTTGACTCGAATTCATTTGACTGCCACCCCCCAAAAGTAGTGAGACACAAGTTTACGTCGAGGTCTATCATCCCTGAACACTTCAAGCCTCTAGTACCAGCCGTTCAAAAGCTTTAGGTTGTGCAATATTCAAAACACTTTTCGGTTTTTTGACTTTTGACCTGAGTCACGTGACATAAAGCATTTATAGTAGGTACACTGCAAGAGCATACCAAGACACACCAACCCTCTTAATTTCAAGTTCTTATGTGTTTTCAAGCATTAGTTATACGCCAAAGAACACATTTGTTTATTTGACCTTTGACCCCAAGTGACGTCACGCAAAACTAATCACTGTTGGTCCTGTTGTACCCTGGCTAAGATGCATCTGCTCCATGAATTTGAAGGTCCTACCAATTGCCATTTACAAGTTATTAGCGTTTGATCAGATTTTTTATCATTTTATTTGATTGACGTTTGACCTTTATTCTGTTGACTGCCACCCCACAAAAGTTGTTAAGCACAAGTTCACATGAGGGTCTACCATCTTTGAGAACTTCAAGTCTCTAGCATCAGCGGTTCAAAAGCCTTAAGCTGCACGAAAATCTGTTAAAATTCGTTGATTTGACCTTTGACCCTAAGTGACGTCACAAACAGATCATTGTTGTGCATAGTGTTGTTCCCCACATTAATATGCATGCACTGTGAACTTTTGAAGGTCCTACCTAATGTCATTCAAAAGTTATTAGATTTTGGTAAATTTGGTTTTTTGACGTTTAACCTTTAACCTGACGATCACCACCCCCCAAAAGTTGTTAGGCACAAGTCTCTAGCATCAGCCGTTCAAAAGCCTTAGGCTGCGCAATATTGGCAACACTTTTCGTTTTTTTTGACCTTTGATCTCGAGTCACGTGACACAGAACGTTTATAGTTGGTACACTGCAAGGACATGCCAAGACACACCAACTCTATTAATTTCAAGTTGTTATGTGTTTTCATTTAAAAGTTATACGCCAAACAACATATTTGCTTGTTTGACCTTTGACCCCAAGTGACGTCACGCAAAACCAATCACTGTTGGTCCCTTTGTACCCGTATTGAGATGCATCTGCTCTGTAAACTTGAAGGTCCTACCGGTTGCCATTCACAAGTTATTAGCGTTTGATCAGATTTTTATCATTTTTATTGTCTGACGTTTGACGTTTTACCTGTTGCCCGCCACCCCCGACTGGCCCAGACGCTGAGCCCAGGCGCTGCGCCGCGGAGGTGGGCCCCGCCACTCGCCACTCATTACACGCTTCGGTGTATTACGGCGAGTATAATGAAGATTTGATTTTTTGTGCTGCATTATCACTGTTCACGTGAAGAAATTTAAGGATAATGATTTTATTTGAGATTTCGAACACGGTATTACCGAAATGCAAGATGTCGTTACAATATTAAGTTTATGGAGCACAGGCTACAAGAATTCAAACTTAGTTCATGTGTGATAATGCGCACGTATGTTTTTCACGATTTTGTTATATTTCTTTTAAGTTGTAAACGCGAAGTCAATCTACTGTTACCTTAGACGTTTGGGTCCCTAGTAAGCTTGATCGGGAAGCCATTAGCGGGTGCTTGCAGCTGCCATCTGGTTATGGCTTCCCGAAAAGGGAAGCCATATTGTTTTTACTTGGCCATTTGTGCACTTTTTGACACTTCCAGCAGCTGTAACTGCTAAACTACTGTTCCAATTCAAAAGTGACCTAGAGTTCAAATGTGTGTCCCACCTAGGCCTACACCTTGGTCGCCGTAACTTTCCCCGACAGCTCCCCAGTTTGTAGAAAAAACATTATTTGTTTCCGAAAAAAATTTTTTTTTTTTTAACACCAAACTTTGTGCAGCCTAAGATTTTTAAACGGCTGATGCTAGACACTTGAAATTTTCAGGGATGGTCGATTTCAATGGGAACATGTGCTTAACAACTTTTGGGGGGTGGCGGTTCTCACGTTAAAGGTCAAAGATCAAACAACCAAATTTACCAAAACCTAATACCTTTTGAATGACATTAAGTAGGACCTTCAATATTTCACGGCATATGCATGACAATGTGGAGAACAAAACTATGCAAACCACTGACTTGTTTCTGACGTCACTTAGGGTCAAAGGTCAAATCAACGAACCTTAACAGATTTTTGTGTGCAGCTTAGGCTTTTGAACTGCTGATGCTAGAGACTTGAAGTTCTCAGGGATGGTAGGCCTTTATGTGAACTTGTGCATAACAACTTTTGGGGGGGTGGCGGTCAACAGGTAAAACGTCAAACGTCAGACAATAAAAATGATAAAAATCTGATCAAACGCTAATAACTTGTGAATGGCAACCGGTAGGACCTTCAAGTTTACGAAGCAGATGCATCTCAATACGGGTACAAAGGGACCAACAGTGATTGGTTTTGCGTGACGTCACTTGGGGTCAAAGGTCAAACAAGCAAATATGTTGTTTGGCGTATAACTTTTAAATGAAAACACATAACAACTTGAAATTAATAGAGTTGGTGTGTCTTGGCATGTCCTTGCAGTGTACCAACTATAAACGTTCTGTGTCACGTGACTCGAGATCAAAGGTCAAAAAAAACGAAAAGTGTTGCCAATATTGCGCAGCCTAAGGCTTTTGAACGGCTGATGCTAGAGACTTGAAATGTTCAGGGATGGCAGATATCAATGGGAACTCGTGCCTAACAACTTTTGGGGGGTGGTGATCGTCAGGTTAAAGGTTAAACGTCAAAAAACCAAATTTACCAAAATCTAATAACTTTTAAATGACATTAGGTAGGACCTTCAATATTTCACAGTATATGCATATCAATGTGGGGAACAACACTATGCACAACAATGATCTGTTTGTGACGTCACTTAGGGTCAAAGGTCAAATCAACGAATTTTAACAGATTTTCGTGCAGCTTAAGGCTTTTGAACCGCTGATGCTAGAGACTTGAAGTTCTCAAAGATGGTAGACCTCCATGTGAACTTGTGCTTAACAACTTTTGTGGGGTGGCAGTCAACAGAATAAAGGTCAAACGTCAATCAACTAAAATGATAAAAAATCTGACCAAACGCTAATAACTTGTGAATGGCAATTGGTAGGACCTTCAAATTCATGGAGCAGATGCATCTTAGCCAGGGTACAATAGGACCAACAGTGATTGGTTTTGCGTGACGTCACTTGGGGCCAAAGGTCAAATAAACAAATGTGTTCTTTGGCGTATAACTAATGCTTGAAAACACATAAAAACTTGAAATTAAAAAAGTTGGTTAGTGACGTCACAAACAAGTCATTGTTGTGCATAGTTTTGTTCCCCACATTGATATGCATATACTGTAAAATTTTGAAGGTCCTATCTAGAGTCATTCAAAAGTTATTAGGTTTTCGTCAATTTGTTTTTTGACCTTTGACCTTTAACCTGACGACCGCCACCCCCCAAAAGCTGTTAAGCACAAGTTCCCAATAAGATCTACCATCCCTGAAAATTTCAAGTTTCTAGCATCAGCGGTTCAAAAGCCTTAAGCTGCACAAAATTTGGTGTTGAAAAAAAAAAGAAAAAAAGAATTTTTCGGAAACAAAATATGTTTTTTCTAGAAAGTGGGGGGCTGTCGGGGAAAGTTAGGGTGACCAAGGTGTAGACCTAGGTGGAACACACATTTGAACTCTAAATCAGTTTTCAATTGGAACAATAGTTGAGCACCTACAGCTGCTGCAAGTGTCAAAAAGTGCAGAAATGGCCAAGTAAAAACAATATGGCTTCCCTTTTCGGGAAGCCATAACAAAAAGAAAAAGAATTTTTCGAAAACAAAATATGTTTTTCTAGAAAGATGGGGGCTGTCGGGGAAAGTTAGGGCGACCAAGGTGTAGACCTAGGTGGAACACACACAGGGATGGACACACATTTGAGCTCTAGGTCACTTTTGAATTGGAACAGTAGTTCAGCAGCTACAGCTGCTGAAAGTGTCAAAGAGTGCAGAAATGGCCAAGTAAATACAAAAATTTTTCGGAAACAAAATATGTTTCCTCTAGAAAGTGGGGGGTTGTCGGGGAAAGTTGAGGCGACCAACGTGTAGACCTAGGTGCAGAAATGGCCAAGTAAAAAAAAAAGAATTTTTCGTAAACAAAATATGTTTTTTCTAGAAAGTGGGGGGCTGTCGGGGAAAGTTAGGGCGACCAAGATGTAGACCTAGGTGGGACACACATTTGAAGTCCAGGTCACTTTTGAATTGGACAACTAGTTTAGCAGCTACAGCTGCTGGAAGTGTCAAAAAGTGCAGAAATGGCCAAGTAAAAACAATATGGCTTCTCTTTTCGGGAAGCCTTGAAAAAAACTAGATGGCAGCTGCAAGCACCCGCTTATGGCTTCCCGATCAAGCTTACTAGGGACCCAAACGTCTAAGGCAACAGCACAGTGACTTCGCGTTTACAACTTAAAAAAACAACTAATCCCTGCAAAGTATAGGTGGGCATTATCACATATAAGGTAAGTTTATATTCCTGCAGCCTGTGCTCCATAAACTTAATAATATTGTAACGACTTCTTACATTTCTGTAATACAGTCATCGAAATCTCAATAAAACTATTATCCTTAAATTTCTTCACGGGTACAGTGATAATGCTGCACAAAATATCAAAACTTCATTATACTCGCCGTATCACGCCCAAGCGTGTAACGAGTGGCGGAGCCCACCTCCGCGGCGCAGCGCTTGGGCCACGCAGCTCCGAACAAACGTCGCAACGATGGCGAGCCGTTGGCGACACTGTGACGATTTGACCGACCCGGCAATCGAACCTCACACCTCCCGCACCGATAGGGTGGGCTTAGCAACTGAGCTAATCGGCCGGCACAATACTACACAAGTCTGCAGCAAAATCATCTTGTTCGTCTGACATTTCGAACAAGCTGGCAAATCTTGCAGTAAATTCAATCAAAAAACGTCATGATTCTTGAAGGATTTGTGCAGCTGCAAGGACGACTGCACTCACACAAAACGAAATTTACTCATCGAGTTTGTGTTCGATTCTAAGGGCAACAAATCGCGGCATAAAACTCACTTTTAAAGCAGCGATTACACTGCTTAACGATCTGCGCAAAAATTAATGGCTGCAATATTTCGCATAAAACTTCGCCCAAGGCATTGCAGATAAATCAATTGAAGTCACACTTGTTGATAAGTTGAAACTTAAAAGTTACAACTTAGTACTTACTTGTGAATGGCAACTTTCTAGCAACTTAAAAAGTAAAACGACTGATAAACCAACATTGCTCGCATTAAGTAAAAGTGCTGTGACTGCTTCAACGAAAACTTTAACACTCAACAAGGTACAGCCAAACAGTGTTGATTTTGTCCAGTTACCCAATTGCATAAGGCATGAATGAAATAATGCAAACAAGTGCTAATTACAACCAATTTCGCAAAACCACAAACCTGATCATTTGATAGCGGACTATGCTAGCTATTACTTTAACAAACTCTTCGCCGCAATGCGAACACAGTTTCAATGCGGGGAATCCGCGAAGCTAAGTCATGAGTCCAATCCACCGACCACTTGGCCAATTCCCATATGCCTCTTACTGCTGCTTGAAACGTCAGTTTGAACACAAACTCATAGGGCTCACTCACGAATCAATAAGTTTGAAGCTAAACTAGCTCAAAAATATGTTACCCTACTGCCCTCTAACGGATTAAAAAAATTTGCTTGAATTTTATGAGGTTTCCTGAAATTTCACGTTTTTTATCTTTGACTCGAAGTCAGGTGCTCTGGAGTAACCCTTCATTATATTGATATTTTTGTTACCCAGATTGAGATTATTATCTTCCGATAATTTGAAGGTCCTGACTGTTGCCGTTTAACAGTTATGAGCTTATGAATATTTTCCTATTATTGACCTTTGACCCGAAGCCACTTGACTGCCACCCCCCAAAAGTTGTGGAACACAAGTTTACGTCGAGGTCTATCATCCCTGAACACTTCAAGCCTCTAGCATCATCGGTTCAGATACCTTAGACTGCGCAAGATTGGCAACACTGTTCGGTTTTGTTGACCTATGACCCCGAGTCACATGACATAAAACGTTGATAGTTGGTACAATGCAAGGACATACCAAGACACACCAACTCTATTAATTTGAACTTGCTATGTGTTTTCAAGCATTAGTTATGCGCCAAACGACATATTTGCTTATTTGCAATTTGACTCCAAGTGACGTCATGCAAAACTAATCACTGTTGGTCCTTTTGTACCCAAGTTGAAATGCATCTGCTCCATAAACTTGAAGGTCCTACCAGTTGCCATTCGCAAGTTATTAGCGTTTGATCAGATTTTTTATCATTTTATTTGATTGACGTTTGACCTTTAACCTGTTGACTGCCACCCCCCAAAAGCTGTTAGATACAAGTTCACATGGAGGTCTACCATCCCTGAGAACTTCAAGTCTCTAGCATCAGCGGTTCAAAAGTTTTAGGCTGCACAAAAATTCGTTAAATTCGTTGATTTGACCTTTGACTCTAAGTGACGTCACAAACAGGTCATTGTTGTGCATAGTTTTGTTCCCCACATTGATATAGATATACCGTGAAATATTGAAGGTCCTACCTAATGTCATTCAAAAGTTATTAGGTTTTGGTAAATTTGGTTTTTTGACCTTTGACCTTTAACCTGACGACCGCCACCCCCCAAAAGTTGTTAAGCGCAAGTTCCTAATAAGATCGACCATACCTGAAAATTTCAATTTTCTAGCATCAGCCGTTCAAAAGTTTTAGGCTGCACAAAAATTGGTGTTGGAAAAAAAAAACTAGATGGCAGCTGCAACCACCCGCTTGTGGCTTCCCGATCAAGTTTACTAGGGACCCAAACGTCTAAGGTAACAGTAGAGTGACTTCGCGTTTACAACTTAAAAGAAATATAACAAAATCGTGAAAAACATACGTGGGCATTATCACGCATGAACTAAGTTTAACTTCTTGTAGCCTGTGCTCCATAAACCTAGTATTGTAACGACTTCTTGCATTTCTGTAATACGGTGTTCAAAATCTCAATTGTTGCGTAACCGACCGCAAAATAAGAGCCCGGAGGAATTCCAAGGCCTTACTAGCAAAGCATCTGATGTTTCCACCAAACTTAAAATAGCTTGAATTTATTCTTGAATCTTTCTGACAAGGCCAAACTTGAATCCAAAACAAAAGCAGTTTCACGAAACAAAGGGTCAATAAAATTGAATGAAATTACTTGCCAACTGCAGGCTTTGCCTGTAATAAAACTGAGATTTCTTCTCTCGATAAAATGGCGACTTAAAGTAATAAATTAAAATTGGTCCGAACCACAACTAAACAATAACGAATCTGAGGATTAAAGGTGCTATGTGCTACAAGAAAACAAATCACGTGAACAGTTGCGCAACACATTGTTAGGGCGTTTCTTAGAATTGCAATTACAAACTGTGGAAACAAAATGACTATCTGCTAGCCAAAAGCGGTGACTAGCGGCATAACAGTTGCAAACCAATTAATAGGAGACACACACGTTGGATTGAATCCAGCCCAGGTCCAGATGACGAAAATAGCAAAGCCGGTGCGTGAACATAGCCGCCCCTTTGAAACAGAACATAAAAGTGAAGTTTCAAATAAAACACAAGAGTAAAGCAACGGCGACAAACGGTCAAATCATTCAAAATGTTATCATTCAGATCGCAAAGTTCAACAATATATTTAAAAATATAGTTAATCCTCAGAAGCAAATTAATTCTAGTCAACTTGTCAAATTTTAAAAGAAAAACACATTTTCATCAGTTAGTTAAGCACACTTAAGCACATTTTATTTTGCGCGTAAACACAGTAAACAAACAGTTACTAGATGGGAGCAATCTGGGAAATATCCCTCAAAACATATTCGATATCACCAGAGCCGGAATTTTTTAACACTGCAATAGTAGCTCAGCGAACAATCTCGCGTCCTTTATACATTTGAGGATGAACGCGCCCAAAACGGTACGCTCCACGTTTCGAGATGTCATCCGCATCTCCGACCAAGACCAATTGACCAACAAAAAGGTTCTCCTGGGTCACCCGCCATTTATTTCTACCTTGTAAGGTGGGAAGATAACCCTTAATCCAACACAACCAGAATTTATTAGCTAAAGTAGCATTGTAATAATAGTCTCGTCTTAGATCCCCTGTGTTGTGAAAAGCCCCTACAGGTGTTTTAGGAGCAAGCTGTTGACCAAGAAAACATGCTGGAGTCAAGGGAGATAAATCATTAGGAACACTGCTCACAGCAGTCAGGGGTCTATCATTCACAATTCTTACAGCATCAGAGACAAAGGTCTGCAGTTCGATTAATAAAGGCTTTCGTCGAACCCCCTCTAAGACTCTGCCCAGGGAATTCTTAATAAGCTTGACCATGCTTTCCCAACTCCCTCTTTGACTAGGGGCGTAGGGTGGAATTTTAACCCAATTTATGTTACGTTTACGAAGGGAATTATGAAGGTCAGTGGAATTAATTAGTTTAGGAAGCTGTTCTGCCGCGGCGCAGAAGGTAGAACCATTATCAGAATAAACAGTGCCGACAGCTTCCCGAAGATTAGTAACCCTAGAAAAGGCCAGAAGAAAATTATTCAAGTCCAAGCTGGTGACTATTTCAACATGAACAGCCCGCGTGCACATACACGTAAAAAGCAAACCCCAAGCCTTACAGTCACTTCGTCCCTGACGGTATATATAGGGGCCAAAATAATTAACCCCACAAAACTTAAAAGGTTTGTTACAGGCGGTGACTCGACAAGCAGGCAGATCAGCCATAAGTTGACGTATCGGAGTAGCCTTACGGCGCGCACATTTATTGCATTCAGATAAGATACTTTTCACACTTGATATTCCAAAAATAAACCAAAATCTTAATCTAGTTTTCATCAGTGTATAGCTAGGTCCAGCGTGTCCCGATTCAGCATGTTTATCGAGAACAATTAACCTCGTAACAGGGTGTCTATTCGGTAAAATCATAGGGTGCTTCGCGTCGACAGGAAGTTCCGCATTTTCGAGGCGCCCATCGATGCGTAAAATTTACTCGTCATCTACACAAGGACGTAAATTGCGTAATGATTTTAGTTCAACCAAGCGGCGCATCTCTTCGGTACAAGTAGTTTTGGCGCTTAATTTCTTTAATATCGATTCGAAAGCGTCAGGAGACTCATTTTTCAATAAATCGATAGCGGCCCCGAAACGATTCTGCTGAACATATCTAATAATATCAATAAAGGCCTCGTCCAGTTTTTTAGCATTAAGCACGGGAACAGAGAACGCAAGCTTTTTATGTCTCTCCCAAAGATAGTATTTAAAAGCGACAAAATAAACCACCCGTTTCTTTAAAGTGTATAAGTCACGAGAGGTCTCAATCAGGCTGTCCAAACCGCCCCTAGCGGAAACCAAAAGCGGGTCCACGGTAATCCCTGTCTTTTTCACAACAATTTCAGCTGGCGGACCAGGTACCAAATCCCACGTCCAACAAAAACTTGGGACCCTCTAGCCAAGTTGAAAGACCAGATTTTTTAACGCTCTGCCAGCGTGTCCCAACGTCAGCTGGATTTAACGACGTATTCACATATTTCCAAGCGCTTGCTGGAGCAACCAGATGTATTCTATCAACCCGGCGTTTTACAAACCGTGGCAAATGAAGATCAGGATTTATGATCCATTTCAACACCACTTGGGAATCCGACCAGAAGTGCAGACCACAGGCAAGATGTCGCAGCGAACCAGATACTTAAAGCATCAACTCTGCGCACATCTTCGCAGCCTCCAACTCCTTGCGTGAGATTACCCAATTTACCTGATTAACCAAAATCACTTTTGTTTTGCCTTGAATGAAAGAAACACATACATGTCCGTTTACTATACGTTTTAAGTAAATAACGCAAGACAGCGCACTATCAGAAGCGTCACAGAACCCGTAAAGTTCGTAAACAATTTTGTCGTTAGTTGCATAACCAGTATAACCATGTTCATTTGCAAAACAATATCGTGGAATAGAAAACTCGGAATAGTCTCTCGTAAATTCAACCCATTTGCACCATTCTTTACACAAGACTTCTGGAATCTTATCTTCCCAGTCTATACCCATCATAGCAAGTTTTTGGAGAATTAGTTTACCTCCCAACAAACAAGGTGCCAGCATTCCCAAAGGATCAAATTGGCCAGCAAAAGCACTTAACATCTCACGCCTAGTAGATACTTCCACCAAACTCTTTTTTGGACAAAGTCTCAATTTATCATTTTCAACGTCCCATGTGATACCCAGCGCCTTAGAATCGGGCATGGGCTGGGCACCCAAGTCTACCTCACCAAGGCCAGGACCAAGGTCCTCTTTAGGAATGTCCGATAAAATAGATCTAGATTGTCTATTCGCTACCCACTTGCGCAATTTAAAACCTCTGCTTCGAAACAACATGGCCGATTCTCGAGAAACGGTTTCAAGATCATTAAGCGAATCAGCGGTCAACAATAAATCGTCCATGTATCGATTATTTTCGATTGAAGATAAAGTTAACTGACCAGCGTTAGTAGGGTTTTCATTTACCAAACGTTCCATAGCAAAGAGAGCAATATAGGGGCTAGAATTAATTCCCCAGACATGACGAGTAAACTGAAAAAGTTGAAGTTCACCACTATCCAAATTATTATCCTTAAACCAAATCAAGCGAAACAAATCTCGTTGCTTTTCAGGAATAGCAACTTGAAAAAAGCACTTGCTCAGATCAGCCATGCACGCATACTTTCCGATTCGAAATCTCGTTAAAACTTCAACCAAACCATTCAGTAAATTACTCCCTGCAAAAACAGCGTCATTAAGAGATAAGCCCTTAAACGTAGCGGCGCCATCGAAGACCACTCTCGCCTTATCTTGTTTGGTTACAAAAAAGGGCAAGTACCAACAACCACTGTCCTCCGGTGTACCATAAACTGGTGTTATCCAACCCTCAAAAATCATTTCGTCAAATTTATCAACAAGCAAGTTTTTCAAGGAAACATCCGAAAGAGCCTTACGGCGCAAAGACGACGTTCTATGTGATGCACACGAGTAGTTATTAGGTAAAGACTCCACAACGTTGGCCTTAAGCGGAACCGGAATTTTGTACCGGTTATTTACCACATTAACCGAAGATTTCACCAACTGGCGCACAATTTCATCATTCTTTGATGGTGGAATGACTTCGTCCTCTAATTCGTAATTTCTCAAAGATTTTTTTAAGCCCAAACTTTCTAATTTAAGTCGTTGACAATTGCACACACCAACACATTCGCTCACCTTTAAGCTCTGCGGAGGATGAGAACCGGAGCTCGCGTAGCCCCCACTAGCGATAGGACCAAGACGAGTAAGAACATAATTCGGCTCGTCGGGATTCAAACCTTCACTTTCTTCTAGAACGGTGAGCAGTAGTTTATCCGATTGACCGATCAAAACATCAATACTTTTTCGCTTAGAAATCACTGGAATTTTCACACCTCTGAAATGCTCCAAACGTGTAACGTTAACACTGTGAGGAAGGGTACTCTCTTCATCCGCAAATTCCTGAACAATCAACGCCCTTTCAATATCAAATTTCTCGTTATTTGTTAAAGATTGAATGGTAAACTGTGTTAAACCCTCACTGTTAGTTGTCTGTTCAGCAAGAGTGCGAATAGTTACACCAGAATCGCTGTTTACTTCAAGATTCAACTCATCTTTGAGCCTTTTAGAAATTAAAGTTACTTGCGAAGCGGTGTCATGTTGCGCATAAACAAGAGTAGACTTGCCAGTGCGAGGATTTATAACTCTGACCGCACTGGTACGAAGTAACACATTATTTGTAGACGGAATAAGTTTTCGCGCCGTGACTCCATCCCTTTCTGATTGACCATCCCCTTCGGCATCACCTTGCGAGCGATTTTCATTCTCAGGTTCAGCTTCAGCGGCCCCAACGTCAACAGAAATGGTCTTGCCATAGCTTTCGTGCAATACAGTGGCATGCTTATTTCCGGCTTTCGGTCCACACTTACGACACTTTGACGGGAAAGAACAATTACGAGCGACATGACCCAGCGCGAGACAATTAAGACATCTCCCTGCGTCGATTATACTTCGTTTTTTACACTCGTTACTAAAACTTTTAAACAATTCGCAGTCTCCAATAAAATGTCTAGAATTAGAACCACTACAGATGAAACAGAGAGGAAGTGACTTTGTTTGACCCATACCAGAGGTTACGGCCACTTGTCTAACACGAGCAAAACCACGCCTTCTACCATTTTCACTAGACTTGCTAGCAGGGCCGTATCTAGAAAAATATTTCAGGGGGGTCTTGATATGAGTATCTATTACCGGTACAGTATAAGACGGGTTATACAGGCTACAGTCTAGCATTCCGATGTCGGTAATCATCACGTCATTCCTGAATACTTTCTAATCCACAAATGGATCACAAATACACAACTGTTTAAAGAACTACTGAAACATATTAATTTGTTCAGCATTGCAAAACCTCTAGTTGTAAATGCAATACACATAATGCGAAAAAAGAAAAGGATCATATGCAATTGCAATGCAATATTACGCGAAGTTAATATTAACAAAATGTAATTCTCAACACACGAGCATTTGACCGATCTATTAGGTGAATAATTTACGGTAGTTCTACTATTGCGCTGCATTTGACTTTGGTCTTACCACGATGGGCGTCTGTAGAAGATCATCCAGGCCAATAGCTATTCCAAATTGCTGTTACTTATCTTGATATTCTTAAAAAATAAACCCATTCTAACAAAAGCTATTTTCCAAAGTCTTGATTTTCGGGGGTAAGCACATGGGGGCTCTAACAGGGGCGTAGCCAGCGGAACATTTAAGGGGGGGGGGGCAAACTACAACATGCCAAAAATTTCAGAAATGTGATCTATTTAGATCAAGGCGTTAGGCTTACGCTGTCTTCCCGTATTTCAATTTTTGCCTTAAGTTATTGGTATTTATTTCGTTTACGGATGAATATGGAGTTAATTATTTACTGTAGACCTAGGCAGGCAACCCTTAAGTTCGTTTATCGCTACTTTATTGCTAATCAAGGTGTCTTCTGCATGGCATTACGTAATTACGAAAATCCAGCGGTTTTGTCACGGTATGGTATGCACGAGCAGGAAACACATAAAACAAAAATGTCCCACAGAAAGAAATATCACATTGACATCAATCAAGAACAGTAATCATGCTTTGGCTGCAGCGCCAGCTCTTGATTCTGGGCCAGAAGTATTTGTAGGTGCAACACATTCCTGCACTTGCGTACTGTTATTTTTAAAATAAGCTTTAACAAATTTTCTTTCCTCTTGCTCGCCATTTCAACGTTGGCATTATATTATATTGCCTTTTTGCCATACGATCATGCTTTTTTTTCTGTACTTGCACTTAAATAGTCGATCCCATTCCGCTATTACGATGCAATAATGTTTAACAAACGCTTTTTGCGGAGAAGTTCTGTCGAAATTCAAATGGCGTAAATATTAGTGTCGTAAATGAAAAAACGTTAAAGATGAGGGAGCTTTTGAAACAAAGATTACGGTGTTTTATAAGAACGTCTTGAGCACGCTTTAGATTAGGCTTCGTCAAAAATGGGAGAGGGGGCAGTTCCCCGGTGGCCCCTCCTCTGGCTACGCCACTGGCTTCATTAAATCAATACGTGGTTGAGATTGCTTTTTTCACTCTTCATCAATAGGGTGCTGCAAGATAGGGACATAGAAATAAAAAAGAAAAAATACAATTAAAGATGGATTAATTAAATGGAGGTCCGGCAAATGCCCAAGTTTACAACACAAAATTTTCGCGTCTAGGCCGAAGTTTTACAAACTCTTCTACCACTTCCTGAATATCGACTTTAGTATTGCGGTAAATAGAAAGCAGTGCCAGGCCTGTTAATCTTTTTTGGCCCGTCGAATTCCGTAGATAGGTTTTTAACCTTTTCAAGGTTGAAAAGGATCTCTCAGCCGTTGCTGTCGATACAGGCAGAGCAAGCAAAATAGCCAGAAGCGCCTTCACATTAGGAAATAGATCCCCATTGCATTCCAAGTACGCTTGCGTCAAATCAAAAGGAAAACTCTGGTCTGACTCGGAAACAAGTTTCCATTTTTCCTGCCATATACTAAATTCAGCATGGAACGACCCCGGCTCAGGAAGCAGTTCTTTGTAGAACTCCACACATTTCTTAACGTTGTGAAGATCCTGCTGAGCGTTCAACTTGATTGCATACTTGGGCGTTACCATTTGCAAGTAGGTAACAATATCATTTTTGCTTTCGAACCTTACCTTTAACTCTTGTAAAAGATGGTCAAGATAAGGAACAAAAACCACTCTTCTGCAGTATTCCTCTGCGCTGTTGCTGGAAATATTTCCTCTGTTGGATTGTTGGGTCGTAATTCTCGGCATTGTTATGGGTTCTGCAACAGTTTCATTTAATTCACATGCTCTTTGAAAAATTTTTTCAAATTCTTTATTGGCGTTGGTTCGTATGGCATTTAAACGGCTTATCATTTGTGTAGCGTGTGAGAAACTCTTCAATAAGTTACACGTTGATGACTGAATGTGTTTCGATAAAGACAATGTGTATGACATGAACTCGGACAAAACCATCAGGCATATAACGAACTGACTCTTTGTAATTACATTTACCAACTGATGAGCTGGTTGAGCGGCTGAAGAATTGTGAGACATTTCGAGTTCTTGTAGCGTGTTAACAATAGGTATATACATCTTTAGAAAGCGCAGGACTGAATCGTGTCGTTCTACCCAGCGAGTCTCGCTTAATGGAATCAAAGTCGAAAAGTTGGCTGTAGGAAGATGACTAGCAACTTGCTGTTTAAATAATTGCATTCGTTGAGAAGATCTTAAAAATGTGCACACAGACCCGATGGTTCCTAATGAATTTCGTAGCAATGGCACCGAACAGGATTTTGAAACAGCAAGGTTTAACGAATGAGCTTTCGGATGCTTTGAAGAAATGTGAGCACGAACTCCATTTAGATGTCCACTCATAGCTGCTGCACCATCATAACCTTGTCCGACTATTTTGTTGGGATCCAAACCAAGTTGAGTGACTTTGTTTAAGATGACTTTTGCTAAACCCACGCCAGTTACATCATACACAGGAACAAATTCTAAGAAATCTTCGCATACTTTTTTGGCATCATCATCAAAATAGCGACAACATAATGTCAGTTGCTCCGTAGATGAAATGTCCGTGGTTTCATCGGCCAAGATGGAGTAGCATTTTGCAGCTTTAATTTTCGAGACTACTGTATTCTTGATTACTTCGCCACAAGCTGCAATAATATCATTTTGAATGCTTGGACTTGTATATAGAGAATTTCTTTCGGCAGTTTCTAAATGTTTTTTTAAAGCGCTGTCCCCAGCATCCACCCGAAACCGCAAAAGGGAACGAAAATTGCCATCGTTTTGAGACGATTTAGCCAAAACGTCGCCAGAATCATTTGTTCCCCTTAAAGAAAGCTCTTGGCGCCCACACAAAATGATGGTTTTAATAATTGGCACAAGTTTAGATCTGTCAATAGCCACCTGTTGCGTATGGCCGGAAACGGTCTGTTCGATTATATTAGCTCTCGTGCCTTGAGCAACGGACAAATAATTTTCTGCGCTCACTGTCGCACTCTTATGGTAATGACTCTTTTCATGATCTCGAAACTTCTCCAAGGCGTCTTTCCATTTCGTAATAGTTGTAACACAAATGATTTTAATGATTGATGCCTTCCTTTACCAGCATGTTCAGAAGAAAATAAAACACACATAATTTTACAAAAAGCACCTTCAAACTTTTGCGAATACACCAACCACGGATACCGTTTCAGCCAAGTTAACTGAAACTTAAGGTGTCGTTTCGGATCAACAGGAAATTGATACGTTTCTGTGGGCTTCCAAGGAGACAGGAGAAGTATTTTTTTTGTACTATCATTTGGGGATGACCCTATAAACATACCGATATCGTATTGGTCACAGTCATTGTCTGTTGCAGCATTACTAACAGTAGCTCGAGATGTAGAAGCACCATGGCTTTGGCCGATCGTATCGCTGCCTAAAGGCACAATTCGCATGTCCTGTGCAGCATAAATCGTTTCTTCTTCCTTATCATTTTCGTCTAAACTTGAATTTTCAGCCCTTGATCTGCTTTTTTTTGAAAAAAAGTCTGTGATAGGTCTATTGGCTGGTGTTCTTTTCATTATTTTAAAGCATAATAGTATTACTCTAATAAGTCTACGTGGCAAATAAGATAAGTTGATCAAACCTTAATTTGGACTGCTAAGTTAAGGTGCCATGTGCCACCCAATTCGGGGTTTGGTGACGGCTGCTACGTACGGCTATTTTTCCTGCATATATTCACCCCCCAAAAAAAGAAATAAAGTTTTCCTCTCTTTTACCATAAAGCAGGGGTTGGCAACCTTTTTTTCGCACTGCGGACCGGTTTAGAACTGAATTTTTTTTTGCGGCCTGGCCTTCAAAAAACCACAAACATTAGCAACGAAAATTATTAGAATGTGTCCCTCACGTCCAGTCTATTTCATGTAAACTTGCATTATTTCATCAGAAGATGTTAAAAATCGAGCAACCAAGTCTCTTTTTTACAAACGTCTTAAAGAAATTGCGTTTAACTTTAAACGGCTAAAAGATAGCCTACTTCAAAGCAGTTAACCTTCAAAAGAATGCGGGTCGGGGGTCGGCAACCTGTAAAATTATACGGTAACGAACTCCACACGGACTGGCGTCAGCCGCGACCTGGTGGTTGCCGACCACTGCCATAAAGCCTCAAGCTTATCATCAAATCTTAATTTTACTCTTTATAGAACAGGTAACGACCTAACTCTAATGCGAATGGCTAGTTAATTACTCCTAAAACTTCAAACTTCCAATCAGCTACTTTCATACTCTCAAACAATTCTCAGTCTTGCTATGCTAGATGAGTGGAAGCATATATACAGTATGTTTTAGATTAGTAGAGGATTCTGCTTGTACACACGATTATCACGTCACACTACGCTTCTATACTATTGAGGATAAAATTAAGCACTGCGATGCTGCGAATGGTAATAGCAAGAAATTAATTACAGTTTATTTTAGACACTAGACCCGTATTAAAAAACACACACACACAAAGAGCTTAAACACACACTTAACTACACAAAAATATGTACAAGGCTTGTCTTGTGTGACTTCGTGTGATTGCTTGATTGACCGAAATAAAGGTTAAAAGGGCCGCTGCTTTTATACACTTTGGTTTGCTTATTTTTCGTTTTGTTTATGATTTTGCCTGGTTGTGCAACCATGCATAGCTATTCTCATTTCTCAACTTGCATATTTTACTTTTTCGCGTTTTGTTGCATACTCCTTTTTCTGCGCTTTTTTATTTTCGTTTGTTACTTTGATCGTGCTTTGATTAGTTAGTATTGTGAACGTCTGTAACAAAAGTCACGATTGATTAAAAAAATATTTCGGGGGGGTTTGATCCCCCCATATCCCCCCCTAAATACGGCCTTGCTTGCTAGTATCCTTCTCGTCATGTTTAAAAAACGTTTGAGCGTAATCGGAAGTCATTACACTCAGCTCATGTACAATCAAATTTCGTAAAGAATCAAAACCTGGACAGTTCAAACTTAACTTCATTCGCGCAAGGTAATCAAGGTATCTTCGCTTCAGTACAGCAGGAAGTCTACTTGCCACGTCCAACAGTAATTGCCCGGACAGTTTTTCTACTTCGTCATGAGCATAGGCGAAAACCTCTAGGGTATTCAGATCTTCATTAAAAGATTTAAGGGAGGAAACATCAAACACCACCTTAGATCCATGACGAATATCAATTATTTCGGGCTCAGTGGTGAGACCTCCGGATACTCCATACCTTTGACGCAGTCGATCGAGGGCCTTCTCAATTCGCTCTGAAGTAGACAAGCTTTTCATAGGCGCAAGAAACAACTTTACCATTTCCCGAGGTTGGCCCGCACAAGATGCTCTAAGTATTTCAAGTCTACGTTCATTACATGGGCTTTCACTCATAAGTTTACGTATTTGGTTCTCATAAAACACGAACGCAATGTTATGGCCGTCATACCCGATTTGAGAGGCAAGATTAAGGTATTCATTACGCCCTTGGCGGTCAAGATATTCTTTAAACACGGACTTTTCCGACGACACAACGGGACGCTCACGCAACTGCGCAGTATTAGACGCAACACGTGGAAGCGCTTCATTAACATTAATCACGTCAAACGCCCCTTTAACTCGAGGACTATAATTTACGTAATTGCCATTATTGACATGGTCTCCTATTTGGCGATTTACTCGATTGCAGTATTGATTTTCAGGGTAAAATTTAACAGTAGGTTCAACAGACCTACTGGGGCCCTCAGTTTCACTATTCTTTACAGTTTCTCTCCTGCTACCGTTAAATGACGTTTTTAAGTACGATTTAGTAACTGCCCCGCCCGCCAGTTTAAGGCAACTTCCCGAGTGGCTTCCTAACCACGAGGCTACGGATGCCCCATGTTCGGACAGTGCTATCAGTTTTTCCTCCGCGTCCAGCTTTGCCCCCTGAATACGAAACCTAGCTTCAGCGTCAGCTTTCGCTTTGGCAGCAGCGGCATCAGCTTCAGCTTTAGCATTAGCAAGGTCGCGATCTCGTGCCACCTCAAGTTCAACGCGTTTACGTTCAACCTCTATTTTACGTGCTAGCAGTTTGCTGATGGTGGAGAGCGTGCTTGCAGGTGCCTTAACCTGCGAAACACTGTCCTCCGGCTCAAGATCATCATAGAACTCGTTCTCGTTCAAAATATCAATTGCACGTCGCGTGGCATCATGTAGGGACTTACGGCACTGCTCAAAATGAAAGTTAATTTCCTCTAGAAGATGTGACACATAATTGGGGTCCAAGACGTTATTGTGAGCCCTTTCTTTAAAATCCCCAATAGAGCTTTCAATATCCTCAAATTGCATTACGAGATCACTTAGCTGAGATGCCGAAGCCGCCCTAAGGCTAGTTATCAGGGTTTTCATGTTAACGATTAGCAATCTTTTCGCGGTCAAGAGCTTACGGCTCCAGTTGGTCTCAGTACCGGAATTAGTATGTAGAGCGGATCTAGTCCCACCCTCGTGATCGTTAATTTCAGACATATTATCAAATAAGTACACTAAAACAACACAGTAAATAATTGTAAATAAATAAAAGTAAAACTTGCCGACAGTTCTCAACAGTTCTTTGAATAATCTCGAACACGATCTCCCTTGAAAGACTTCCCGCACAAATGACTCAGCGTTGCTGGAATCTCGAAGTAAAGCAGTAGGTTCAGTAACAGTGCACTGAGCAACGAAATGGTAATAGAAGTCTTCACGGGATCGGAGTCGAGTGACAGTAACCAGTCGGAAGTATCAATCAGTTTTTAATTCCAATCTAAACCAATCTTTGAGCAGTAGTTAGGCTACTTAAATTTACTTTCTTCCTTCTCGTAAGTAATCAACAGTTGAAGTACCAGGAGTTTCTCAGTTTTATTCTTATGTTGCGTAACCGACCGCAAAATAAGAGCCCGGAGGAATTCCAAGGCCTTACTAGCAAAGCATCTGATGTTTCCACCAAACTTAAAATAGCTTGAATTTATTCTTGAATCTTTCTGACAAGGCCAAACTTGAATCCAAAACAAAAGCAGTTTCACGAAACAAAGGGTCAATAAAATTGAATGAAATTACTTGCCAACTGCAGGCTTTGCCTGTAATAAAACTGAGATTTCTTCTCTCGATAAAATGGCGACTTAAAGTAATAAATTAAAATTGGTCCGAACCACAACTAAACAATAACGAATCTGAGGATTAAAGGTGCTATGTGCTACAAGAAAACAAATCACGTGAACAGTTGCGCAACACATTGTTAGGGCGTTTCTTAGAATTGCAATAAAATTACAAACTGTGGAAACAAAATGACTATCTGCTAGCCAAAAGCGGTGACTAGCGGCATAACAGTTGCAAACCAATTAATAGGAGACGCACACGTTGGATCGAATCCAGCCCAGGTCCAGATGACGAAAATAGCAAAGCCGGTGCGTGAACATCAATAAAACTATTATCCTTAAAGTTGTTCTCGTGCACAGTGATAAAGCTACACAAAAAATCAAATCTTCATTATACTCACAGTAATACACCGAAGCGTGCAACGAGTGGCGGGGCCCATCTCCGCGGCTCAGCGCCTGGGTCACGCAGTTCCGAACGAACGTCGCAACGATGGCGAGCCGTTGGCGACTCTCTGACGATCTGATCGGCCCGGGAATCGAAGCCCACACCTCCCGCGCCGATAGGGTGGGTTTAGCAACTGAGCTAATCGGCCAGTACAATGCTTTACAAGTATGCAGCAAAAACATGTTGCTTGTCCGACATTTTAAGCAAGCTCGCAAATCTTGCAATAAACTCAAACAATAAACGCCATGATTTTTGAAGGATTTATGTAGCTGCAAGAACGACTGCATTCACACAAAATGAAATTAAAAATCATCGAGCCTGTGTTCGATTCTAAGGGCAACAAATCGCGCCATAAAACTCACGTTTAAACCAGCGATTTCACTGCTTAACAATCTGCGCAAAAATTAAACGCTGCATTATTTCGCGTAACACTTCGCCCAAGGTATTGCAGATAAATCAATTGAAGTCAATAAGGGACCACTTGTTGATAAGTTGAAACTTAGAAGTTACAACTCAATACATACTTATTAATGGCAACTTTTTAGCAACTTAAAAAGTATAGCCACTGATAAACCAACATTGCTCGCATTAAGTAAAAGTGCTGTGACCACTTTAACGAAAACTTTGACACTGATCAAGGTACAGCCAAACAGTGTTGAATTTATCCAGTTACCCATATACGTAAGGCGTGAATGAAATAAAGCAAACAAGTGCTAATTACGACCACATTCGCAAAACCACAAGCCTGATGATCTGAGAACGGACTATGCTAGCTATTATTTAACAAAATCTTCGCCCTATGTGAAGACAGTTTCAATGCGAGGAATCCGCAAAGCTAAGTCATGAGTCCAATGCACCAACCACTTGGCCAATACCCATGTGCCCCTTATTGCTGCTTAAAACGTCAGTTTGAACACAAACTCATACGGCTCACTCACGAATCAATAAGTTTGAAGCTAAACTAGCTCAAAAACATGTTACCCTACTGCCCTCTAACGGATTAAACAAATAATTTGCTTGAATTTTATGAGGTTTCCTGAAATTTCACGTTTTTTACCTTTGACACCAAGTCAGGTGCTCTGGAGTAACCCTTCATTATATTGATATTCTTGTTACCCTCATTAAGGTTAATATCCTGCGATAATTTGAAGGTCCTAGCTGTTGCCGTTTAACAGTTATGAGCTTGTGAATAGTTTCCTGTTATTGACCTTTGACTCCAAACCACATGACTGCCACCCCTCGAAAGTTGTGAGACACAAGTTTACGTCGAGGTCTATCACTTCAAGCATCTAGCATCAGCGGTTCAAAAACCTTAGGCTGCGCAATATTGGCAACACTTTTCGGTTTTTTGACCTTTGACCCCGAGTCATGTGACATGGAGCGTTTATAGTTGGTACATTGCAAAAACATACCAAGAAACACCAACTCTATTAATTTCAAGTTGTTATGCGTTTTCAAGCATTAGTTATAGGACAATTAACATATTTGCTTATTTGACCTTTGACCCCAAGTGACGTCACGCAAAACCAATCACTGTTAATCCCTTTTGTACCCTGGTTGAGATACATCTGCTCCGTAAACTTGAAGGTCCTACCAGTTGCCATTGACAAGTTATTAGCGTTTGATCAGATTTTTTATCATTTTATTTGATTGACGTTTGACCTGTTGACCGCCACTCCCCAAAAGTTGTGAGGCACAAGTTCACATGGAAGTTTATCATCCCTCAGAGTTTCAAGTCTCTAGCATCAGCGGTTCAAAAGCCTTAGGCTGCACAAAAATCTGTTAAGATTCGTTGATTTGACCTTTGACCCTAAGTGACGTCACAAACAGGTCATTGTTGTGCATAGTTTTGTTCCCCACATTGATATGCATATACTGTGAAATATTGAAGGTCCTACCTAATGTCATTCAAAAAGTATTAGGTTTTGGTAAATTTGGTTGTTTGATTTTTGACCTTCAACCTGACGACCGCCACCCCCCAAAAGCTGTTAGGCACAAGTTCGCAATAAGATCGACCATACCTAAAAATTTCAAGCTTCTAGCATCAGCGGTTCAAAAGCCTTAGGCTGCACAAAATTCGGTGTTGAAAAAAGAAAAAACTAGATGGCAGCTGCAAGCACCCGCTTGTGGCTTCCCGATCAAACTTACTAGGGACCCAAACGTCTAAGGCAACAGCAGAGTGACTTCGCGTTTACAACTTAAAAAAACAATAAATCCAAACAAAGTGTAGGTGGGCATTATCACACATGAACTAAGTTTATTTTCCTACAGCCTGTGCTCCATAAACTTAATAATATTGTAATGACTTCTTGCATTTCTGTAATACAGTCATCGAAATCTCAATAAAACTATTATCCTTAAATTTCTTCACGTGTACAGTGATAATGCAGCACAAAAAATCAAAACTTCATTATACTCGCCGTATCACGCCCATGCGTGTAACGAGTGGCGGAGCCCACCTCCGCGGCGCAGCGCTTGGGCCACACAGCTCCGAACGAACGTCGCAACGGTGACGAGCCGTTGGCGACACTGTGACGATTTGACCGACCCGGCAATCGAACGTCACACCTCCCGCACCGATAGGGTGGGCTTAGCAACTGAGCTAATCGGCCGGCACAATGCCACACAAGTCTGCAGCAAAATCATCGAGCTTGCGATTACACTGCTTAACAATCTGCGCAAAAATTAATGGCTGCAATATTTCGCATAAAACTTCGCTCAAGGTATTGCACATAAATCAATTGAAGTCACACTGGTTGATAAGTTGAAACTTAAAAGTTACAACTTAGTACTTACTTATGATTGGCAGCTTTTTAGCAACTTAAAAAGTATAGCCACTGATAAACCAACATTGCTCGCATTAAATAAAAGTGCTGTGACTACTTCAACAAAAACTTTGACACTCATCAAGGTACAGCCAAACAGTGTTGATTTTGTCCAGTTACCCAATGGCATAAGGCGTGAATGAAATGAAGCAAACAAGTGCTGATTACAACCAATTTCGCAAAACCACAAGCCTGATCATTTGATAGCGGATTATGCTAGCTATTACTTTAACAAACTCTTCGCCGCAATGCAAACACAGTTTCAATGCGGGGAATCCGCAAAGCTAAGTCATGAGTCCAATGCAACAACCACTTGGCCAATTCCCATGTGCCCCTTTATGCTGTTTAAAACGTCAGTTTAAACACAAACTCATGCGGCTCACTCACGAATCAATAAGTTTGATGCTACAATAGCTCAAAAACATGTTACCCTACTGCCCTCTAACGGATAAAAAAAATAATTTGCTTGAATTTTATGAGGTTTCCTGAAATTTCACGTTTTTTACCTTTGACACCAAGTCAGGTGCTCTGGAGTAACCCTTCATTATATTGATATTTTTGTTACCCAAATTGAGATTAATATCCTTCGATAATTTGAAGGTCCTAGCTGTTGCCATTCATCAGTTATGAGCTTGTGAATATTTTCCTGTTATTGACCTTTGACTCCAAACCACATGACTGCCGACCCCCGAAAGTTGTGAAACACAAGTTTACGTCGAGGTCTATCATCCCTGAACACTTCAAGCCTCTAGCATCAGCGGTTCAAAAACCTTAGGCTGCGCAATATTGGCAACACTTTTCGGTTTTTTGACCTTTGACCCCGAGTCACATGACATAGAAAGTTTATAGTTGGTACAGTGCAAGAGCATACCAAAACACACCAACTTTACTAAATTCAAGTTGTTATGTGTTTTCAAGCATTAGCTATATGCCAAACGACATATTTGTTTATTTGACCTTTGACCCCAAGTGACGTCACGCAAAACTAATCACCGTTGGTCGTTTTGTACCCTGGTTGAGATGCATCTGCTCCGTAAACTTGAAGGTCCTACCGGTTGCCATTGACAAGTTATTAGCGTTTGATCAGATTTTTTATCATTTTATTTGATTGACGTTTGACGTTTAACCTGTTGACCGCCAACCCCCAAAAGTTGTTAAGCACAAGTTCACATGGAGGTCTGTCATCTCTGAACATTTCAAGTCTCTAGCATCAGCGGTTCAGGAACCTTAGGCTGCACAAAAATTTGTTGAGATTCGCTGATTTGACCTTTGACCCTAAGTGACGTCACAAACAGGTCATTGTTGTGCATAGTTTTGTTCCCCACATTGATATGCATATACTGTGAAATATTGAAGGTCCTACCTGATGTCATTCAAAAGGTATTAGGTTTTGGTAAATTTGGTTTTCTGACCTTTGACCTTTAACCTGACGACCGCCATCCCCCAAAAGCTGTTAAGCACAAGTTCCCAATAAGATCTACCATCCCTGAAACTTTCAAGTCTCTAACATCAGTGGTTCAAAAGCCTTAGGCTGTACAAAATTTGGTGTTGAAAAAAAAAAGAAAAAAAAAAGAATTTTTTGGAAACAAAATATGTTTTTTCTAGAAAGAGGGGGGCTGGCGGGGAAAGTTAGGGCGACCAAGGTGTAGACCTAGGTGGGACACACATTTGAACTCCAGGTCACTTCTGAATTGGAACAGTAGTTTAGCAGCTACAGCTGCTGGAAGTGTCAAAAAGTGCAGAAATGGCCAAGTAAAAACAATATGGCTTCCTTTTTCGGGAAGCCATAAAAAAAAATTTTTCTTGGAAACAAAATATGTTTTTTTTAGAAAATGGGGGGCTGTCGGGGAAAGTTAGGGCGACCAAGGTGTAGACCTAGGTGGGACACACATTTGAACTCCAGGTCACTTTTGAATTGGAACAGTAGTTTAGCAGCTACAGCTGCTGGAAGTGTCAAAAAGTGCAGAAATGGCCAAGTAAAAACAATATGGCTTCCCTTTTCAGGAAGCCATAAAAAAAAATTTTTTGGAAACAAAATATGTTTTTTTAGAAACTGGGGGGCTGTCGGGGAAAGTTAGGACGACCAAGGTGTAGACCTAGGTGGGACACACATTTGAACTCCAGGTCACTTTTGAATTGGAACAGTAGTTTAGCAGCTACAGCTGCTGGAAGTGTCAAAAAGTGCAGAAATGGCCAAGTAAAAACAATATGGCTTCCCTTTTCGGGAAGCCATAAATATGTAAGGAACGTTTGTTGCTGACCAACTGACTACAAACGATAGTTGATTTTAACAAGAAATATAATGATCCTTACTTTGTATTCATGCCTACTACGCAAAAAATCAAAAATTGTTCCAAGGCAAATTGGGGTAACATTGAAGGCATAAGTAATATTTCAGAAAAATTAAGTGTATGTTATGATGAAATAACTAAATGGGCAAGAAAATCTGTTCAAAGTTCCTTATGGTGAGTGTGGCCAGAAGATAGTGGAAGAAGCAACTAGGCTTCTAAGCCTTTATAACAATGAAACAAAACTAGAAAGTGTTGCTTTAAAAGCTCTAATAGTTTTTGTTCTATTAATACTGCAAAAATCTGCTAAAACTTCAAAACGAAAGGAACGTATTTCTCATGTTGAATGGCGATTGTGCATGTGGAAAAATGGTGAGTTTGAAGATCTTATTAATGAAGGAAAAGCTATTCAAAGAAGAATTGTAAGCAGCAGAAAAACAAAACAAAGAAGCATAACCAAGACTTTTACTAATTTAATTCTTCAAGGCAAAATCAAAGCTGCATGTAAACTCATAAATCGTCAACAAGGAGGATCTTTAGACATCAGTGTTGCAGTAAGGCCAAGGACTTTAAGGTCGAGGCCAAGGCCACGATTTCAAAATTTTTTCGAGGCCAAGGCCAAGGACACACAAGCCGAGGCCAAGGCCAAGGACATGCAAGTCGAGGCCAAGGACATGGATCAAGGACAACTGGCATTTTTCCGATTTCAGTATGAAATCTCAAAATGTGGGTCATATGGTCACGAAATAATGGTTCGCAAACAATTTATTGCCTAACATTGCAGACCTACAACGACAATTTTTTCGAAAATTACAAGAATAACAAAACAATTATACATGATACTAATCCAGTGCCAGTACTACTAGGCGCAGGGCATAAGGCTATAAATTGATATAAGATGTCCTAGAGGAAACTCGCAACAAAACTAAAACTAAGCCCGATGAATCGAGCATAAAGTTCCTTGTTGTTATTTAACGACAACTTCTTTAATGTAGAAAAAACGCATGCACTAAACCAGTTACAGGCAAACTTATCAGAGTTAAGCAAAAAAAATTTAGGTTTTATTAAATCAAATAATGTCTGCATGGAAACAAATATTAATGATGGTTGAAATCTTTACTACTTTGGTCGACACTGTTCAGCTTACTGCATACCAAATTGTTCAACAATTTTTGAATTTTGTGCTTACAAGCTAGTAGGTAACCTATAGCCGCATTTTTTACGTCTGTACTCAATCCGCAGTTCGCTTTCCCATAGGTGTAGTCGCATTCTTCGGTACAACATCGTACATTACCATTCCTACCTGCAATCTTTGGTGAGCCAGATTCAGTTTAACCCTTTGAGGGATATAACAATTTTAGGCGGTATATTTCGTGATTGTCTAATGGAATGGACTATTTAGGAGTAAAAAGAAACGTATTTATCATTTTTTTATTTTTATTTTGTTTTGCGTAGATAGTAGGGTATGGTACATATATGTACCACCAACCGTCCAGTTTACTTTTTAACGACTATCAGTTTTTGTGTTGAAATGATTTGAAAACGGCAGAATCTGTTTTATGACAGCAATAGATTTATTCCACAGCAATCAAAGGAGAACAATTTTGGCCCTACAGTTGGTTTGCAGCAAAATATAACAAATCGCGAAAAACTAATTATAATAGGCCTACGCATGTCGTTACAAAACACGTCACTTGAAAAAAACACAATAACTGCATGGTAGTTTCGTAGATTTTCATGGTACACTATGAAGTAATCTTGGCCATTTGCAAAGAACAAATAAATATCACAGTCAATGCACGTATTGTTTGTTCTGCTTTGCAACTTTTTACTCGAAGCCTACACAGCTTGCATCGCTGACATTAGGCTACCTTTTCCATGGAATGCTTAGAAATGAAGACTGGGTTGGACAGTGGGGCTTTTTTGTGTTTGTGGAAGACAGAATTCCAACAAGAACGACGTTTTTTGCTAGAGTAATTGCCAATCAATATCCGAGCTATGATCCTCCCGATTCCGATAACATCATGTAAATTATGTGGGAGTTGTTGAGAGCAATGTCGATCAGATGAAAAGCTGGTTTTATGTAGACTAATACTTCATTTTAGATTTACGGTCAAATTGATACATCACTTTTTTCTGGTCCATGATGTCGACTCCATTCACATATGCATTGTAGTGTGTGATTATACTGGGGCAAGTCACAGACTCTTTATCCCGGGGTCCTTTTATGAAAAGTTGAAAGCATGTGTATGGCCTTGTTGTCCATCCATTTCACACAGTGAATATTATCTAAAGCAAAACAAGCAACATCATCCCTTTTCATACTTTCGTCACTTGGGACTTGATTTTTTGGAACATGTCTACGATTTTCTCAAACTGTACCAACACTATAGATCTCATCTTTTAGAAACAACCTTGCAGCAAAGATGAATTGAAAAAATTGTCAATAAAAACTTGACAACCAAGTCCTTTCAGGTTTTCAGTCAACTTGGACCAGTTTTGCCAAATCACTATACTCTTTGAGGAAGCCTTCCTTGTCGAGAATAAGGTTGTTTTCTGTGTCACTCACATCTCCAAAAAGTATTTCATTGCCTTTATCATCAGCCAGATTGAAAATTCTTCTTTTAGTCATTTCTGAAATAATCATAAAATGAAAGAAAAGAAATTTCAAAAAATACAATAAAATCAAAAATTTACTGAAAATACTGATGAAGTAAAATCATAATCGCATTGTCTGATTGTAGTATTACCGGTGATATTTCCATTACGTTATGATTGAGCAAGCATTTCATAATCAGAGCAAGTTGCAGACATTATTCAGATGTGCATTGTAAAGTTATGAATAGTAGGCTAACCAAGCATAGTCTTTTAGTGCGCCCAAATATGGTACCCAGTACTGGTAACTGGCAGGCTTCCATGGGCTTGGGTGGACTGATAGCCTAATAATCTAATACCAGCACAAAAACTACCTAGAAAAGCCATTAATTTTACCTACACCCTATTCCAAGCCTTTCTTTCGTAATAATAAAAAGTGCACAGCCAGGACATTTTTTTCCTTCAGACGGTTGGTGGTACATATATGTACCACAAGTACTCTATTGTATTTTTGCATATATAATCTCAAAAAAATTGACTCAAGTTTTATGTTGTCATGAACTATGATAGTTAGTCTACAATAAACAACAACAAGAAATTTAATTTTATTTTTTATTTACGTACCGGAAGTACTTCAAATCTCTTCTTCCCAGCACAGCAACAACAACCAGTTTAGAAGAAAAATTTCTATTACTTAAACGCAAGTGTTACCAAATTAAACAATAAAAAATGAGAAAACAATTGTTACTAAAAACGGACAAAAAAAAATTTCGAAAAACTCAAAGGGTTATCCTGATAAACTGGGATTGAAACCATGGTACATATGTGTACCACCAACCCTCAAAGGGTTAAGGAAGTTCTACCCACCACGCCGCCACTGTCTTATACATTAACCATTATAACTAAAAACCAATTTACCAAAAACAAACAACAAATCAACGAAAATGCAAGCAATCATAATGCAAACAAAATCACAAAACGAAGCAAAACAAAAAGTGAAAAGCACTCACGTATCACATTCACACTCAAAGAACTACCCCACAACGTGCTAATTAGAATTAAGAAAAATCAATGTCGAAAGCACAGGCCCCGAAATGCAAGCTCGATGGGTTCACATAATAAATTCCCCTTTGCTAAAATCTCTTTCGACTAGGGCTAATGATGCTACAACAGTTAGCACCCGATGAGCTAAACAGCTCAGTTTGGGCAGAAAATTAATTACTTTACTCGCAATCTAAAGCTGCAACGTTAAAAGTTTTCGATTTTGTTATCAACTAATGATGAAGTCAAGTTTTGATGGTCGAGAGTCGAGACTTCAAAAAAAAAAAATTCGAGACCAAGACCCACGACTTGAAAATATTTTTGAGCCCGAGCAGAGGCGTCGTGCAGCCAAAAAGTTTGGAGGGGCCCGAGTAACAACTTAAGAGATATTGATCATTTACAACCTTTATAAAAGTCATATTTATAGCATTGAGTAACATCACGAAACAAGGAAATTAGGAAAACATACCAAAATAAGTTAATTATGGACAGTATGCGCAATCAGTATGGCCCCACGATTTAACAAAGGTGGAGGACATTACAGGGGTTTGGGGGAAAACCCCAGCCGCCGTAGGCAAGGTGAGTCTGGGGGCTTAGCCCCCAGTCGCCAACGGATTTTTACGGTTTTCACATAAAAAACACTCGTTTCAGCACACTTTCTTGTCATAAAAGGACATACCGGTACCTGCAGTGATGTGCAGTCACTACTATAGTGTCAGACAACACAAAAATAATTTAGTAGCCCATATCTTAAAACAGAAGCTGGGTTAAAATAAATAAAAGCAGGCTGCAATCATTATTGGTTTCGTTATATTTGATGGGATGACGTGTGTAGGTGTGTTCTAGGCTATAATCTTTAACGCATGCAAAATGTTTTTTAAATTCTAACCACAGATCAACAAACTAATTTTACTCCTGAGTCGAAGCGATTGATTGAAGCAAAATTTAAAAAAACAAAACAATGGAATTTATAGTAGCCTATAAGAAAGGGGGGCGAGGGTACGGGGTTAGTTTGAAAGATGAAAACAAAATAGCACTGGCTATCATTTTATTTTTTTACTTTTCAATTTTTTAAATTATAAAAAGTAAAACATCTCACTCCACGGGCCCCAATGACACGACGCCACTAGCCCCAGATCATAACTCAGTGAATTTGTTCGAGACCCAAGTTTTACAAACAAAGCTTGTCTGACCGAGTGCCCGGCGCATTGGGCTGGGGAGCTGGTTTCGCGGGTTCGATGTTCGGCTGGGCCATCTACCATGATGCACATACTTCACTACGATAAAAACCTTAGCTGTGCATGCGTGGCTTCGTAAAAATAGTATTAACGCTCTTCGTTTTTTAAGCAAACCTGCATATGCGATAAAATGTTCATACAAATTCAAGCTTAGGCCACAATTTTTATTTGCTACACTGGTCGTACTTTAAGCTATTCCAGTCTTCACTGGCCCTATAGTTATTACTCCTAAACGTTTTATAAAAAAGTTATAATTTTCAAAGAAGGCATAGGTTCAAGTTCATCATTCTGAGTCTGCAGTCTTTATTGTACCGGTACTCTAGTAGATCTGTTCTATAATATATAAAAACAATTACTATGAGCCTGGACAGAATGACTTCTCATCATAAAAAGTTTATCGTACTGTCGTGCTAAACCTGAAGCTCAGTCCACATGCAAGTGCTCTAAACGAAAAATTCAGAGCATCGAGAAACAGGAAAGCAAAAAAAAAACAAAAAAACTAGACAGCTGCAATTAGCACCTCTAACAAAGATATACTATAATATCAAATAACATCGCCGGCGCGACATTCTCTTTTTTAGACTGCTTTACATTTTAGCGAACACTTGGTGTGAACCCGGAGGATATGTTGGGGGGGTTGATAAGTGTTGCTAACGTACGTATAAGATGCACTCACCGGGGTAATCAGCAAATAGACGATCCTCCGAGCTTCCCATCAATACCTTGGATTAAATGTCCGTAACTTTAATCCAGTTTATAATCTCAACTAATAAGCGTTTGCTTCGCGGGAGTAGCAGCAGATATTTTCCAATTTGTTTGTTTAAATATGATTATTCTTGTAAACAAATTTATTTTATTTACTATAAATCTCCTTGGAATCTTATTCAAATAGAAGCATGATAACACCGCATGCACAAACTGTAGCCTTCGCTCAATGCGCTATTCTAGTTATCGGAAACACTGAAATTTTTAGAGAGAAACCAAAACATTAGCCATCCACTTTCATTTAAATCACGTTTTTTATGAGAAAACGCGAAGTTGACAATTCGCGCTTCTCGAAGCACAAGAGATTGATTAAAAATTAATAAATCGAAAAATATATCCTGTACATCAAAGCAAACTACAAATGTACTGTCAAAGGATAGAACATATACGAAGCGAAAAGCGTAGCGTAACAAAAACTGAAGCGCTATCGCTTCAACATCACTGTTTTACTTAAGACTGCTTTACATGGCTATTAAGAAAATTATAAAGTAAATAAACAACAGTTGATTGAAACTTTAAAGAAAAGCGTAAAGTAGCTTTCTCCCATCATTCTACGCGAGTTTTCGAACCTCAAGGATCTCCCGCTGAGAATCCAATTATCACAGATCAAATTTTCTATTAAAAGCTTTGTTGCTCACAATTTCAATTTAAAAACCTTAAGGAGAGATAGTGAGAAACAAAATCTTAAATTGTCAAAATTTTGCTTTTCACAATGTAACTTCAAGGTTTTCTCATCATGCATTGTTTACTTTTATTTCTCCGCCGCGCGAGCTTACCAAATACCAATGCTTATCATTATTTAGACCATTTTTGATTAAAACAGCTAGCGTTTTGTGAAAACAATCGCAAAGTTGAATTTTTAAAAATATCAAGTCCTCGAGCCGAGGACAGCGCAAAATCCAAGGCCTAGGAGAGCCGAGGCCAAGGCCAAGGACGACACAGTCGAGGCCAAGTCCAAGGACTTCACAAACCTGTCCTCCAGGACGTCCTCGAGGCCAAGGACATCCTTGAAGCCAAAAACATCCTCAAGGACTTCATCACTGGCTGCTAGAAATACATTTGGATCTGAAGGGCCTTCAAAGGTTGATGCAGATATCTGGAAACAAATGTTGTGTTCCAAAAAATTGAGCCCACGATGTGAACAACTCAGCTACCAAATTGCTCTGCTGGCAAAAACTTTAAGCAAACGTTTTGTTGATCCAACACCACTACAAAAATTATTGGCTTGCAGATTAATACCATTAGATAAGCAGCCACAATCTGAACAGCTGAAAATAAGACCTATAGGAGTTGGAGAAATACTTCGTAAAATAATTGGAAAATGTTTGATGATGCTATTTAAGCCAGAACTTACACATGCTGCTGGATCATTTCAAACTTGTGCAGGGCAAATGGGTGGAGCTGAAGCATCGATACATGCGATGAATCATCTATACGAAAGTGAAAAATGTGAAGCTATTCTTTTTGTAGATGCTGATAATGCGTTTAACAGCCTTAATCGTGAAGCATCACTTCTAAATATGAAACACGTATGTCCAGAATTTCAATATTATCTAGTAAATACTTATAGGAAACCTTCAAGATTGTATCTCCAGGGTAAAAATCAATTTATTTTGTCCCATGAAAGTTGTACACAAGGAGACAACACTGCTATGAGCATGTAATCATGCAACACAAAACCACTGATAAACAGACTCAAAAATCCAGATTTATACCCTGATGGAGAAACAGCAAAACAAGTATGGTTTGCAGATGACTCTTGTGCGTCTGAAAAACTTACGGCTGTTTTAGCATGGTGGAAAGAACTTCAGAAAATTGGACCAGGATATGGATATTTTCCAAAACTCGAAAAGTCAGTTTTAGTGGTAAAAACACTCACTAAATTTGTGGAAGCAAGAAATCTATTAGGTAGCTTGAGAATTACATTAGAAGGCAGTAGGTATTTAGGAGGAACAATTGGATCAGGGGGGTCATTCTGTGCTGTTCGAGCGAATGCCGAAAATTCTTGTTCGGGAGCGTTCGTTAGAACGTTCGCAAGAACGCTCCCGAAATGTTCGCTCGTCGGTATTCTTTGCTGCGTTCGGGACTTCACTTTCTGCGAACGCCGAATGTTCTTGTTCGAGAGCGTTCGTGACACCGTTCGCAAGAACGCTCCCGAACCGAACAAGAACATTTCGGCAGTCGATATTCTATGCTTCTTTCGAGAGCAATCGGAGATCGCGCAAACAAAACATGTCACTTCTTGTATAGTCAGAATGTTGCTTTTCTTGACTTTTTTTTCTACTTCTACGTCTTCTACTATGGTTGCTCTCGACTTGCTTTTATTTCTACTGATTGTGACGTGATAATGTTTCGGAAGCGTGACTACCGCATGATCAAGGCGTGAAATTGTAGCTCCTGCTACAGAAAAACAATAGAAACATTAACTTCTTGATACTAGTCAGTAAATCAGATCATTCTGTAAAATTATATTCAGTAAAGCACAGATTATTTACATTATTGGTTCTGAACGTAGTTTCGAATATAAGCGATGGAAACAACGGCAATTAGGCAATGGGCTGAAAGTGAAAAACACAAATTAATTGATTTAATTGAACAAAATTATGGCGTTTTATTTGAAGGATTAACACCAAACAAAACAAAACAAATGGTTGATCAAAAATGGCTGGACATTTTAAATGAAATTAATGCATTGGGTATGGGCTCACCACCTTTAACCGTAAAAAAAGCAAAAAAGAAATGGGCCGACATGAAGTCAATTTCAAAAAAAGCGGTAGCGAAATGGAAACGTGAGGCTAATAGAACCGATGGGGGGTCTAACACCGCACCTAAACCAAGCGAAATGCAATTTCGCATTGCCAATTTTATTGGACACGTCCATACTGTCGGAATCCCAGGAACCGAAAACTGCGATATTGGTGCGATGACCACCACTTGCAATGAAATTGCAGATGATTCTCCAGCACCAGCGCAGTTGGCAACTATTTGCTACCGTGATTTGTTTGAAACTGCAAATCCTCCTGTTGAAGTCGACAGCAACAGCATGCCCAGCAGCTTACTGTCCCTGACCGAAGATGCTAATATTTCCGTCTCAACAAGTACAGCGCAATTTAGAAACGCACCACCGATGGCATCTCCGATATTGGCTGAAGTACCGGTGCCTTCAAAAAAAAGCGCTTGAGCAAGGAAGAAGAGAACAAAGAATTGTTTAAAATTGTACAACAAATTGCAACGAGCGTGAAAAATATTCATGGGGAGTTGGAAAAAACAAACCAAGCGTTAAATGAAGTAACAAATCAGCTGAAACTATTAAACACTTTACACCAACAACTTGTTGAAGTTCTGAAAGAATTTTCCCAAAATACCTGTACGTCTGGAAGAGGAAATGAGCATTGCTAAACGTGATTAACTATTTGTCTGAAGAGCAAGCTCTAACTGTAGCTACAACGTTCGATCTTGTGTATTTCGTGATAAATGTTCTTGTGTGATTGTTATTTCGTTACATTGAACGCAAATAAAAAAAAATCAACAAAAAAACTTGAATTTTTTCGTCAGTTTTTGCAGGAACTAAAAGTTTTCAACGCATAATGCTAGCTCGTTATGTAGAAGTAGTATTGCTACTGATCAAAGTAATGATTCTTGATCTTTGCTCCTCTCCACTTGGTGATGCTTCTGTATGACCATCGTTATCATCATCATCAACTGAAGGTGGAATGTTTAACACACCACCAACTAATGGAATACCACGGCGACGGCAAATGTTATGCAGGATAGAAAATGCAATAAAAATTTTGGCAGCTTTTTCAGGCGAATAACAAAGAGTTCCACCGGTGTGGTCTAAAATTCTTTTCAAAACACCAAATGATCGTTTGACCAAACAGCGAGTTTTACGATGAACTTTATTATAACGATGTTCTTCTCTTGTTCTAGGGCTGTTGATAGGAGTCATCAGCCATCGTTTTAGTCCGTAACCGCTGTCACCCAACAGCCACCCATCTCCATGCAATCCTCTTTCAAACTGGTTGCATAGCGAGGACGTGCTCATTATAAATGAGTCATGATGTGAGCCAGGCCACCTTGCAACTACATCCAAATAAATCATGTCAGCATCACATACTGCCTGCACATTTATCGAGTGAAAGTTTTTCTGATTGACATATGCGTGCTCATCTACTAATGGAGCAATGATTGGAATGTGCGTCCCATCTACGCAACCTAAAACTCCCGGAAAACCAGCAATGTTATAAAACTTGTGCTTGGTTTGTTCTCTTTGCAGGTGTTGTAGGCATGTAAATGTATTGCCTCGCTTTTTGACACAAAGCTTCTACAAAATTATTTAAATATCTACCTACAGTTGGTTTCGAAACGTTGAGAGCATTCTGAACACTATTTTGAAAGCTTCCAGATGCTAAACATTTCAAAGCAAGAAGAATTTTTTCTTCCAACGTAAGGTCACAGATGCGACTACTCTACCTCCAAGTTCGTTTTTTAATAAAGAAGCCAAAAATCTTACGTCACTTTTAAATATTCGGTATTCACGCACAAACAATTCTTCTGCTAATTCTTCCATGGGATTTCTCTAGTCGCATTAGAGGCTGCATTTAAGAGATAGTACCTTGCAACCATTCTAAAAAGCTTACTCTATAACTGTATAGTATGACACTCTTGACCGAACGCCTCCCGAATGGGTAATGGCTTTCGTGGATTTTTATCACTTTTTACGAAAATTCGGCGAGAAAAACTAGTACAAGAACATCATAAAATACCGAGGCTCGAACGTATTCTATGCTCTCACTGAACACCGAACATTTCTTGTCGAACGCCGAACGTTCTTGTCGATAATCAAAAATTTATCTTTCGCACGTATAGCATGAAATACCAATCACAGATATTCGGGCTGAATTCGCCGATCGCCGAATTTTTGTGTTCGTTCGAAAAGCACGGAATGACCCCCCAGATTCATTTAAGAAGGTGTATGTGAAGAAAAAGGTTGATGAATGGATTAATGATATTCAACAGATCTCTGAAATTGCCAAAATTGAGCCCCAAATTGCATTTTGTGGATATATGAGTGAAATCAGCAAAAGATGGCTTTTCACAATAAGAACTATTCCTGATATTTCTTTGCTATTCAAGCCTGTTGAGGAAAAGATACGAGAATGTTTGATACCATCTCTTGTGCACAGAAGGATATCATCAATTGAAAGAAAAATTTTTGCTTTGCCAGTTTGGCTTAGGGGAATGGGAATGTTTGATCCCACGGAAATTTCTCAACTGGAATACAAGTCTTCACTGAGCAACTAACTAGTTTAATTGTAGATCAAATTGATTGTTTGCAAGATATGGATGAAAGCTTGGTTGCTCAAACAAAGCATATAGTATCCAAGAATAAGACTTTGTTTTTCAAGAACAGACTAAATCAAGTACTTCAAAATGCAGAAGTGTCCAGCAAAACCAAAAGGGCACTGGAACTTGCAAATGAAAAAGGTTCCTCAACGTGGTTGCAAACTACCCCCAGCAAAGAGCATGGATTTATTCTTAGTAAGCAAGAGTTTGTTGATGCAATGTATTTGCGCTATGGATGGAGTCTTGGCAATCTTCCCTCTGTATGTGCATGTGGACAACCAAATGATATGGATCATTGTCTTATACGTAAGAAAGGAGGCTTTGTGGTTATGCGTCACAATGTTCTTCGAAACACTGAAGCTGAACTTCTTCAAGAAGTTTGTAAAGATGTGCAAATAGAACCAACACTTATTCCATTAGGGGGAGAAAAAATAAATGGCTGTAATGAACATGGAGCTCGACTAAACATATCAGCAAGGGGATTATGGGGACAAATGGAAAGGACCTTTTTTGATGTAAGGGTAACTCACCCAAACACCCAATCTAATTGTTCAAAATCCCTCAGAAAGATTTATGCTGAACAAGAAAAAGAAAAGAAAATACAATCATAGAATATTGGAGGTGGAAAAGGCAACTTTTGTACCGTTGGTATTTACCACATGTGGTGGAATGAGTCCTGAATGTGAGAAATGTAACAAGAGAATTGCGGAAATTCTTGCTATTAAAACAAAAGAGTCATATTCTGATATTATGTCTTTTATTCGCAAGAAGATTAGTTTTGCTCTCTTGAAAGCAACTCTCATAGCAATTAGAGCAGGGGTGTCCAACCTTTTTGGCCAAAGAGCCACATGCAATTTACGAATGATTGCGCGGGCCACCGGAGTGTTTACTGCTAAGACGCTACTACAACTCTAATCTTAGAAATGTGTATTTTTACAATTATAAGAACAATAAACGTTCCAACAGTAAATTCAAAATTTTTGCTACGCGTCGACATTTTAATGTCAAGTTTTGCACTGTTTTTTTCGAACAAGCTTGGCAATATTCGGCAAGATCGAACGATTTTCTTCTCGACTAAGTCGGTTTCCGACCAAAAAATTCGAAATTTTCACGTCTCAGACAGAGGCGCACCCAGGATTCGGCAAAGGAGGGGAGCACAACCGAGGGTGCGGGGGCGAAGCAGGCGAAGGGGGTCGGTTTTCACAAAAAAAAACACCCATTTTAGCACACTTTTTTAACGAAAAAGAGCATGCAGTGAGTGCAGTTACTCGTGACAATACAAAAATATTTTCGCAGCTTACGTTGTGTCTAAAAGCAGAAGCAAGGCCAAAATAAGTGAAAGGAGGAAAAATAAAGCCGCTTTATTTTTCCTCCTTAAGCTATTTTCGTCCCATATTTATTGTATTTCGAAGTGAAAGGAGGTTGCAACCATTATCAGTTTGAGAAATTATAGACTGAAAGTTAGGTTTTAGCACCTTAATACAGAGCCAAAAGGGGGGAGGGGGCATGGCACCGTGCTCCCCCTGCGTGCGCCTATGGTATAAATTCGGATCGCGACCAAATCAAAATCAAATCTTCGTTATACTCGTGGTATTACGCCGAAGCGTGTAACGAATCGCCGGACCCATCTCCGCGGCTCAGCGCCTGGGCTACACAGCTCCTAAGAAACGTCGTAGCGGTGGCGAGCCGTTGGCAACACTGTGCCGATTTGACCGAGCCAGGATTTGAACCCTAGATCTCCCGCACCGATAGCGTGTGCGCTAAGCAGTTGAGCTAACGGCCAGTCTAACCTAGTTTATTACTGACTACTTTTGAAGCATGAACACCATTGTGTGGAAAGGATGTTGTTACGCCTAATTGCAAAATCTGCTCAAAGACGCAACAAACTGCTTTTGTTGAAACTCGCTTCTTCTATTCAAGTTGTAAACAGGTGGAATAATCAAAATATTACAATTCAGAGATGGAACAGAGGAACGGAAGAATAGGTTTCTAAAAATTAACAAACTTATGAATACACTGGAAATTAATACGCGAACATAACAAACTTACCAACTCGTTGTGGCAGTCTAACTCTACTGCAATGAACAGCATAATATCACATTATAAAATTACTCTTACGAGCTGAAATATAAACTTAAATAAATCACTAACGATTAACGGACTCTTGCGAGCTAACATAATATAACTGCAACTTAAAACATTGAGCTGCTAACTCTGAAACGAATAATCGCAACTGACAAATTAAAAGGTTCTAGCAGTGCAATCAACTCGAAAACAAAGAATAACATTTGAAAATAAACACTTGGTTTGGGGCATTACGAGTACGTTAATGGTTTTAAAGCAAATCGAATGACTTAAAAAGAGTTAAAATCCTCAGAACATAGGTACGTGGTTCGAAACTTAGGATGTATGTTTAACGCAAATTCCTATACAAACTAAAAGATTTACGACGTAACATTCCCCCGCACAAAGTGGGAACCAGTAGTATCACATTTTTAGATTCGTCAGAGTGAAGTCGTCCAAATCGTTATTGGGCCGTTTTATTAAAGGTTCGTGACTGCATGTTAACATTGCATAGCTTAGTAATGGGCCTTTTGAGCGTGCCGTGTTTTGTTTTGATGAGCACTAAACGAACTCTGCCATTCTTATCTGGAAAGGTACGAATAACTCGTCCTAGCAGCCATTTAGAGCGGGATTGCATGTCGTCGACTAAGAGAACAACATCATCTTCTTGAAAATTAGGGTAAACTTTGAACCACTTTTGGCATAAGGTCAAGTTTGGAAGAAATTCCGTGAGCCATCTGGACCAAAACCGGCAAGCCAAATATTGAATTTGAGCCCACCTTCTTTTGCCGTAAGAATCTCTTTTGTCGAAAAGCCCAGGTGGCAGGTTGGGATGGCCACGCAATAGGAGTAAGTGATTGGGCGTTAAGGGCTCATCCGCTTGAGAGTCGATGACAATCGGAACCAATGGCCTGGAATTTAGTATTCCCTCCACTTCGGCCATTAGTGTGAGAAAGGCCTCATCAGTAAGTGTTTGCGATTGCAGCAACGCACCGAGAATACGGCGAATGGACCGGATCATTCGTTCCCATGCGCCACCCATGTGGCTGGCGCTGGGCGGATTGAAACACCAAGATATTTCCTGCTGCAATAAAAAGTTGTTAATTTGATGCTGATTCCATGCAGCAAGTGACTCGCGCAAAACGCGCGCTGCACCAACAAAATTGGTCCCGTTATCACTCCAAACATGTTGTGGCCTTCCACGTCTCGAGATGAATCTTCTGAGAGCACAGAGAAAAGAATCAGCTGTTAAATCGTGTGAAACTTTAATGTGAATCGCTCTTGTGGTTAAGCAAGTAAACACACAGCAAAAGCGTTTGACAAACTTACGTGCCTGCTTAATCTCGAAAGGGCCAAAATAATCTACCCCAACATGATGAAAGGGCGGCTTATCTACTTGCAGCCGAGGTGCAGGAAGATCGGCCATTAGCTGTTTACCATCCTTTGCATTTCGCTTTTTACACAGCTCACATTTCCCAATGGAGTGTCTTACAGCAGCACCTCCTTTTATGATCCAAAAGCGTTGCCGTATTTCTGCCCATGTGGGTCCCATGCCGGAATGCCCCACTGCTTTATGATATTGTCTGATAATCAATTCGGTCAAATGCGAGTGCTGTGGCAGGATAATGGGATGTTTCGCATCAGCGTTAATGTCGGCTTTAGCTAACCTCCCCCCGACTCGGAGTACACCTTCCAGGTTACATGGGCGTAACTTTTTCATAGATTGAGGACATTGACTGGAGATTTGATCGGCGCTGGTGCCTGAAAAAAGGTAAGGAAAGATCTTTCTCTGCACAATTTTCACGAGTTCAATCTCAGCGCGTTTGATTTCAAACACTGAAAGTGGCTTAGCATTAAGCAAAGTCGTTTTATCTTTAGCTCGCAGTCTTTCTTTTAACCTTAACAACCATACCGTTAATCTTTTTAACTTGATAAAGGTAGAGCAACGATTAATCAATACCTCGATTGGATCAACAAATGAACTCACAACGTTGAAGTTTTTAGCTGTAACATTTTTAGCTTTACATTCCTTTAGCTCAGTTGGTAACTCAGGCAAAGGTGAGGGTAGAGAACACTCGGGCCAACAGGATGACGGTTGACATAAAAATGGAGGCCCAGACAGCCACAGATGAGAACTGAGCAGAGAATTGGCTGAAACGGGACGTGAGGCTAGGTCGGCAGGGTTTAATATGGAAGGAACATGATGCCATTGATCTGCTGTGGTATGGGTTTCTATAACCGCAAGGCGATTGGCTACGAAAACCGGAAACCGCTTGGTAGTATTTCGCAGAATATGCAAGACTGCCGTCGAGTCTGTCCAGAAGACGGATTTGATGTCGGGAATACCAATCTCCTTTTTCACGAGTTGTTCAAGCCGGACAGATACTACAGCTGCCGTGAGCTCAAGTCTGGGTACAGACACGGACTTTAAGGGAGCAACACGGGCCTTTCCCATAATGAATACGCAATGAAATTGCCCTTGCCGATTAATCATTCGCAAATAGCAACAGCTGCCATAAGAATGAAGAGAAGCATCGGAAAAGATATGGAGTTCGTGACGCTCTACTAATCCAAAGTCTTCCGGTACAAGACACCGCTTTATGCGCAGCCTGCTTACTTCGGCTAGATCGTCTAACCATTTTTCCCATCTAAGAACATCTTCGGAGTCAAGACTTTCGTCCCAATTCTGTCCTTTTTTACAAAGATTTTGTAGGAGTTTAGGTTCCAAAGTAATAGGGGCGACAAATCCGAGCGGATCGAAAAGACTGCTCACTGCGGACAACACACCACGTCTTGTCAGGGGCCTTTGAGGAAGCGATACATCAAATGCAAACTCATCTTCCTTAAGATTCCACTGTACTCCCAGCACTCTCTGATTGGAAGTTACTTGAAATTCGTGATTTTGCAACCTTGTGGACCTCTCCTCTTCAGGTATGGAAGACAAGACCTTTGGATCATTAGTAGCCAATTTTGTTAAATGGAATCCTCCTCTATGCAGTAGCTGGATAAGATTTTGTATGGTTCGAATGGCCTCTTCCTTCGAACTGAAAGAAACCAAGCAATCGTCCACATAAAAGTTGCTGACTACTATCTCAGCTGTGATGGGTTCATGCAGATGTCCGAAATCCCGAGCAACTTGGCGTAGGCAAAAGGAAGCGCACGAAGGGGATGAGGTTGCACCAAACAGGTGAACATCCATGCGATGGTCAACAGGCTGCTGACTCAAGTCCCCTGAAGGCCACCACAAAAATCTCAGCGCATCGGCATCTTTAGGTTCCACTCGAACTTGATGAAACATGGCGCGTATGTCACCAGTAACAGCAATCTGTTTCTTGCGGAATCGAATTAAGACACCTACCAAGTCATTAGCAAGGTTTGGACCTCGCATAAGAGCGTCGTTCAAGCATATGCCTTTGTGCTTGGCAGCGCAGTCAAATACGACCCGCACTTTATTGGGTTTTTTGGGGTTGATCACAGGATGGTGCGGAAGAAACCAAACAGTGGAATCCGTTTCGTGATCAGGATCAGGAACAAGTGACGCATAGCCTTCAGAAAGGTAACCTTCAATAGTATTAACATATTGTTCTTTCAAGCGCTGAGTTTTAGAGAGACGTGTTTTGAGACTTTCAAGCCTCCGTAACGCCATTTTGCGATTAGCAGGTAGGGGTTTAGCCGCTGGTCGCCAAGGTAATGGTAGCTGGTAATGTCCATCAACCAGAACCACAGACTTTTGCATAAGTTGATAAGTTACCCTATCTTCTTTAGATTGCGGCTGGTTCAAGACTGCAATGCCATCTGCAAAATCAGTAGACCATAAGCGTTCAATTTCTCCTCGCAGAGAATCCTCACGGACATGAACAAAGTTGACAGCACAATTAGTTGAGGCCAATGGGTTAAGTGAAGGACCTAATAGTGACCACCCTAATGGTGTTTCCACAGCGACAGGTTCACCTCGACCCCCCTTACGGGTACTGAGCGGGCAAAACACCTCCGGCGCATCTGCACCCACAAGCAAAGTAACCGTGGCACCGTTAACAGAAGTAAAGGGAATATCCTTTAAATGAGACAGCTCATTCAATTCGTTTTTTGCAGGGATAGCATTTGGCTTTACAGGTATGTCTGCAATAGAAACGACCTTTTGTAGCTTAATGCTGTTAATGCCATCAAGAGAAGATATAGTCAGACTACAAGTAAGCCCTTGGTAAGTACATGCAGAGTTAGTCAAAGTTTGCAAAGTTATATTTTCCGGCGAGCCTGAAATCTCGAGTGCTTCTATCAATTTTTTATCGCAAAAGCTTTGGCTCGATCCCTGGTCAAGGAAAGCGTATGTTAACGCTTCGCGACCCCCATATTTAACACGAACTGGTACTACACAAAGATACACACCGTTTGAGACTTGTGAGCAAGTAACAGCACTCGTGGTACCACTAGGCTTTTCATCTGCCAGTGGTTTTGTTTCCACTGACACGGACTCTTTTGAGCGATGCTTGAAATTACTTTTATGCAGTAACGTGTGGTGAAAAGTACCTTTACAGCCTTCCACCGAACAACAGTTAGTACGTTGACAGTCGCCAGTTTTATGCCTTGAACTAAGGCACTTGTAGCACAGCCGTTTAGACTTGACAAAACTGGATCTATCTTTTGCATCCAAAATCAAAAATTTAGGGCAATCGTGCAGCTTATGCGAGCGCTCATTGCAATACCAACAAGAATTAGTACAAAGCGGAACATTATCATTTAAGTTAGCATTACTAACTGCAAAATTGTAAGTGGATTTAGTTGTCTTTTTATGAGAACCTTTTGAATCGGAGTGAGAACCGAACACACGGCGCCCGTACAAAGAATTCATCTCTTCGGATTCTCGAGCGACAAAATTAACAAAATCTTTAAATTGTCCCACTCGCCCATTATTACGATCTTCAATAATCACCGATTCTTTAACCCAACGGCGACGTAATTCAAATGGGAGTTTACTAATAAGTTTAGTCATAGAATCAAGAGAATTGACGCTTCTAAAGGTTGACAAGCCTTGTAAGGTAATTAGTGCCTTTTCTAGAATCTCAGAGTAATGTTTAAGTCCTTCCGGATCGTTACTCTTAACTGAAGGGGCGTTAATCAAATTTTGTTCACACATATCGGCAATCAAACATTCTCTGCCATTATCACGTTGCAGTCGATCTTTGGCAAGACGATATGCAAAGGTTCCCCTGTCAGCATAATGCTCGATTTTAGGTTTGATTTTATCCTCACAGTGCTGAAGCAAAAGGCAGAAAAGCATTGTATTGTCGTGAACTCGGGGCTCTATATGTGTCTCGAAATTACTGATGAAAGATCTAAATTCGAGTGGATTGCCATTGAATTTTTTAAACTCAGGTCTGGGCAAGAACAGTTCATCATAAGACACATTATAAGGGTAAGGGGCAAAAGATGCAAACCCGGGAGGTTGTCGAGCTTGAGACACATTGGGTCGTAAATTAGGTTGATGGTAGTTACGCGGATTCCAGTTATCTTCAACAGAATATCTAGGCCCCCCATTACTGTGATAATTTTGAGTAGAGGTAAGTTTTAAGGGGCGCTCTGACGAACCCACAATGCGCGAATGTGCCGTCGTTTCGTTAGCATACACTGAAGTAGGCCTACACAAAAAATTATCACCAGCATGCACTGACTGTTCAGATTTAGGCCTAGTTAAAAAACACTCGGAAAACGAAACACGCCGATTCTCCGTTGTCGTGAGCGGAGCATTGATAGCAGTTACTATAGAATTAAGCTCACCGACTGATGGCATCTGATCTCGCGTTGCGCATTGTCCAGCCATGTTCTCGGTCGGAATGTTCGGATTCATCGAGGAATTTGGCAAGGAGTTGCTTGGAAAAGCGGAAGGAATTGTGCTTTCTACCATCGGTTTGATTGGTGCAGGGTTTCGAACAGTACGAGGGCTGCTTTCACTTTTTTCATCGGATTGGTCCCAAACTTGCAACTTTGCCGCTGCCACCTCTAGCTGACGCTGGGCTTCTCGTTGCGATTTTTGTTGTCGCTGCTGTTTTAGCTGGAGTTGCATTTCTTGTTGCTGCTGCTTTAGCTGAAGTTGCATTTCTTGTTGCCGCTGTTATAGCTGGACTTGTATTAGCTGTTGTTGCAATTCTTCTTCGGCTCGTTCCTTGGCTTGTTCGGCTCGAATTTGTGCAGCTATAAATTCCGCTTCGACCGCTCGACGTTTCACTGTCGAACTAGAAGAAGCTTTTGAACGCGAACTCCCACGGGAAGGAAGACTGGTACCTCCAACGCTAGGCGGTTTTTTGCTAGTACTAGCGCACTGTTGTGAACTACATTTTGATAGAAATTCACATTTATGAGCATCAAACTCATTTTTGTTTTGGATTGCAGATAATGCTATAGAGTTATTTCTTTCACACGTAACTTGTTCTACTTTCTCCAAAAGCTCTTCATATTTTGATTCAATATTTGCCGAAAGAGAACGTAGGCTTTCAGAATTGGGGTCTCGCAGGGACATAATTCTTTCAGCAGAAAGGTAAAGAGCATTTAAGTGCTCTTGAAGCAGCTCGACGCTTTCCATTACTGGGTCGCTTGAAGGAGCTGAATTACTCATTGCTGTTCTCAGTAGAATATTCTCGAATAACGAGTTGAAACTCTTTTTGTTACGCCTAATTGTAAAATCTGCTCAAAGACGCAACAAACTGCTTTTGTTGAAACTCGCTTCTTCTATTCAAGTTGTAAACAGGTGGAATAATCAAAATATTACAATTCAGAGATGGAACAGAGGAACGGAAGAATAGGTTTCTAAAAATTAACAAACTTATGAATACACGTAACCGGCCGTTAGCTCAGTTGCAAAGCGCACGCTATCGGTGCGGGAGGTCTGGAGTTCGACTCCCGGGCCGGTCAAATCGACACAGTGTCGCCAACGACTCGCCACCGTTGCGACGCTTCTTCGGAGCTGTGTAGCCCAGGCGCTGAGCCGCGGAGATGGGCCCCGCAACTCGTTACACGCTTCGGCGTAATACGGCGAGTATAATGAAGATTTGATTTTGATTTGATTTGATGAATACACTGGAAATTAATACGCGAACATAACAAACTTACCAACTCGTTGTGGCAGTCTAACTCTACTGCAATGAACAGCATAATATCACATTATAAAATTACTCTTACGAGCTGAAATATAAACTTAAATAAATCACTAACGATTAACGGACTCTTGCGAGCTAACATAATATAACTGCAACTTAAAACATTGAGCTGCTAACTCTGAAACGAATAATCGCAACTGACAAATTAAAAGGTTCTACTATTAAATAAAGTCTCTTCAGTGGTGCTTAAAACTTCAAATCCATGAAGTAAATCCATCAACATACAATGCATTCTACCTAGCACCTTTAAAGGTTGCTTCTATATCAAACTCAAGTTTTTGGCCCCAAACAACGATACCCAATGAAAGAAAATATAACCACTAATACACAACTAAGTTCCCGGTAGCCTAACTAGCCCACATCACTATAAGCCCCTATGGCAACCCACTAATTTGCAGCTGCAGACGCGTTTCGACCTTATTATGGTCTCATCAGTGCAGCATAGCAACCTCCCACCTTCCTAAAAAAAAAAAAAAAAAAAAATTCTAACCTTCAAAAGAACTACACACTCCTAATCTAAGCCTCTCCTCGTTCTGCTCTGCTCAATACGTATTAGTGGTTATATTTTCTTTCATTGGGTATCGTTGTTTGGGGCCAAAAACTTGAGTTTGATATAGAAGCAACCTTTAAAGGTGCTAGGTAGAATGCATTGTATGTTGATGGATTTACTTCATGGATTTGAAGTTTTAAGCACCACTGAAGAGACTTTATTTAATAGTCGAAACGTATCCCGTCTGGTGTAAAAGGTTCTAGCAGTGCAATCAACTCGAAAACAAAGAATAACATTTGAAAATAAACACTTGGTTTGGGGCATTACGAGTACGTTAATGGTTTTAAAGCAAATCGAATGACTTAAAAAGAGTTAAAATCCTCAGAACATAGGTACGTGGTTCGAAACTTAGGATGTATGTTTAACGCAAATTCCTATACAAACTAAAAGATTTACAACGTAACAGATGTGAACGTAACAATATCGAAAATGTGATGCGGAACAATTTCCATTGTGATCCAATAAAACTAACTTACAAGAAAGCAAACATGAAATGACAATTTCTCGGAATGTAAGCTCACCATAAATTACCTAGCAATTAAGTTGATAATATTGGTAGTTTCGGAAAAGTCCCGCGGGCTACTCAAAACCTTTCCGCGGGCCACGGGTTGGACACCCCTGAATTAGAGGATATAGAGGTCCAGCTCAAAAACAGACTGTGCCCATTGCAGACGTTTCTTATAACTTAGTATAAGCGATAGCCCAATAATAGGCTAATCCTAATAAATGTTATCTATTGAAGATTTGCTTTGTTTCATTTAGTTTATATGATAGGATTAAAATCTAAAACTAATTTTTATGGCTTCCCGAAAAGGGAAGCCAGCAGCTGTAGCTGCTAAACTACTGTTCCAATTCAAAAGTGACCTAGAGTTCAAATGTGTCCCACCTAGGTCTACACCTTGGTCGCCCTAACTTTCCCCGACAGCCCCCCAGTTTCTAGAAAAAACATATTTTGTTTCCAAAAAAATTCTTTTTTTTATGGCTTCCCGAAAAGGGAAGCCATATTGTTTTTACTTGGCCATTTCTGCACTTTTTGACACTTCCAGCAGCTGTAGCTGCTAAACTACTGTTCCAATTCAAAAGTGACCTGGAGTTCAAATGTGTGTCCCACCTAGGTCTACACTTTGGTGGCCTTAACTTTCCCCGACAGCCCCCCATTTTCTAGAAAAAACATATTTTGTTTCCGAAAAATTCTTTTTTTTCAACGCCAAATTTTGTGCAGCCCAAGGCTTTTGAACGGCTGATGCTAAAGACTTGAAATGTTCAGGGATCGTAGATATCAATTAGCCTGTTTCCATGTCCAAAAATCGTGGGCTTTTGGCCCGCGGGCTTTGCTGAAAATTCGTGGACTTTTCTAGCCCATTTTCGTTGCGCATTTCCATGTCCAAAATGCTTTGAATGCTAAAGAGTGGGCTTTGAATGCTGAACTAAATTACCGGTAGAGGCGCTTAGTGAAACAGCCTAGCAACGATGTAACATAATTTTTCTTGGCATGACTAGCTTCGGTAATGCTGAAGCTATCATTTTTTTATCGTATCAAAATTAAAAGCTGCTTAGTAAGGGTGGTTAAACAATGCATCTTCGCTATTTGCTCCTCCATTTCAAGGCGCTAGGCCTATTTCCACTTAATCTGTTTCTCACTATAACTCAAAACTTACGCATTAGATCATCCCAATTTGAAGCAGCATTACCCCAAACCATGCCCAAATGATCCCCACTCGGATTTGTGCTTAGTTAAGAGCAGATAAAATGCTTTTACATTTTTTTACAAGGTATTTACAATGAATGAGCTGCTGGTTAGTGTACGTACCAGTAGTTAACACTGATCTCGCATGGCGCAGTAGTTCGGAGCGTCGTTTTCACGACGACCATGATCGCAAGGTTATTGGTTCAACTCCCAACCCAGTCTCGTTGTTGAGTCCTTGGATAAGATGCTTCATGATAACTGTCTCTGCTTGGTGGAATCCGGCTAGTAGCAAATCAAAGAAGTTCGAAGAAAATTCAACCGGAAAACTTGAAAACAAATACAAATCCTAAGCGAGTCTGGATTCGTCCTACGTATAGCGCCTCCGCCGCTTTCTCGTAACAGGAGGATAAAGATGAAGAAATCAAATCTCAATCACTGGATTTAAAGCAGTACCTGTAGACTTTTTTTGGGAGAGATCTACTGCCTGCACCAGGTGCACCTAGCCAATGAGCTTACAACTAAAAGATCACTCTTGGTGCCTACATCTGCTTGGCAAGGTCGTATATTAATTGTCAACTTCGTCATCATCATTGCTCACACTGAAGAATTTCGCGTTTTATATATCACTTTGCCGTGCGTTATTTTTACATCGATGCAACTAATTCCACTCTACTCAAGGGAGTAACCAAAAACCGAGCTAGCTACTCCCCTTACGAGGATGAATTTCCGATTAAAACAAAAACATATATTAAAAGAGTGAAAATTTTGGCCAGTTTGTAAAAACGCTTCGCCTGAAACTCATCCCTTTCCGTGATAACTGCAAAAACGTTTTTGAACCGAAATACTACCCAGTGCCAACCTATAAATTAACAGGTTGAAAGTCACAAGCCGGCCTATACAAGCCAAAACATGCAGTCTTTAGCACGCTAACTTCACAGCTAAAAGCGAGCGATGACATAAACGTTATACGTCGTCCAGAAAACAATAAAATTATATATTTAACTTGAAGGCTGTCTCGGTAAGTGTAAGCTCTGGGCGAGGTGCTGCGCATATCGGTATGAAAAATGATGTGCAACAATTTAAAGAATAAAAATCCACACGTACATAACTGCTAGAAATGCCTTTTATTTTGCAGCGTCAACCTTTAAGTACCGGTAATAATAACGTGATGAAAAAATATCGGGGCGGCACGAGCAAACGTAAGGAAAAAGCAATAATGTACGTTGTAAATTGTTAGCAAAGACTGTAAGCAAGGGCGTGCATGGAGGAGGCAAGGGGGCAGCACACTGTAGGGTTGGAAGATCTTTTTTGAAAAAAACCTTCTTGAAGACGTTTTTCAGAGGACACCTTGAGGCAACGTTCTCAAAAACTCGCGCTGCAGAAAAGTTTGGCACGCCCCTGGGTATAAGATCAAGTATCGTCCACAATTATTACGCCAAAATAATAAGCAGCAAATTCAACTGGATCATTGCTAACAAAATTTTCTCGGTAGTATTATAACCAAAACAATCTCTACACCAAAGACATTGCATGAACTATATACTCAAGAAACAAATCTGCAGATTTCATCAAAACAGTTGCACTGGAAGTAACTACTCTAAGCGTACTCTAACGTTATGGTCACGACCTTGAGGTATAAGAAAATCCAAGCAGAATATGTTTTAATTTAATTTGAATTTTTATCCTTTCATTGGGAAAAAGCAATGGGGCGCTATTAACGAGCTCAACCAAACGATGCATGAAACCATGTTACAACTCAAAACGTGGAAAATAATGTTAAATGCGAACGCCACAAATAACCTTTTTAATATCATGAAGGGAGCAATAAATACCAATTCTCTGGTTTTGCCCGATTTGTCATTGAACTTACGTGTACGGCGCCACAGGCAGTCGATCTATGCACTTGGTCATTTAAAAAACTTACAATTTATAAGAACTCGTTCACAACCTTTAAATATACACTTTACCACATAGTAATTTGAATGCTTAAAACAGCTGCTTGCGTAATCTGGTGGAAAGCAAGCCTTGTGCTTAGATGCAACTTCAATTGTCAGCAGGCAAGTCAGAACAAAAAACTTTATTGTAGCATTGCGTTTAAAAAATCCATATCAGGCTACGTAATAGCCCTGTCTAGAATATGTTTTTGTTCAGAGTCAGCCATGTAACATCATGTCGGTCTTTACTGCTTCCACTTTCAGCTTTTTGCAATGAACGATCCTTCAGCAAAACTTCTGCTGGGAAATCCCGCTTCAAAAGAATAATGTAACTATAAAATTTTCCACCAATTTTTTACATTGCGTTCATTTTAGTTGGGAGCAAGCCAGTTCATTTGCACTTAGCATGTGCCATTCACGTGAACACCTTGGTCATTGCATATGCGTTTCTTTTACAAACAGCTCTTGACAAAATCCATCTCACTGGCACTAAAATGCAAAAAAATAAGATGTAAGTTTGCATAGTAAGCTACAGGCATACTTTTGCAGGTAGTTTGGTTCTTTGAAGCGGTAAAGCAATTTCAAAAACAGCATATCTCGTTTTTCGATTAAATCTTTCATCAGTTTCGAATATTACAGAAGAGAATTACAATCAAGACTTTGCGATAGGCTGTTGAAATGTTACCGCTTAATAGTCGTTACTTAGTGCATATTTATCATCCCATCCTGAGAAAGCAATCAAGGTGCTATAACAAGCTTGCTTTGGAGTAGTTCGTCACCTGCTAAACGGCGGAGAATTCCAATAAGTGTTTTTCCCAACAACACAAATAACTTGCTACCTTGTTCAAATCACTATTCCATTAATGCTGTGCATCAAGCAGAAAAGCTGTCAATACCAGTTTTAATAACATTGCTTTGACCAATCAAACCAGAGTCCCACAGTCCACTTCGTTATCAAATGTTCACAAACAAGTATCTATCAGCAATAGGGATTGACCGAGGCTCCGGCCCTAGCCTCAGCTGGGGATGCCACCTTTGCGCCAATCCGGCCCCGGCCGGGGGCTCACAAAAATTGGCCGGGGTTAAATTTCAAATTTATTTGCCGTATATTCCGGCGTATAAGACGATCTTTGAAGTGCAAAAACCCATCCTTAAAAATTAGGGTAGTCTCATACAGCGAATATAAAAATCTTATCTTAACTTTTACCTGAAGATTTTTTATATTTTATATGAAAAACGCGTTGGTGCATAAAAATAAAGAACGTGCATGCATTAAGCATTTTTGAGGTTCGTCATGCACTAATGAAAAGCGTGTACAATTACGAAAGCATTACCTAACACCATTGACGGCATTTACAAGAGGAGTGAGGACGCAAGTCTACTTCACTGTGTAGTCAAGACTGCTTAGCTATGTGTTCTAGACACCATACAAAGCATCGTATAAACCCTGGCCGGAGCTCTGGCCCCAGCCAAAGTTGTTGCCCGGTCGTTCTCAAATCAGCTGTCTGCACTCTGTACCTGCTGCAATTTACGACTGAAAATATAGTTCGGTACATTACAGCTGTTGCTGATGATGATGATATCATAGCTGTTGCAGAGTAATAGGGGCTTGTTTAAATTAAGCTGTGGTTCAGGTTATGGTTCAACGCTAAGGTTAGGCCCTAACCCCTACTAAAAACTCAATAGCAGTCCTTGTGCTAGTGATATATCCACCTGTTGTAAGATGTGGTTTAATGCAAACAAGCTCCGAGTAATACAGTATGTGCAATTATTACGATATTTACTACAACTGCAAAATAGCACAACTTTCAGTGCATAAGCCTATACAGATGTTGTAAAGCAAAACACAACAAAATTGCATTTACCAAGAGTGAAAGTACCGGTAGCTCTCATGCACAAACATCAAAGTCTGCACAAATAGGATATTTATTTCACTGATAATTCATTGAATCAAATCAGCACAAGCAGCAAATTTCACACTGCAGTTTGCATGTAACACATTTACAAGATAGTAAGCAAAGCATCATAAAATACTAACCTAGGTTTGTCGCAATTTTTCTATCCTGATACGAATATAAGACCAACGTTTCAATCCACTTTTAAAACAAGTGAGTTAAAAACTTCACTTGCTGGCTTCCGTAACATGTTTTCAAGAATTTCAATAAACAATCAGTGAGCTTTCTGGTTTCTGAAACATACTAGTAGCACCAAATGATCTAAAATTGAAAGATTAAGAAGATAATCTATTCAAATACCATCAACATTGCATCAGCGCTATCTTACTTTCATTTATTACTGCAATGACATCATGTTGAAAATACCAACTCTTAAACGTAAGCAAGGTACCAGTGAGTTTTATTCCTCAATATTAATGTCTTTGCATAGTGCCTTCCACAGTCTAAAATTCAAAACAAAAGCCCTTAAAATTGCGTAAAATATACCGGTAGCTAAGCCCTTGGGCAAAAAATATACCGGTATGATGAAAATGTAGCGCACACTCTAACCCAGCTACAAAATGATAAACATTTTTGGTTGGTGTTTAACTTGTGGCAATTTACCGGTATGCTACTTGTCAGGGTATGATCTATTGCTAGCTTGTGTCAGTTACACAAGTGCAGTTTCTCTAATTATGGAATAGTATGGCATAGTATGGAATAGTAAGTAAGGCACTGTGGTATAGTACGGCAGAACTGGGCGATTGGACGTTTGGGGCACTAAAGTAAAGGGGCCAATATAAAGAGTTAAATTTCGGGTGAATGGCCTTCAGGGTAAATGTGCCTCAGGCCTCATTTAGGGCAAAAGGACCTCCAGGACAGGACGGTTGAAGCAATAAATGGGCCCTAGGAATAGGATGTTAATTTAGGGCACTGGGGTATATCCTATGCATAAATGGGGCTCTAAGACCAATGGGCCTCAGGGCATTTGGGGCAGCATAGGGGATCTGGGTCTCAGCATGGTTTGGTCCCTGGGACAAACAGGCCTTAGGACGGTTGGGACGAAAGGGCTGTTTGAAGCTCTGGGGCATATGGCCTATATGGGATTCAGCACATTTGGAGTGCCGGTACTATGCACATTTACTATGCCATACTACTGTACTATGCTATACTATTCCATAAATAGGGACACCCACACAAGTGAACAATAACAATTAGGGGTTAGATGTAGTATCAGCCCCCAGATTCAATTAGGGTTAGGTTTGGTTAGGATTAGGTTCGGTTAGGGTTAAATTTAGTTAGGATTAGGTTTGGTTATGGCTAGATTTGGTTAGGGTCAGGTCATGTGTTAGGTTAAGGTCATAGGTTAGGTGGCTCTCATCTAGAATAAGCCGTCGAAGCAAGCGATCATTATATCACACACTCACTTTGCTCGCTCGGCAATCAGCCGCTCACTTCGATGGCTTATTGCAGCGACGGCTTATTCTAGATTTGACCTGGTTAGGTTAAGGTTGGCAAACAGAAAAAGCGTGAGGGCTTATTCTAGATAAGACCCACAATTAGAATAGAACTGGTATATAAGTAAACAAATGCGTGCATGCAGTTCGCGTGTTTCAATGTGAAAGGGATAAGAGTCTATGACTAACAGACTAATCAACACTTTTCAACAGACATAGTCTATGGTAATTTTTTGTTATAGCATCAAGTTAAAACGTAGCAAATTATGACTATTAAAGAACTAGACTACTGGTTGTGAATACTGTGACAAATGCCAAAAGTAAATAAATGCCACCAATTTTAATACCGCTCAAGATTAGACATGGGTAAGGGCACTACATATTAGGAGTATCAGTGGGCTAAATCACCTACTAGCAAGCTTTCAAATGTTGAAGTGGCTATTCTTACGGACCCGTACAAATAAGAACTTCGTTTATTTCATTACTTTGTCATGTTCTCTGGATTGCGGTTAGCGTGAAGCGATAGTCTGATAATATATAGGGTTGCCAGTAACTTCGCCACATGGTAACTTCGCCACAGTAACTTCGCCACATGGTAACTTCGCCACGCTGTCATACATCGAAAATTTACATTGCCTACACCGCAACAAGACTTTAAATTCCCGGTTGCCGTAAAAAATTTTATCGGGCTTTTCGAGTTACTTGGTAACTTCGCCACATAATCGAAACTGTGGGGTAAGATGTGGGGAGAGAGGTGTGTGAGAGTGCATGGGGTGAATAAGGAAGTGTGTTGGGGTGTAGGGGGAGGTCAGGGGAGCTGTGGGAAGAGATATGGGGGTGTGGGGGGAGATGTAGGGAAATGTGTTGGGGTGTGGGGGAGGTACCGTAAGGAAAGATGTGTGGGGAGTGGAGAAGTGTGGGGAGAGTGTATGGGGTGAGTGGGGAAGTGTGTTGGCGTGTGGGGAAAGGATGTGGGGAGGGTAATGGGGAAGACGTAGGGAAATGTGTTGAGATGTGGGGCCCCAACACACTTTTAATTCCCCACATCTCCCTACCCTCACCTTTCCCTACATCTCCCCTTACCTCCCCCACACCCCATCACACTTTCCTACACCTCCTTTCATACCTCTTCCCACATCCCTTCTTCCTCCCCCCACACCCCAACACATTTTCCTACTATCCCCACATCTCCCTTCACCTTCTCAAAGTGTGGCGAAGTTACCATGTGACGAAGTTTGTGTGGCGAAGTTACTGTGGCGAAGTTACCATGTGGCGAAGTTACTGGCAACCATATATAGAATAAACCAAGTGCTAATTTGTACGGGCCTGCACAAATAGCCAGTGCTGCCTTTACAGTTTAAATATTCAACTGTTTAAGGTCTTTAAAAGCAACTGCAACATTAACAATACCGGTACTTTTCAAAGTTTAGTTGCAATTGAGAGAATAAAGTACGGTAGGCCTATGCTGGTAGCATGCAATACCAGTATGAAAGTTGCTTGCATAGCATTACCTATGTCACTCAATGCTGCGACATGCAGAAAGGCCAACAGGCCAAAGCTGACCCCTATCGAAACAAGTAAAAACAAACCGGTACCGCCTACTGGTTGTTTTTGCAACTAGACCTGTGGACTAGGCAAACAGAACTTTAGAACTTGAACAGTAAATTGACTTCACTCTTACCAGTACTTCAGAATAGCAAAACAAGGCCAACTGGCAAACACGTGAATCCAGTAACCAGCTAACTGCCTAACACAAGTTGAATTTATCAACAGCTTACTCTAATTTTAACTTTTATGAAGCGAAACTGCCCCAAACCAACATTTATCAAGTAATCATACACCAACTTCTTAAACATCTACAACCTATACCACAGTCTAAGCACTAGACCTCGCGCAGCAACTTCCTCAAAGCCCACCTTTTTGCAAAAGCCCACGTTCTTGGACCACCTATTTAGATGCGACCAGCAAAGCCCACGATTTTGCTGAAATTAGCCCACAAAAAACATGACTCAGCAAAGCCCGCGGGCCAAAAGCCCACGATTTTTGGACATGGAAACAGGCTAAATGTGAACTTGTGCCTAACAGCTTTTGGGGGATGGCGGTCGTCAAGTTGAAGGTCCAAGGTCAAAAAAACAAATTTACCAAAACCTAATAACTTTTGAATGACATTAGCTAGGACCTTCAACTTTTCGCAGTATATGCATATCAATGTGGGGAACAAAACTATGCACAACAATGACCTGTTTGTGACGTCACTTAGGGTCAAAGGTCAAATCAACGAATCTCAACAGATTTTTGTGCAGCCTAAGGCTTTTGAGCCGCTGATGCTACATACTTCAAACTCTCAGGGATGATAGACTTCCATGTGAACTTGTGCCTAACAGCTTTTGGGGGGTGGCGGTCAACAGGTTAAACGTCAAACGTCAATCAAATAAAATGATAAAAAATTTGATCAAACGCTAATAACTTGTGAATGGGGCAACTGGTAGGACCTTCAAGTTTACGGAGCAGATGCATCTCAACCAGAGTACAAAAGGACCAACAGTGATTAGTTTTGCGTGACGTCACTTGGGGTCAAACGTCAAATACGCAAATATGTTGTTTGGCGTATAACTATTGATTGAAAACACATAAGAACTTGAAATTTATGGGGTTGGTGTGTTTTGGTATGTTCTTGCAGTGTACCAACTATAAACGTTCTATGTCATGTGACTCGGGGTCTAAGATAAAAAAAACCGAAAAGTGTTGCCAATTTTGCGCAATCAAAGTTTTTGAACCGCTGATGCTAAAGGCTTGAAATGTTCAGGGATCGTAGATATCGATGGGAACTTGTGCCTAACAGCTTTTGGGGGGTGGCAGTCGTCAGGTTAAAGGTCAAAGATCAAAAAAAACAAATCTATCAAAACCTAATAACTTTTGAATGATATTAGCTAGGACCTTCAAATTTTCAAAATATATGCATATCAATGTGGGGAACAACACTATGCACAACAATGACCTGTTTGGGACGTCACTTAGGGTCAAAGGTCAAATCAACGAATCTTAACAGACTTTTGTGCGGCCTAAGGCTTTTGAGCCGCTGATGCTAAAGACCTGAAGTTCTCAGGGATGATAGACCTCCATGTGAACTTGTGTCTAACAACTTTTGGGGGGTGGCAGTCAACAGGTTAAACGTCAAACGTCAATCAAGTAAAATGATAAAAAATATGATCAAACGCTAATAACTTGTGAATGGGGCAACTGGTAGGACCTTCAAGTTTACGGAGCAGATGCATCTCAACCAGAGTACAAAACGACCAACAATGATTAATTTGACCTGACGTCACTTGGGGTCAAAGGTCAAATAAACAAATGTGTTGTTTGGCGTATAACTAATGCTTGAAAACACATAAGAACTTGAAAATAATAGAGTTGGTGTGTCTTGGTATGTCCTTGCAGTGTACCAACTATAAACGTTTTGTGTCATGTGACTCGGGGTTAAAGGTCAACAAAACCGAAAAGTGTTGCCAATCTTGCGCAGTCTAAGGTATCTGAACCGATGATGCTAGAAGCTTGAAGTGTTCAGGGATGATAGACCTCGACGTAAACTTGTGTTCCACAACTTTTGGGGGGTGGCAGTCAAGTGGCTTCGGGTCAAAGGTCAATAACAGGAAAATATTCACAAGCTCATAACTGTTAAATGGTAACAGCTAGGACCTTCAAAATATCGGAAGATATTAATCTCAATCTGGGTAACAAAAACATCAATATAATGAAAGGTTACTCCACAGCATCTGACTTGGAGTCAAAAATAAAAAACGCAAAACTTCAAAAAACCTCATAAAATTCAAGCAAATTAATTTAATCTGTCAAAGGGCAGTAGGGTAACATGTTTTTAAGCTATTTTAGCTTTAAACTTTTTCATTCGCAAGTGAGCCGTATCAGTTTGTGTTCAAACTGACGTTTTAAGCAGCAATAAGGGGCACATGGGAATTGGCCAAGTGGTTGGTGCATTGGATGCATGACTTAGCTTTGCGAAATCCTCGCATTGAAACTGTGTTCGCATTGCGGCAAAAAGTTTGTTAAAATAATTGATAGCATAGTCCGCTATCAAATCATCAGGTTGGTGGTTTTGCGAAATTGGTTGTATATAGCACTTGTTTGCATTATTTCATTCACGCCTAAAGGTCTGTTTACACTAAATGCGATTTTAGTCCGATTTGCTGTCGTACGAAGTTTCATCAGATTTTTGACGTAAGCAGTTGACGAAAATATCTTTCACACAATTCAAACCCAAACAGTTTTGCTTCCTACCGGTTGTTTTGCAATGCCCCGAACGATTGTATTCTCGAATGCCGCGGATAGTGACGTAGCTTTACGTCATAACCTCTAACAGTTTCGTAGCCTACGTCACTGTACGTACGAAAAATTTCATCGTATTCTGTGTAAACACACCTTTATGCAATTGGGTAACTGGACAAATTCAAAACTGTTTGGTAGTACCTTGATGAGTGTCAAAGTTTTCGTTGAAGTAGTCACAGCACTTTTATTTAATGCGAGCAATTTTGGTATATTAGTCGTTTTACTTTCTAAATTGCTAGAAAGTTGCCATTCATAACTTAGTACTAAGTTAGAACTTCTAAGTTTCAACTTTTCAACAAATGTGACTTCAATTGATTTATGTGCAATACCTGGAGCAAAGTCTTACGCGAAATATTGCAGCCATTAATTTTAGCGCAGATTGTTAAGCAGTGTAATCGCTGCTTTAAACGTGAGTTTTATGCCGCGATTTGTTGCCCTAGAATCGAACACACGCTCGATGATTTAATTTCGTTTTGTGTGAATGCAGTCGTCCTTGCAGCTGCACAAATCCTTCAAGTATCATGGCGTTTATTGTTTGAATTTACTGCAAGGTTTGCCAGCTTGTTCGAAATGTCAGACAAACAAGATGATTTTGCTGCAAACATGTGTTGCATTGTGCCGGCCGATTAGCTCAGTTGCTAAGCCCACCCTATCGGTGCGGGAGGTGTGACGTTCGATTGCCGGGTCGGCCAAATCGTCACAGTGTCGCCAACGGCTCGCCACCGTTGCGACGTTTGTTCGGAGCTGTGTGGCCCAAGCGCTGCGCCGCGAAGGTGGGCTCCGCCACTCGTCACACGCTTGAGCGTAATACGGCGAGTATAATGAACTTTTGATATTTCGTGCAGCATCATCACTGTACACGTGAAGAAATTTAAGGATAACAGTTTTATTGAGATTTTTATCGCTGTACTACAGAAATGTAAGAAGTCGTTACAATATGAATAAGTTTATGGAGCACAGGCTGTAGGAAATCAAACTTACTTCATGTGTGATAATGCCCACCTATACTTTGCAGGGATTTGTTGTTTTTTTCAGTTGTAAAAGCGAAATCACTGTGCTGTTCCCTAAGACGTTTGGGTCCTTAGTAAGCTTGATCGGAAAGCCATAAGCGGGTGCTTGCAGCTGCCATCTAGTTTTTTTTTTTTTTTTTTTTTTCTTTTTTCAACACCAAATTTTGTGCAGCTTAAGGCTTTTGAACCGCTGATGCTAGACACTTGAAATTTTCAGGGATGGTAGATCTTATTGAGAACTTGTGCCTAACAACTTTTCGGGAGTGGCGGTCGTCAGGTTAAAGATCAAAGGTCAGAAAACCAAATTTACCAAAACCTAATAACTTTTGAATGACATTAGGTAGGACCTTCAATATTTCACAGTATATGCATATCAATGTGGGAAACAACACTATGCACAACAATGACTTGTTTGTGACGTCACTTAAGGTCAAAGATCAAATCAACGAATCTCAACAGATTTTTGTGCGGCTTAAGGTTTTTGAGCCGCTGATGCTAGATACTTGAAACTCTCAGGGATGATAGACCTCCATGTGAAGTCGTGTCTAACAACTTTTGGGAAGTGGCAGTCATAAGGTTAAAGGTCAAACGTCAATCAAACAAAATGATAGAAAAATTGATCAAATGCTAATAACTTGTGAATGGCAACTGGTAGGACCTTCAAGTTTACGGAGCAGATGCATCTCAACGAAGGTACAAAAGGACCAACAATGATTAGTTTTGTGTGACGTCACTTGGGGTCAAAGGTCAAACAAGCAAATATGTTGTTTGGCGTATAACCAATGCTTGAAAACACATAAGAACTTGAAATTAGTAGAGTTGGTGTGTTTTGGTATGTTCTTGCAGTGTAGCAATTACAAACGCTTTATGTCACATGACTCGGGGTCAAAGGTGAAAAAAACGATAAATGTTGCCAATATAGTGCAGTCTAAGGTTTTTGAACCGCTAATGCTAGTTGCTTGAAGTGATCAGACATGATAGACCTCGACGTAAACTTGCATTTCACAACTTTCGGGAGGTGGTAGTCAAGTGGTTTGGGGTCAAAGGTCAATAGTAGGAAAAGTTTTCACAAGCACATAACTGTTAAATGGCAACAGCTAGGACTTTCAATTTATCGAAGGATATTATTCTCAATCTGGGTAACAAAAGTATCAATATAATCAAGGGTTATGCCAGAGCACCTGACTTGGAGTCAAAGTAAAAAACGTGAAATTTCAGGAAACCTCATAAAAATCAATCAAATTATTTTAATCCGTTAGAGGGCAGTAGGGTAACATGTTTTTGAGCTATTTTTTGTCTTATGCTTGGGCGAAGTTTTATGCGAAACATTGCAGCCATTAAATTTTGCGCAGATTGTTAATCACTGTAATCGCTGCTTTAAACGTGAGTTTTATGCCGCGACTTCTTGGCCTTAAAATCGAACACACGCTTGATGATTTATTTTTGTGTGAATGCAGTTATCCTTGCAGCTGCACAAATCCTTCAAGTATCATGGCGTTTATTGTTTGAATTTACTGCAAGATTTGCCAGCTTGTTTCAAATGTCAGACGAACAAGATGATTTTGCTGCAGACTTGTGTAGCATTGTGCCGGAAGATTAGCTCAGTTGCTAAGCCCACCCTATCGGTGCGGGAGGTGTGACGTTCGATTGCCGGGTTGGCCAAATCGTCACAGTGTCGCTAACGGCTCGCCACCGTTGCGACGTTTGTTCGGAGCTGTGTGGTCCAAGCGCTGCGCCGCGGAGATGGGCTCCGCCACTCGTTACAAGCTTGGGCGTAATACGGCGAGCATAATGAAGTTTTGATATTTTGTGCAGCATTATCACTGTACACGTGAAGAAATTTAAGGATAACAGTTTTATTGAGATTTCGATGACTGTATTACAGAAATGTAAGAAGTCGTTACAATATTATTAAGTTTATGGAGCACAGGCTGCAGGAAATTAAACTTACTTCATATGCGATAATGCCCACCAATACTTTGCAGGGATTTGTTGTTTTTTTTAAGTTGTAAAAGCGAAGTCACTGTGCTGTTCCCTTGGACGTTTGGGTCCCTAGTAAGCTTGATCGGGCAGCCACAAGCGGGTGCTTGCAGCTGCCATCTAGTTATGGCTTCCCGAAAAGGGAAGCCATATTGTTTTTACTTGGCCATTTCTGCACTTTTTGACACTTCCAGCAGCTGTAGCTGCTAAACTACTGTTCCAATTCAGAAGTGACCTAGAGTTCAAATGTGTGTCCCACCTAGGTCTACACCTTGGTCGCCCTAACTTTCCCCGACAGCCCCCCATTTTCTAGAAAAAAAATGTTTTGTTTCCGAAAAAAAATTTTTTTTTCTTCTTTTTTTCTTTTTTTTTCAACACCAATATTTGTGCAGCCTAAGGCTTTTGAACCGCTGATGCTAGAGACTTGAAATGTTCAGGGATGGTAGATCTTATTGGGAACTTGTGCCTAACAACTTTTGGGGGGTGGCGGTCGTCAGGTTAAAGGTCAAAGATCAAACAACCAAATTTACCAAAACCTAATAACTTTGGAATGACATCAGGTAGGACCTTCAAATTTTCACAGTATATGCATATCAATGTGGGAAACGAAAATATGCACAACAATGACCTGTTTGTGACGTCACTCAGGGTCAAAGGTCAAATCAACGAATCTCAACAGACTTTTGTGCAGCCTAAGGCTCCTGAACCGCTGATGCTAGAGACTTGAAATTGTCAGGGATGATAGACCTCCATGTGAGCTTGTGCCTAACAGCTTTTAGGGGGTGGTGGTCAACAGGTTAAAAATCACACGTCAATCAAATAAAATGATAAAACATTTGATTAAACGCTAATAACTTGTGAATGGGGCAATTGGTAGGACCTTCAAGTTTACAGAGCAGATGCATCTCAACCAGGGTACAAAAGGACCAACAGTGATTAGTTTTGCGTGACGTCACTTGGGGTCAAAGGTCAAATACGCAAATATGTCGTTTGGCGTATAACTATTGATGGAAAACACATAGGAACTTGAAATTGATAGGGTTGGTGTGTCTTGGCATGTCCTTGCAGTGTACCAACTATAAACGCTCTATGTTACGTCACTCGGGGTCAAAGGTCAAAAAACCGAAAAGTGTTGCCAATCTTGCGCAGCCTAAGGTTTTTGAACCGCTGATGCTAGAGACTTGAAATGTTCAGAAATGGTAGATCCTTCTGGAAACTTGTGCCTAACAACTTTTGGGGGGTGGCGGTCGTCAGGTTAAAGGTCAAAGGTCAAAATTCAAAAAACCAAATTTACCAAAATCTAATAGCTTTTGAATGACTACAGGTAGGACCTTTACATTTTCACAGTATATGCATATCAATGTGGAAAACAAAAATATGCACAATAATGATCTGTTCGTGACGTCACTTAGGGTCAAAGGTCAAATCAATGAACCTCAGCAGTTTTTTGTGCAGCCTAAGGCTTTTGAACCGCTGATGTTAGAGACTTGAAATTTTCAGGGATGATAGACCTCCATGTGAACTTGTGCCTAACAGCTTTTGGGGGATGGCGGTCAACAGGTTAAAGGTCAAACGTCAATGAATTAAATTGACAAAAAGTTTGATCAAACCCTAATAACTTGTGAATGGCAGCTGGTAGGACCTTCAAATTTACGGAGCAGATGCATCTCAACAAGAGTACAAAAGGACCAGCAATGATTGGTTTTGCGTGACGTAACTTGGGGTCAAAGATCAAATAAGCAAATATGTCGTTTGGCGTATAACTATTGATTGAAAACACATAAGAGTTGGAAATTGATAGGATTGGTGTGTTTTGATATGTTCTTGCAGTGTACCAATTATGAACACTCTATGTCATGTGACTCAAGATCAAAAGTCAAAAAACCGAAAAATGTCGCCAATCTTGCGCAGTCTAAGGCATTTGAACCGCTGATGCTAGAGGCTTGAAATGTTCAGGGATGATAGACCTCGATGTAAACTTGTGTCTCACAACTTGCGGGGGGTGGCAGTCAAGTGGTTTGGGGTCAAAGGTCAATAATAAGAAAATGTTCACAAGCTCATAACTGTTAAATGACAACAGCTAGGACCTTCAAATTATCGGAAGATATTAATCTCAATGTGGATAACAAAAATATCAATATAATGAAGAGTTACTCCAGAGCGCCTGACTTGGAGTCAAAGGCAAAAACGTGAAATTTCAGGAAACCTCATGAAATTTAAGCAAATTTATGTAATCCGTTAGAGGGCAGTAGGGAAACATGTTTTAGAGCTATTTTGGCTTAAAACTTTTTCATTCGTGAGTGAGCTGTTTGAGTTTGTGTTCAAACTGACGTTTTTAGCAGCAATAAGGGGCACATGGGAATTGGCCAAGTGGTTGGTGCATTGGACTCATGACTTAGCTTTGTGGATTCCTCGCATTGAAACTGTGTTCGCATTGCGGCGAAGAGTTTGTTAAAGTAATAGCTAGCATAGTCCGCTATCAGAACATCAAGCCTGTGGTTTCGCCAAATTGGTTGTAATTACCGTGTTTCCCCGATAATAAGACCTACTTGCAAAATAAGACCTATCGTGATTTTTGAGGATGATTTTAATGTAAGCCCTACCCTTAAAATAAGCCCTTGTTGAGAGCGGCAGAAAGACGAAAGAGTCAAACATTCTTTTTTTATATTTATTCAAACTGCTTTAATGCAATGTATGCCATCCTTTTCAAAAAACTCTTGAATAAATTGTTGTTAATGAGTTTCTGAATAAAAAACATGTTAATGCCAAGTAACTGTAGACATTTTCTCGTAATTTCTGTTTATTTAAAATCTCGTAATTTTTACTTTGTAACTTCATTTTTTGATATATCAAAATAATACATCCCCCGAAAATAAGCCCTAGTGCCATATTTTGGAGTAAAATTAATATAAGCTTCTGTCTTATTATCGGGGAAACACGGTAGCACTTGTTTGCTTTATTTCATTCACGCCTTATGCAATTGGGTAACTGGACAAATTTAAAACGGTTTGGCTGCACCTTGATCAGTGTCAAAGTTTTCGTTGAAGCAGTCACAGCACTTTTACTTAATGCGAGCAATGTTGGTCTATCAGTCGTTTTGCTTTTTAAGTTGCTAAAAAGCTGCCATTCATAAGTAAGTACTAAGTTGTAACTTCTAAGTTTCAACTTATCAACAAGTGTGACTTCAATTGATTTATGTGCAATACCTTGGGCGAAGTCTTATGCGAAATATTGCAGCCATTAATTTTTGCGCAGATTGTTAAGCAGTGTAATCGCTGCTTTAAACGTGAGTTTTATGCCGCGATTTGTTGTCCTTAGAATCGAACACAAGCTCGATGATTTATTTTTGTGTGAATGCAGTCGTCCTTGCAGCTGCACAAATCCTTCAAGAATCATGGCGTTTATTGTTTGAATTAACTGCAAGATTTGCCAGCTTGTTTCAAATGTCAGACAAACAAGATGATTTTGCTGCAGACTTGTGTAGCATTGTGCCGGCCGATTAGCTCAGTTGCTAAGCCCACCCTATCGGTGCGGGAGGTGTGAGGTTCAATTGCGTGGTCGGCCAAATCGTCGCAGTGTCGCCAACGGCTCGCCACCGTTGCGACGTTTGTTCGGAGCTATGTAGCCCAAGCGCTGCGCCGCGAAGGTGGGCTCCGCCACTCGTTACACGCTTGGGCGTAATATCGCGAGTATAATGAAGTTTTGATATTTTGTGCAGCATCATCACTGTACACGTGAAGAAATTTAAGGATAATACTTTTATTGAAATTTCGATGATTGTATTACAGAAATGTAAGAAGTCGTTACAATATTATTAAGTTTATGGAGCACAGGCTGCAGGAAATTAAACTTACTTCATGTGTGATAATGCCCACCAATACTTTGCACGGATTTGTTGTTTTTTTAAGTTGTAAACGCGAAGTCACTGTGCTGTTGCCTTAGACGTTTGGGTCCCTAGTAAGCTTGATCGGGAAGCCATAAGCGGGTGCTTGCAGCTGCCATCTAGTTTTTTTTTTTTTTTTTTTTTCTTTTTTCAACACCAAATTTTGTGCAGCCTAAGGCTACTGAACGGCTGATGCTAGACACTTGAAATTTTCAGGGATGGTAGATCTTATTGGGAACTTGTGCCTAACAACTTTTGGGGGGTGGCGGTCGTCAAATTAAAGGTCAAAGGTCAAAAGCCAAACTTACCAAAACCTATAAAACTTTTGAATGACATTAGGTAGGACCTTCAAATTTTCACAGTATATGCATATCATTGTAGGGAACAAAAATGTGCAAACCACCGACTTGTTTGTGACGTCACTCAGGGTCAAAGGTCAAATCAACGAATCTCAACAGATTTTTGTGCAGCCTAAGGTTTTTGAACCGCTGATGCTAGAGACTTGAAATTCTCAGGGATGATAGACCTCCACGTGAGCTTGGGCCTAACAGCCTTTGGGGGGTGGCGATCAACAAGTTAAAAGGTCAAACGTTAATCAAGTAAAATGATAAAAAATTTGATCAAATGCTAATAACTTGTGAATGGCAACTGGTAGGACCTTCAAGTTTACGGAGCAGATGCATCTCAACCAGGGTACAAAAGGACCAATAGTGATTAGTTTTGCATTGCGTCACTTGGGGTCAAAGGTCAATTACGCAAATATGTCGTTTGGCGTATAACTATTGATTGAAAACACATAAGATCTTGAAATTAGTAGGGTTGGTGTGCCTTGGTATGTCCTAGCAGTGTACTAGCTATAAACGCTCCATGTCACGTGACTCGAGGTCAAAGGTCAAAAAACCGAAAAGTGTTGCCAATATTGCGCAGCCTAATGTTTTTGAACCGCTGATGCTAGAAACTGGAAATGCTTAGGGGTGGTAGATATCACTGTGAACTTGTGAGTTACAGCTTTTGGGGGGTGGCAGTCGTCAGGTTAAAGATCAAAGGTCAAAAAACCGAATTTACCAAAACCAAATAACTTTTGAATGACATTAGGTAGGACCTTCAATATTTCAGAGTATATGCATATCAATGTGGGGAACAACGCTATGCAAACCAATGACCTATTTGTGACGTCACTTAGGGTCAAAGGTCAAATCAACGAATTTTAACAGATCTTTGTGCAGCCTAAGGCTTTTGAACCGCTGATGCTAGAGACTTGAAATTCTCAGGGATGATAGACCTCCATGTGAACTTGTGCCTAACAGCTTTTAGGGGGTGGCGGTCAACAGGTTAAACGTCAATCAAGTAAAATGATAAAAAATCTGATCAAACGCTAATAACTTGTGAATGGGGCAATTGGTAGGACCTTCAAGTTTATGTAGCAGATGCATCTCAACCAGGGTACAAAAGGACCAACAGTGATTTGTTTTGCATGACGTCACTTGGGGTCAAACGTCAAATACGCAAATGTGTTGTTTGCCGTATAACTATTGATTGGAAACACGTAAGAACTGGAAATTCATAGGGTTGGTGTGTCTTGGCATGTTCTTGCAGTGTATCAACTATAAACGCTCTATGTCACGTGACTGGGGGTCAAAGGTCAAAAAACCGAAAAGTGTTGCCAATCTTGCGCAGCCTAAGGTTATTGAACCGCTGATGCTAGAGACTTGAAATATTCAGAGATGGTAGATATTGATGTAAACTTGTCCTCAACAACTTTTGGGGGGTGGCGGTCGTCAGGTTAAAGGTCAAAGATCAAAAACCAAATTTACCAAAACCTAATGACTTTTGAATGACATTAGGTAGGACTTTCCAATTTATACAGTATATGCATACCAATGTGGGGAACAAAAATATGCACAACAATGACCTTTTTGTGACGTCACTTAGGGTCAAAGGTCATTTGAACGAATTTTGAGAGATTATTGTGCAGTTTAAGGCTTTTGAACCGTTGATGCTAGAGACTTGAAATTCTTAATGCTCATAGACGTTCATTTGAACTTGTGCCTAACAGCTTTCGGGGGGTGGCGGTCAACAGGTTAAACGTCAAACGTTAATCAAGTAAAATATAAAAAGTTTTGATCAAACGCTAATAACTTGTGAATGGCAACTGGTAGGACCTTCAAGTTTACGGAGCAGATGCATTTGAACCAGGGTACAAAACTACCAACAGTGATTGGTTTTGCGTGACGTCATTTGGGGTCAAAGGTCAAATACGCAAATATGTTGTTTGGCGTATAACTAATGCTTAAAAACACATAAGAACTTGAAATTTATAGGGTTGGTGTGTTTTGGCATGTCCTTGCAGTGTACGAATTATCAACGTTCTATGTCACGTGACTCGGGGTCAAAAGTCAAAAAACCGATAAATGCTGCCAATATTGCGCAGTCCAAAGCTTTTGAACCGCTAATGCTAGTTGCTTGAAGTGTTCAGGGATGATAGACCTCGACATAAACTTGTGTCTCACAACTTGCGGGGGGTGGCAGTCATGTGGTTTGGGGTCAAAAGTCAATAACAGGAAACTATTCACAAGCTCGTAACTGTTAAATGGCAACAGCGAGGACCTTCAAATTGTCGGAGGATATTAACCTCAATCTGGGTAACAAAAATATCAATATAATGAAGGGTTACTCCACAGCACTTGATTTGGAGTCCAAGGTAAAAAACGTGAAATTTCAGGAAACCTCATAAAATTCAAGCAAATTATTTTAATCCGTTAGAGGGCAGTAGGGTAAAATATTTTTGAGCTATTTTAGTTTTACTCAAAGTGGTCGCTTGCTCGAAGTGGTCGCTTACTCGAAGTGGTCGTTTTACTTGAAGTGGTCACTAGAGTGGTCGCTTGATTCGAAGAGTGGTCGCTTGACTCGAAGACCTTTAGGTCCCTTCGCGACCTTCCTATGTACATCTGTAAGTCTTTGAGTTGTGATTTCATTAACGTTGATGTTATTGTTTGTGATTATTTAAAATCGTGGGCTTTCAGATGCATGAAAATAAACTGGTTGTTGTTGTTTAAACTTTTTCATTCGTGAGTGAGCCGTATGAGTTTGTGTTTAAACTGACGTTTTATGCAGCAATAAGGGGCACATGGGAATTGACCAAGTGGTTGGTGCATTGGACTCATGCCTTAGCTTTGCGGATTCATCGCATTGAAACTGTCTTCACATAGGGCGAAGAGTTTGTTAAAATAATTGCTAGCATAGTCCGCTATCAAATCATCAGGCTTGTGGTTTTGCAAAATTGGTTGTAATCAGCACTTGTTTGCTTTATTTCATTCACGCCTTACGTATATGGGTAACTGGACAAACTCAACACTGTTTGGCTGTAGCTTAAGGAGTGTCAAAGTTTTCGTTGAAGTAGTCACAGCACTTTTACTTAATGCGAGCAATGTTGGTTTATCAGTCGTTTTACTTTTTAAGTTGCTAGAAAGTTGCCATTCATAAGTATGTATTAAGTTGTAACTTTTAAGTTTCAACTTATCAACAAGTGGTCCCTCATTGACTTCAATTGATTTATTTGCAATACCTTGAGCGAAGTCTTATGCGAAATATTGCAGCTTTTAGTTTTTGCGCAGATTGTTAAGCAGTGTAATCGCTGCTTTAAACGTGAGTTTTATGCCGCAACTTCTTGCCCTTGGAATCGAACACAAGCTCGATGATTTACTTTCGTTTTGTGTGAATGCAGTCGTCCTTGCAGCTGCACAAATCCTTCAAGTATCATGGCGTTTATTGTTTGAATTAACTGCAAGATTTGCCAGCTTGTTTCAAATGTCAGACGAACAAAATGATTTTGCTGCAGACTTGTGTAGCATTGTGCCGGCCGATTAGCTCAGTTGCTAAGCCCACCCTATCGGTGCGGGAGGTGTGAGGTTCGATTGCCGGGTCGGCCAAATCGTCACAGTGTCGCCAACGGCTCGCCACCGTTGCGACGTTTGTTCGGAACTGTGTGGCCCAAGCGCTGCGCCGCGGAGATGGGCTCCGCCACTCGTTACACGCTTGGGCGTAATGCGGCGAGTATAATGAAGTTTTGATATTTTGTGCAGCATTATCACTGTACACGTGAAGAAATTTAAGGATAATGGTTTTATTGAGATTTCCATCATTTCATCATCATCATCGTCCAGTTTTAATCCGGTTTTTCCTCGTGTCCGAAGGTGGCCGGATTCACCTCATTCCTTCAGCAATTGCTCCCACTCCCTCTCTCCATCTCGCGCGATCTGTAGCTGCCTCCACTCTCAACCCAATTTTCTTTTAATTCTCCTCGACTTGTTTCTTCCATGTTTGCTTCGGCCGTCCTCGCTTTCGTGGTCCATTCTATTCAAACATCATTGCCTTCTTCAAAATGCTCTCATCATCCCTCCTAACCACATGTCCATACCATCTTACTCCATTCGCTTTAGCCATTTGATCTAAAGTTTCCTTCAGACCCAGCATTTTCATCAGCTCCTCAGTATTCTTTCTATCCACTAGTTTTACTCCACACATTGATCTCACCATAGCTCTCTCAGTTCTTCTCAAAATTATCATCTCATTTTCCCTCAAACACCATGTCTCACTTCCATGTAACATTGCCGATCTTACGCAACTACGATACACCATCCCTTTCATTTTCAAAGAAAACCTTCTCCCAATTAACAACTCTCCGCATTCTCTGAATTTCATCCAACCGATCCTTACTCTAGCAGTCACTGCAGTTTCACACCCACCACTAGCATTCAGCCTATTTCCAAGATAACAAAAACCCTTCACAGTCTCCACTTCATCACACAACACCTCCACTGGTTCTTCCTTTGCGTCTCCAATATTTTCACATCTTCTACATACAAACTGTTGTGCAAAACTGCAAGATACATTTTTCATTTTGGTGCATCTCGCATGAATCCACTTCTTACAGAGCGTGCACCACACCGCGTTAGACATAACTCTTTTTCCACATATTCCACACGGATCCACCCTGCTACGCACAACCTCCCCTTCTGCACCACTCACTATCATCTTAGTCTTTCTAATATTTATTCTCAATCCCTTGCTTTCCAATGCATCTCTCCACCTTTGGAACCTCTCCCTTAGATCCTCCAAATTTTCGCTCATCAGCACAAGATTATCCGCGTACAAAATTTCATTCAATAGTCCCTCTCTTGCATGTTCTGACACTGCATCAACCACAATAGCAAATATCAATGGTGATAGCACAGACCCTTGATGCACACCAACCCTTACCCCAAATTTCTCCGAAAAACCCGATCCAACTCTGACTTTCGTCCTTGAGCCCTCATACAAGCTCATTACTGCTTTTACCAACACTTCTGGCAAGCTTTTCTTTCTTAATGCCCATTTCATCACTTTTCTGGGAACCCTATCAAACGCTTTTTGCAAGTTCACAAAACACATGTACAGCTTTTTCTCTTTTCCACGAAACTCCTCTTGCATCCTTCTCAAAATAAACAAAGTATCAGTCGTGCCCTTCCCAGGCATAAAGCCAAATTGCATGTCATCAACCTTCACTAATTCTCTTATTCTCTTCTCTAGCACTCTTTCGACTATCTTCATTGAATGCTCCAGCAGTATCTTCATTGACTATCTTCATTGAATTGTCAGCGACATGGCCTAGCGGTATCGCGCGTAGGTGACAGATCCTACGTGACGGGTTCGATTCACGGCTGGAGCCGATCGCATTTGACATATGTAACGGGTGGCTGCTGACTCGAAGAGCGCAAGCTCACTTCGCAGTCTCCCTCAATTACTGTTGAATTTTCCGTTCAATATAATTTGAAAAAAAAATAACCTCAGCAGCTTTACTCCTCTATATGCTCCACAATCCATCACATCTCCCTTTCCTTTAAAGATTGGAACAACAACACTTGTTTTCCATTCCTCTGGCATACCTTTTCCATCCAGAACTCTCTGACACAGCTTTTTTAGTATTCCCACACCAAACTTTCCGCTCGCCATTATCATATCCATATTTACTTCAGAGGGACCAGCTGCTTTTCCCAATTTCATCTTATTCATAGCCTTAATCACCTCCTCATAAGTGACTTCTTCAACTGGTCCTTCAACCATATCTGCTTCTGCCATCTGATCCCATTCGTTTTCCACATTCATGATCTTTTCCATATGATCCTTCCATAATTTTCCACGATCTTTTTCACTAACCACAAGTCTCCCATCTTTATCCTTCATGCAACCTCTACCATTTATGTCCTTTCCATCCCTTCTCATGAACTTCACTAACTTAAAAACATCGTTTGATTTGTTATATAGCACTTTCATCTCCTCTTCAGCCGCCTGCTTCATGGCTTTTGCAACCACTTTCCTTGTCCGATTTCTTGCTTTTCTATAATTACTTTTATTTTCCGCTGATCGATTCTTGCACCATGTTTTAAATGCTTTCTTTTTCCGATCTATCGCTTCTTTTACTTGCTCGTTCCACCACCATGTGTTTCCCTGATCTCTTCTCCCTTTCGTCTTTCCACACGAATCATCACAAGCCTTCAAAACACCATTCTTATAGGACTCCCACAAATCCACTGCTTCAGCGTCTACTAATTCTACTACTCTTCGTTCAAATTCCTCTTTGATCTCTTTTTCCTGCAGCTTCCATACCCTCCATCTCACCCTTTTACTCTTCTTTACTGACTTCTTCAGTTTGCGTTCCTCCACATCAACCACCACCAGCCTGTGCTGCAATTCTCCAGGGATAACTTTCACATCTCGTAGATACTTTCTCTTTTCCTTTTCTACTAGAGCAAAGTCTATTTCTGTATCATTTCCAACTGAACTATATGTCACCTTCCTTTCATCTCTCTTCTTGTACCACGTATTTGCAACACACAACTCTTTTTGGACGCAGAAATCTAGTAACATTCTTCCTTCAACATTTCTTTTCCCTATTCCATACCCTCCATGTATACCTTCAAATCCTTCTGCACATTTCCCCACATGGCCATTGAAATCTCCAAATCCAACACCATTTCATTTGCATTCGCCATACTCCACTCACGCGCCATTTCCTCATAAAATAACTCTTTCTCTGAATCTGGTTTTCCACTCTGTGGTGCATAAGCACAAATCACTCTCACCACCTCTTCTCCAAAGACTAATCCAATTCCCATAACTCTGTCACACCTTCTTCTGACCTCTACCACCTTCTCACAGAGTTCTTCTTTAACCAATATACCCACGCCCCCGGTTTTATCTTCATTTCCGCACCACCACAGTTTGTACCTCCTTCCCTTGACACCAATAAAGCGAGCTCCTTGACCTCTCCATCTCACTTCCTGCAAACAACATACATCCACCTTTCGCTTCCTCAGTTCTTCGCACACCTCCGTCCCTCTGCCAGATATACTCCCAACATTCCAGCTTCCGAATCTAACCCCAAGCCGTTTTTCAACTTTTTCTTCAGCAACTTTGAACCCGGAGATTCTTAGTACCCCCTGCCCATTTAAGGGCTGCCGGGGACTGGGGGCCAAAATTTTATTTAGCATCGTCATGAGGTTTTTGTTGGAGCAAGTATTTTATGGCCGCATGCCCTTGCTGACGCCAACTACAGTTATAAGCAGTGGGCCTAGCCTTTGCCTAAAAAGGCATACCCTGCAAGGCAACAGGGTTGCTGAAGTAGTTTAGCCGGTCAGTCGAGACTGTTGCCCGTGTGGCGCCACTAGGGGGCACTACCCAGCTAGCATAGACATTGGGACCAGTATGCACGTACACCAGATCTCTCTGGTCGACTGTACAAAACACAAAAGTACTACCCATACATCTACACATACCACACATTTGTACACTTGTATTACAGAAATGTAAGAAGTCGTTACAATATTATTAAGTTTATGGAGCACAGGTTGCAGGAAATTCAACTTAGTTCATGTGTCATAATGCCCACCTATACTTTGCACGGATTTGTTGTTTTTTTAAGTTGTAAACGCGAAGTCACTGTGCTGTTCCCTTAGACGTTTAGGTCCCTAGTAAGCTTGATCGGGACGCCATAAGCGGGTGCTTGCAGCTGCCATCTAGTTGTTTTTTTCAGTTGTAAAAGCGAAGTCACTCCACTCTTCCCTTAGACGTTTGGGTCTCTAGAAAGCTTGATCGAGAAGCCATGAGCGGGTGCTTGCAGCTGCCATCTAGTTTTTTTTTTTTTTTCAGTACCAAATGTTGTGCAGCCTAAGGCTTTTGAACGGCTGATGCTAGAGACTTGAAATTTTTAGGTATGGTAGATCTTATTGGGAACTTGTGCCTAACAACTTTTGGGGGGTGGCCTTCGTCAGGTTAAAGATCAAAGGTCAAAAATCCAAACTTATCAAAACCTAATAACTTTTGAATGACATCAGGTAGGACCTTCCACTTTTCACAGTATATGCATATCAATGTGGGAAACGAAAATATGCACAACAATGACCTGTTTGTGACGTCACTTAGAATCAAAAATCAAATCAACGAATCTTGACACATTTTTGTGCAGCCTAAGGCTTTTGAACCGCTGATGCTAGAGACTTGAAATTCTCAGGGATGATAGACCTCCATGTGAACTTGTGCCTAACAGCTTTTAGGGGGTGGCGGTCTACAGGTTAAACGTCAAACGTCAATCAAGTAAAATGATAAAAAATCTGACCAAATGCTAATAACTTGTGAATGGCAACTGGTAGGACCTTCAAGTTTATGGAGCAGATGCATCTCAACCAGGGTACAAAAGGACGCACAATAATTGGTTTTGCGTGACGTCACTTGGGGTCAAACGTCAAATGAGCAAATATGTTGTTTGGCGTGTAACTATTGATTGAAAACACATAAGATCTTGAAATTAATAGGGTTGGTGTGTCTTGGCATGTCCTTGCAATGTACCAACTATAAACGTTCTATGTCACGTGACTTGAGGTCAAAGGTCAAAAAACCAAAAAGTGTTGCCAATATTGCGCAGCCTAAGGTTATTGAACCGCTGATGCTAGAGGCTGGAAATGTTCAGGGGTGGTAGATATCACTGTGAACTTGTGACCAACAACTTTTGGGGGATGGCAGTCGTCAGCTTAAAGGTCAAAGGTCAAAAATCCAAATTTATCAAAACCAAATAACTTTTGAATGACGTTAGGTAGGACCTTCAAATTTCCACAGTACGTGCATATCAATGCAGAGAACAAAAATATGCACAACAATGACCTATTTGTGACGTCATTTAGGGTCAAAAGTTAAATGAACAAACCTTAACAGATTTTTGTGCAGCCTAAGGCTTTTAAACCGCTGATGCTAGAGACTTGAAACTCTCAGGGATGATAGACCTCCATGTGAACTTGTGCTTAACAACTTTTAGGGGGTGGCGGTCAACAGGTCAAACGTCAAACGTTAATCAAGTAAAATGATAAAAAATCTGATCAAACGCTAATAACTTGTCAATGGCAACTGGTAGGACCTTCAAGTTTATGGAGCAGATGCATCTCAACCAGGGTACAAAAGCACCAACAGTGATTAGTTTGCGTGACGTCATTTGGGGTCAAATACGCAAATATGTTGTTTGGCGTATAACTAATGCTTGAAAACACATAACAACTTGAAATTAATGGGATTGGTGTGTCTTGGTATGTCCTTGCATTGTACCAACTATCAACGCTCTATGTCACGTGACTAGGGGTCAAAGGTCCAAAAACAGATATTTGTTGCCAATATTGCGCAGTTTAAGGCATTTGAACCGCTGATGCTAGAGGCTTGAAGTGTTCAGGGATGATAGACCTCAACGTAAACTTGTGTCTCACAACTTGCGGGGGGTGGCGGTCAAGTGGCTTGGGGTCAAAAGTCAATAACAGGAAACTATTCACAAGCTCATAACTGTTAAACGGCAACAGCTAGGACCTTCAAATTATCGCAGGATATTAACCTTAATGAGGGTAACAAGAATATCAATATAATGAAGGGTTACTCCACAGCACCTGACTTGGAGTCCAAGGTAAAAAACGTGAAATTTCAGGAAACCTCATAAAATTCAAGCAAATTATTTTAATCCGTTAGAGGGCAATAAGGTAACATATTTTTGAGCTATTGTAGCTTCAAACTTTTTGATTCGTGAGTGAGCCGTATGAGTTTGTGCTTAAACTGACGTTTTAAGCAGCAACAAAAGGGGCACATGGGAATTGGCCAAGTGGTTGGTGCATTGGACGCATGACTTAGCTTCGCGGATTCCTCGCATTGAAACTGTGTTCGCATTGCGGCGAAGAGTTTGTTAAAGTAATTGCTAGCATAATCCGCTATTAGATCATCAGGCTTGTGGTTTTGCGAAGCTCGTTGTAATCAGCACTTGTTTGCTTTATTTCATTCACGCCTTATGCAATTGGGTAACTGGACAAATTCAGAACTGTTTGGCTGTGCCTTGATCAGTGTCAAAGTTTTCGTTGAAGTAGTCACAGCCCTTTTACTTAATGCGAGCAATGTTGGTTTATCAGTCGTTTTACTTTTTAAGTAGCTAGAAAGTTGCCATTCATAAGTAAGTATTGAGTTGTAACTTCTAAGTTTCAACTTATTAACAAGTGTGACTTCAATTGATTTATGTGCAATACCTTGGGCGAAGTTTTATGCGAAATATTGCAGCCTTTAGTTTTTGCGCAGATTGTTAAGCACTGTAATCGCTGCTTTAAACGTGAGTTTTATGCCGCGATTTGTTGCACTTAAAATCAAACACAAGCTCGATGATTTACTTTCGTTTTGTGTGAATGCAGTCGTCCTTGGACCTGCACAAATCCTTCAAGTATCATGGCGTTTATTGTTTGAATTTACTGCAAGATTTGCCAGCTTGTTCGAAATGTCAGACGAACAAAATGATTTTGCTGCAGACTTGTGTAGCATTGTGCCGGCCGATTAGCTCAGTTGCTAAGCCCACCCTATCGGTGCGGGAGGTGTGAGGTTCGATTGCTGGGTCGGCCAAATCGTCGCAGTGTCGCCAACGGCTCGCCACCGTTGCGACGTTTGTTCGGAGCTGTGTGGCCCAAGCGCTGCGCCGCGGAGATGGGCTTCGCCACTCGTTACACGCTTGGGCGTAATATGGCGAGTATAATAAAGATTTGATTTTTTGTGCAGCATTATCACTGTACACGTGAAGAAATTTAAGGATAACAGTTTGACTGAGATTTCGATGACTGTATTACAGAAATGTAAGAAGTCGTTACAGTATTATTAGGTTTATGGAGCACAGGCTGCAGGAAGTTAAACTTACTTCATGTGTGATAATGCCCACCTATACTTTGGACGGATTTGTTGTTTTTTCAAGTTGTAAAAGCGAAGTCACTGTGCTGTTCCCTAAGACGTTTGGGTCCCTAGTAAGCTTGATCGGGAGGCCATAAGCGGGTGCTTGCAGCTGCCATCTAGTGTTTTTCTATTTTTTTTTTCATGTGTGGTTGTAATATAAATACTTCAACTGTACGTTAATGTTTTGTTAATATTAATTGAATTTGAATAGATTTCGGCTGATGAAACGGGTCATGGATGATCATCTTTATTCAGCAATGAAATATTAATCTTTGTAACTTATTATAATTTGCGATGTTTCGTATTGTGATGCAATATGTGATGATAATTACCTTAATGTTATAATTTAAACCTGTAATTTGTTTTAAATTTTACCAACATAACTGTTTGCATGGCCACCTGTCTGAACTTCAATTGATCCATTATTGGATGTATTGTACCTGATCTATTTACAACAAATTTCGAATGTGTGCAATCAATCTGCCAATGCTTAATGGTATTCTTCAACTGAATGTTGGTTTGTTCTGTATATTGCTTTGTTGTTCTTTTTCGTTTTAATGCTTTCCTTGTTAAATAATGTGATTTTATTTTTTCTCGTTTTTTTCACGTCTGTTTTTTTTTTTTTTATATAAACTCTTGCTTTGTCTTACTTGGCTGTTGTGCCTTAGCACAGGATCGGCTAACTCTTAATATTATTATAAGTAATCGGGTTGCATTTGCCATTTCATTTTGCGGGGTCATCCTTTTTTTAGGATCTTTAGGATTCTTAGGATTTTGCGGACGCACTTGCAAAAGCCTTAAAAACCTAAAAAAAGACTACCAGTAGGGGTAGTTCTTTTTTTACGATCCTGCAAACGGTTTGCTTTTTCGAACGTTTTTTAGCATTGTCAGCTCCATTATGATGATTCATAGCCAATAAACACCGGAAATGATCGATTTTCTAACCGCAAGGTAACGAAAATCATTTTTAAATGCGTAAAACGAAACGCATCCTAAAAAAAGACTACCAGTAGGGGTAGTCCTGTTTTTTTGATCCTGTAAACGGTTTGCTTTTTCCAACATTTTTTAGCATTGTCAGCTCCATTATGATGCGTTATAGCCAATAAACACCGAAAATGATCGATTTTCTAACCGCGAGGTAAGGAAAATCAACTTTAAATGCGTAAACTGAAACGCGTCCTAAAAAAAGGCAACTAGCAGTAGGGATAGTCCTTTTTTTAGGATCCCGTGAACGGTTTGCTTTTCACAACATTTTTTAGCATTGTCAGCTCCATTATGATGCGTTATAGCCAATAAACACCGGAAATGATCGATTTTCTAACCGCGAGGTAAGGAAAATCAATTTTAAATGCGTAAAACGAAACGCGTCCTAAAAAAAGACTACCAGTAGGGATAGTTCTTTTTCTAAGATCCTGTAAACGATTTGCTTTTTCCAACGTTTTTTAGCATTGTCAGCTCCATTATGATGAGTTATAGCCAATATACACCGTAAATGATCGATTTTCTAACTGCAAGGTAACGAAAATCAATTTTAAATGCGTAAAACGAAACGCGTCCTAAAAAAAGGCGACTAGCAGTAGGGGTAGTCCTTTTTTTAGGATCCTGTAAACGGTTTGCTTTTTCCAACATTTTTTAGCATTGTCAGCTCCATTATGATGCGTTATAGCTAGGGCTCGCTAAAGTCAATAAAGTCAAAATTTTTTCAGGACCTTGATACATGATCAAATGTGTACTGACGTTCGTTTCAGATGTTCAGGAGTCTGTTTTGGTAGATTTTATAAGTCAAAATAAACTCAAAATTTTGCATGAAGTCAAAATTTGTCAAAATTGTCTTTGTCAAAAATTTCTTTACAAAAACAAACAAATTTATATTTTTTAAATATTTTTTTGAATTTTTGAGCTGCTATTAAAATTTTATATGCAGTTTTATTTGATTTTAAACTTTTGAAATAGTTGCAATATTTGTACCATCGTCACAATAATGCGTGCGGTAATTGAGAAGGAAATAGCACTTATTATGCATGAAATGTCATTGTTGATGCATAAACACATAATTGTTAGACAATTAATCTAATCCTATAAAGGCCTTGCGCTCTTTACGCGTGGTCTTTTAAGTTGTAGCTTGCAAAGCAAAGAATGCCAAAACAAGCCAAATCTTCTATAGCGAAAGTTAGGCAAACTTGCCAGGAATATCCGGAGGAGTTTTCGGCAACTCCCGCCGGCGACTTGCGATGCAACCTTTGCGACATAGTTAGTCAATAGCGACAAAAAGTTTTTTGTGGAAAGCCACCGAAAAAGTAAGCAACACCAAGGAAAATTGGAGACGAAGAGCAAATCTCAAAGTAAGCAAGCCTTTTTACATTTCGATCAAGTAAACTTAAAGGAACAGGTTGTTTCTTCATGCTTAGCTGCAGATATCCCACTTCATAAACTGAACCACCCTTCTTTAACGTCTCTGTTTGCTAGAATGGGAAAAGTATTGCCTTCGGAGATTGCAGCCCGGGCATGTGTTGCTAAATTGGCATCCCAAAAATAGGAACAAATTCAAGAATTACTTCGTGACAAAAAAATTTTTTTGATTGTGGATGAAGCAGAGGTTGCTAAACAAAAGTATATTAGTGTGCTTGTGGGCAGCTTAGATGCTCCACATCAGACATTCCTCGTTAATTGCCATCCACTTGACAGCGGTCGCAATGTTAATAGCAGTATTATTCTGCACATTGTGGATGACATATTGCGACAACTTGAAATAAAACGCGAGAATTTTTCATTGTTCTTGACTGATGCTGCTCGGTACATGTCTTCGGCTGGAAAGACATTAAAGGAATTATACCCTTCTTTGATGCATGTCACCTGCGTTGCGCACTTACTACATAACTGCGCTATGCGTGTGCGTGCTCATTTTAAAAATATTGATGAAGTAATAGCAACGATCAAGCCAGCAACAATCAAAAACAAAGATCGCAAGAAAGATTTTCATGATGCTGGTCTGCCATCTCCTCCTGACCCTGTAATTACAAGATGGGCAACTTGGCTTAGAGCTGCCTTATAATATAGTGAGAACCTTCCAGCTGTTCGTACCATTGTCAACAATTGGACAAGTGCAGGCCTCTTAGTGAGCAGAGCAAAAGACGCTATCAATGTGGAAGGTTTGGTGTCGGACTTGGTTAAAATAAATCAGTACCGGACTCTAGCAGCCAACGTAGAGTTCTCAGAAGGAAGTACCTGCACAATAACCAAAGCATACGGACTGCTGAAGAATATGCAATTCGATGATGATCCTTGCGCAATTAAAGACTACTTTAACAAACGACTATCCAACTCTGATTTAGAAACAATAATAAACTGTGCCAACTTGACAATTGACCCAACAAGCTACGCACTATTGCAAAAAGCCTAGCCAACCTCTGCTGCTGTTGAAAGGTCGTTTTCTATGCTCAATAAATTACTGAGAAAAGACAGAAATTTTGATGTTACGAACGTAAAAAAATATATGATGCTGTATTACAATAAAACGTCCTTGTAATTATACTGCGTGGCTTTCGTTAAAAATATCATAGACATACTGTTAGTGTACAGTACAGTTGCGATAGCAACGCAATTTTTGTATTACACACTAATTGATACCTGTACACACAATGGCTCGTTATCCTAGGTTTTAACGTCATGCATCGCTTTGTTGCATTAGCTTCAACACTGAGTAATTGAGAAAATGTTCGAAGTAGGCTACCTTTTTCTTTAAAAACTTATGTAAATTGCAGATTATAAAACATAATTAATTAATAAAGTGCAACAAGACATAAATAATACGCAGAAGCGGTTAAGTCAAAATAAAGTCAGAATTTTACTAAATAAAGTCAAAAATATATTATTTTAGGTAAAAAAAAAGGCCCTAGTTATAACTATTGATTAGAAACAGGTAGAAAATTTAAACTTTCAGGGTTGGAGTTCCTTACCATATTCTTGCAATGTACCGTACCAACTGTAAATACTCTATATCACGTAGCTTGAGGTCAAAAGTAAAAAAAAAGATAAAATTTACAAAACCTCCCTAAATTAAAACGCACATTGATAGAAACTTCAAACCTTCAGTATAGAAGTGTTGTAGTGTGATCTTAGTTTGCACAAGGATTGGACACACCAGGTCACGTCACTTGGGGTCAAAGGTCAAAAAACTTGTCAATTTTACGAAAGCTTATAAAAACTAAACCAAACAAGCTAAAGTTTTGAAATTTTAAATGCGAGATGTCATCATGTGGTGCTGCAGTGTTTCATAATTGTACACTTTAGGTCATGTGATTTGGGGTCAAAGGTCAAAAAACTTTTTATTTTTACAAAACCTTATAAAACTAAACCAAAGCAGCTGGTAACTTAAAACTTTTAGGGCAAACATGTCATGATGCTAGAGATTTGAAGTTTTCGGGGATGATAGACCTCAACGTAAACTTGTGTCTCACAACTTTTGGGGGGTGGCGATCAACAGGTTCAAGGTCAAAGGTCAAAAATAAAAAAATATTCAGAAGCTCATAACTTTTGAATGGCAACAGCTAGGACCTTCACATTATCGGAGGATACTAACCTCAATGTAAGTAACAAAAAGATTAATATAATGAAGGGCTACCCCAGAGCATCTGACTTGGAGTCAAAGGTGAAAAACGTGAAAGTTCAGGAAACCTCTTAAAATTCGAACAAATGTTCTAATCCGTTAGAGGGCAGTAGGAAAACATGGTTTTTAGCTTTTTAGCTAAAAACTTTTTCATTCGTGAGTGGGCGGCATGAGTTTGTGTTCAAACTGAACTTTAAAGCAGCAATAAGGGGCACATGGAGTTGGCCAAGTGGTTGGTGCATTGGACTCTTAACCTAGCTTAGCGGGTTCGATGCTCACCTAGGATAATTTATATGATACATCGCATGACGCCAGGTAACACTAGGTAAAGCTACTGTGACGCAACAATCAGAATTTTATTTGACAAAATTGTATGTGCTCGCTCTTGCACATGCTTTGCGTTGTTCGCATGTGCTCGTTATAGTGCTTAGATCGCTTTCTCGTAAAAGGAGGATAAACAAGTCACTTGTTACTCCATTCCTTTTCCCGTCACGTGCTAGTCATTTTCTTCCGAAAATTGAGTTTAGAGATGTGCTTAACCGTTACTTTTGAGTAACGGTTCCAAGTGATTACTTTAGAAAAGATATTTGATACTTTTTATCCGTTACTTGTATTCGTTTAGGTAATCACGAACCAAAAGCTATTTGAATCTAAAGAGAGCAGCAGAATCCAAACAATTAAATACCACGTCTTAGAATCCTGAGACATCAAAAGTCTCTCCTTTAATAATAGCTTTAAAAATACATTTACAGTTTTGGCTCTAAATATCAGATCCATTGCAAATGCATTAAACTTTAGCAAATTGGAAGCTCAGATCGAAAGTCTGCAATGCAAACCAGATGTGATTTCACTGTGTGAAACTCGGATTAAGCCATTACCCTCAGGACCTTATAGTAACTTAGATGGGTACAACTTTGTATCAAACTGCCGTAAAATTTCAAGGGGAGGTGGGAAAGCCTTTTTTGTTAAAAACAGTGTACAATTTGATGCTATTGATGAACTATTTGTGTTGAATGAAAAAATTTTGAATCTCTTTTTATTAATGTGAAAGTAAGGAAAGCGACTTGTGTTTGTGGCGTAATTTATCGCTCACCATCTGATGATCTTAAAGCTTATCAAAAATTTAGATTTCAACCAACAGAGTGTCTTGAAAAGTTAGATTCCAAAAGGAAATGCTTTTTATTTGGGCATTTCAATTATGACTTAGCCGAATCAGTTGAGAATACTCATGTCCGTGATGTTACTGAGGTAATGTTAGATCATAACTTCTACTCTTTGATAAATAAGCCAACCCTCATTACAAGTACAGGTGCAACAGTATTGGATCAAATATGGACTAATTCTTATCCTGATCACATAAAATCCGGTATTATTTTGCATTCTATATCTGATCACTTGCTTTTATTTATGAGCGCAGCTAATAGTAAAGTAATTTTTTCGAGTAGTCTTACAAGAAACTTCAATGATATGAATATTAGAAATTTCGATCTTGAATTGGAAAATATTGATGTAAACCCTGTTTTAACTGAAACCAAAACTGACGAATCATACAAGATTTTGGTAGAAAGATATCAGCAGGTGTTTAATAAATCGCTTCCCTTGACTCAATTAAATAGCAGCAGTAAAAATAATTGGTTTGATAAAGATTTGCAACAGCTATTGAGTGTCAAAGAAAAGATGTTCAAAAAGTTCTGTGTGAAAAAAACCTTTATCTCTAAAGTTAACTATAATAAAGCAAAAAAGACCTACTTTCGTACGTTAAAAGAATAAAAAGAAGCATTGTATGCGTCAGTTTTTGAAAGTTACAAAAATGATTTGAAGAAAACTTCGAAAAACATAAATAGCCTTCTAGGTAAAAAGAAATTAAATCCCAGCTCTACTCTTAAAATTGACAATCAGTTGACCAGTGATGCTGTCACTATCGCTAATCACTTTAATCTTCACTTTGCTGAAGTTGGCACCAAGCTGGTCAACAAGCTTCCCCCTACTTCTCATAACTTCAAGGAATTATTGCCTTTTCCAATTCCAAATTCTCTATACTTTAACCCCACTACTCCTCTTGAAATTAAAAGAATGGTAACAGATTTAAAGTCCAAAAATAGTTGTGGAATGGATGGAATTCCCTCTAAAGTTTTGAAATCTACCCCTGAAAACATACTGCTTGCCCTTGCTCATATATTTAATCTCTCTTTAAGTAGTGGTAAATTTGTTGATGCTTTTAAAGTAGCTAAAGTAATACCCGTGTTTAAAAAAGGTTCCACTTACGATGTTAATAACCACAGACCTATGAGTCTGTTGTCAGTATTGTCAAAAATTTTGGAAAAGATAGTATATAAACGTCTTGTTAGCTTCTTGATTCGATAGAATTTCTTCCACAAAAATCAATTTGGTTTTAAGAAAAAATATTCGACCAGCCATGCTACTACGTTGTTAGTTGAAAATATTACAGCTGCATTTGAAAAAAAGCAATGTATGTTTGGAGTATTTTTAGACTTATCCAAAGCGTTTGATACTATTGATCATAAAATACTTTTACAAAAATTGATGCATTACGGGGTAAGAGGACTGCCTTTGGAATGGTTTTCTAGCTATTTAAATGATCGCACGCAACAAGTTTTATGCAACAACCCATTGTCCGGTACTTTGAAAATAAACTGTGGTGTACCGCAAGGCTGTATTCTTGGACCGTTGCTGTTTCTAATTTACGTAAATGATTTCAGTTCATGCATAACTAAAGGTAAGACCATAATGTTTGCTGATGATACAAATTTGTTTTTCAGTGAAAACTGCTTTGAGAGAGTGTTTCAAGTCGCAAAGGCTGAGTTGAAAAGTGTTGATAACTGGCTTACAGCAAATAAACTTTCGCTTAATACTAAAACTAATTACATTGTGTTCCGCACTCCGAATAGCAAACTCCCTGATTAACATACTCTTCAATTGCGAAAAAAAGATATCAAGAGAGTCGCTTCTCTAAAATTTTTGGGCATTATAGTGCATGAACATTTATCCTGGAAACCTCACATGGAAGCGCTATTGAAAAAAATTAGAATTACTTGTAGTGTTGTGAACAAGATTCGAAATCATCCAAGTCAACGCATCTTACTGTTGCTGTATAATTCAATGATAAAAAGCCATCTTCAGTATTGCATTATGACTTGGTGTAATGAAAATAAAATGATGATTAAACACCTTCAAACTGCTGTTAATAAGTTTATTAGAATAATATTTGGGCTAAACGCTAGAGATAGTGTAAAAGATGTGATGCGAAAGCATAGTATTTTTCTATAAATCAGTTAAAAGAATTAGAAACGGCCAGCTTTATGTATAAATATTTGCATGGTGACTTGCCCGAAACTTTTCAAAATCTTTTTGATGATAGCTATTTGGACGGCAGCAACTCTCGTCAAACAAGAAATCAGTCTAACTTTTCCCTCGCTTTTGCCGAATCGAATTAACAAAACAGTCGCTAAAATATCGTGGCCCGCTGACTTGGAATTCCATTCCCAAAACCATACGGAAAATTAAATCATACAATTCATTTAAAAAAGAGATAAAAAAACAGGTTTGCCAACCATCCAGTTAAATTGCGATTTCATGTAATACCTTTAGTATAGAGCCTATTCAATAAAAAAATTAAATCGGATGATTTAGCCAATACAGATTTCTGCTGTTAGTTTTTGTTGTTACAGGTTCCAACTCTTCAAGTATCCTGCTCCAAGAGCGTTTCAAGATCCTATTGTTCACTTCCATGTCAATTAGTGTAACTTTCTATCGTTTTTTTTAATCGATATTAGTATTTTTTTAAAAACAAAATCAGTTTTGCTTAGCACTTAATCATAGGGATTTAAATAATTTCACAAATTAGAGTTGTGTTACTTATCAATAACCGCTCAAAAGTATAGGTTAAAATTGATTGACGTCGCTGTGGCTTAGCAAAATGAACTTGTCTTGGGTACTGACATAAAACGACATCCGGCAACAGGGATGCGTTCCTTGAGACGTAATGGAGCTAGCTCTTAACTGTGGCTGCTCCCGGATCACCCTTGGGAAAGGTGTAGCATCTGTTAGCTTCCCTAACTGGGGTTACAGGTTTGAAGTTACTAGAAGTTGTTGGCATAATTTTTTTTTTCTTTTTTGTTATGTGTGTGTGTGTATTACATTTGTTGATTTCGAAAAAATACGGCTTTCGTAAGAGGTTATGCTCAGAGATGGGCAGTATCGAGATACTTGTATCGGCGATACGTATCGCGCGATACTTTTGTATCGATATCGGTATCGATTAAGTGTTTAACTACAGTATCGCGTATCGGTATCGATTAAGCATGTTTTTGAGCATCGCCGATAAGAGTACCTCGATACTGTTTTTGAGCACGATCATCTTACCAGGTGTTGACTGCGCGTTTATTTACGGTTTCTGAAGAATGTGAAATGAAGCTAAATTCCCTCATTGATTCAAAGCGACGTACTGTCCGCAAATTTCCCTTATCACTAGCCTAATTGCAACTGTTTCTTAACGCCATTGAACAACGTTAATTGTGAAATTATAACATGTCCCAATTAACAGCTCAGATGGCCCAATGGTAAGAGCGTCTGCCTCGGGAGCTGTAGATTGGGTTTTGATTCCGAGTCGGGTCAAACCAATGACTTTAAAATTGGTATTCACAGCTTCCCTGCATGACGCTCAGCATTAAAGGGACAGTGTAGAGAACAAGCCGGCAAGTTTACTTGTTGCGCCATTGGGAAGGGCACTTACCGGGATTTCCCCATCTTGGTGCGGTAGACAGATGGCTGGCAACTCCTAAGCGAGCTCGTAAAGCGCATTGATCGCTTTCTCATGATAGGAGGATACATATGCAACAAAATAAAAAAATACGTGATATTTTCACGTTTTGCAACTGTCCGCAGATTGCAAACTTGTAGCAGTTTTTTTAATTCATTTGTAAACCAATTTTTTTAATTGATTTTTTTCCTGATATTGTATCAAAATATTTGTATCGGCGATACGAGTATTGATATCGGTATCGATTTAACTCCTCTTCAAAGTATCGTGTATCGGTATCGATTAACTCTATTTTCAAGTATCGTGTATTGATATCGATTAACTCAAAAATTGGGTATCGCGCCCATCTCTGGTTATGCTAAGGTGCAGCGACCATGCATTTCTTTTATTTCATTTAAATAATTTTTTGTTAACTCAAGCATGTTTCAACGTATTTCGTTTTGTCGCTATAACCTATTTTTCGACCATTCTTTTTGTTTGCTGTTCTTGTTTGTGTTAGCTTGGTTGTTAAATGAAATAAACCACCACTACTACTAGATATATGATTTTTTTTTTACTGAGCAAGCTGTCAACAAATCTTGACAAAACGTCTCTGATCGTTGACTGAGCAACATAATGTAATCTGTCGGTCTACTAAACACCGCAAGGAACTACAAGGTACTGAAAACAGTGCAAAGAACTACAAGACACTTTTAAACGAAGTATAAAGTAGCTGAAAACACTACAAGGAACTACAAGGTACTTTTAAATTAACCACAAGGTAATTGAAAACACCGCTTAGAGCTGCAAGGCGCTTTTAAACCAACTACAAAGTACTTGAAAACACTACAGAGTTGGGGCCGGGGGGGTTGGAGTAGGGGGGTGGAGTCGGGGGGGTTGGGGTCGGAGTTGGGGGGTTGGAGTCGGGGAGGGGGGTTAGAGTTGGGGGGTGGAATCAGGGGGGTTGGGGCGGGGGATTGGGGTTGGGGTCGGGAGGGTTGGAATTAGGGGGGTGGAGTCGAGGGGATTGGTTTTGAGCCTTCAGAATTCCTCAGTTTTAACAAGGTTTAGTAGTCTGTTTTACTAGGTCCCTTCCAAACCCACTAAAATAATGCTGCAAGCAAACCCTACTCTAACATTTCGCTACCTATGCCAAACAAAAAAACGTTTTTTAGGCTTATTTTTGCGCCTTTCACTTGAGGATGAGGGGCCCTTGGTATGCTACTAAACGTTTGTTTACTAGTTTTGCGACTGCTCTTTTTTGAAAAATTTGCAGGGGCCCCCTATGGTCAAAAATATAAATATGGTATGGGGGCCCCACATCGCGCGAGTTAAGACAAAAAATATATTCAATCTTAGAATAGGCCTATTTAAGGCACCTTCATCATACGTTGAGTAAATGGTACTACCTACTGACTATTTACGGGACCCCCTTTTTACAGCCTACGGTACGAGGCCCCTACGGTTGGGGGGTTCGGGGGGCGCTAGTTTCGGCACTGATAATGCCATAACTAAGGAAACAACAAAGATATTTCATTCACACTTTTGCTTAATGCTTTGCGTTTCATTTAAGGAGAAAAATGGTTTCACACAAACTCAAGCTGCCAGGCCGTAGTTAAAAATTTTCTGAAAAAATTTTAGTTGAAATCATTTTTGGGCCATAGGAAGGTTAATTGACTAAAGTAGACTGGCTAGCTGTCGCAACGTCACAAACAGGGTGTACCCAGGGGGTAAAACAAGCAACTCCTTCAATCCAAAAAAAATTTTTTCAAGATCCAAGATTAATATAAACAACGCATATAGGCTAAACTTTGTTATAAACAGTCAATAAACGGTACACTCATTGTGAAGGAGGCAGTTTCTCGTTTGAAATTTGAAAAGTGAAGATATTGGAGCATAAGAAAAACTGCCTTCCCTACCAAAACGTTTTTAAACTAAAATGAATTATGTGCAAGAGGAATCCCTAATCATCCGATTAAAGTCAAAAACAGCGTCGATATTATCTAAGCATTTTTCTGCCAAATCACAGCGTCGATCGATATCACATGCTTTCAAACACATAATCGGGGTGTCATGGGAAAGGAAGAACTCTAGCTCCTGAGATAGTCAGCCTACGGTACGAAAAAACAATGTTGTCTCTCCCTTCGTTCCGCCCCTAGGCCTCTTCAAATCTTCCGTTGGTCTATGGTCGGTCGTCTTTGGCAGTATTTTTACCTTACTTTTCGCACTTACAGCAGTGTCAATTTAGTTTTTTATATTTAAATAAAATTTCTCAAAAGACCTGACGATTATGGCGTAGCGTTAAAAGATTTGGCTATCGATGCGTAAGGTTTGGGACTCAATTCCCAGGCCGGTCAAGTCGGACACAGTGTAGCCAACGGCTCGCAACCGCTGCGACGTTTCTTTGGAGCTGGCGCTAAGCCCCGCCACTCGCTACCACGTTTCGGTACAACAACAAATTTAATGAAACGAGTATAATCAAAATTTGATTTGATTAAAAAAAAAAATCCTATGCAGCCATAGTTACCACAGATACACCGCATTTAACGAAACTCCTACTTCTTAATTGTTTCACAGCAACATCAATGACAAAAATGCACTTCAAGCAAAACACAACAGAAAAGTTGAACTACCGGGTACCGGTATTGTAGCATTGCATCGTAATCAGTGCTCGAGTTGTAAAAACACTTATGGGGGGATGGTACAACTTTTCACGCAGGCGTAACGAGGGATGATCATTGTACTTGTAAGGGAATGGTTTACGCTAAAATATTTTGTGGGGGATGGTGTTGTTTGGGATGAAAACATCATAGCAATTTCGGCAAGCCTCGCGTGAAGAAAAGTCGGTTCGTTTTAAAAAAGAAAGGTTTCATTTTTTCTGCAATTGTCAAGGGTAAGGGGAGTGCTGACTCTCGACCCCTGCGAACGTCACTGGGGCCCATCTCTTAGCGCGTGGGTAACACAGAAACGTCGCAGCGGTGGCGAGCCGTTGGTGACACTGTGCCGATTTGACCATCCCAGGAATCGAACCCCAGACCTTCCGCACCGACAACCTGTGCGCTTAACAACTGAGCTAACGGCCGGTACGGGCCCAAAAATCGAACCCAAAACCTCCAGCGCCGATGTCTGTAACCACTACCCCATCTAGTCGGTTTGGTTAAAATCATGACATCGCAAACGGAATATCTGCATGCGTTGCAACCGTTCTCTTCCAAGAATGCCTTCAGCGCTGAAACGTTGTCTTGTCCAGCCATAGCCGTTGAGAACAATGTCTTTATGACATCACAACACGGCTTCAGCTTTAGTGCCCATTGACCTTGTCCAGGCTTGCATGTTGAGCCAGCCATTGGTTCAAGCGCTACACACCAAAAAAGCTTGACTACCGGTATTATTGCATCACAATGAAAGTTTCTCGAGATTACACAGGCAATTTGATACAGCACGGAAAAACACCATCTCTGTATGAAAAAAAGCTAATCGGTCCAAAAAGAGCGGTTTTTAATTTTTTCCAATCGTCAATGGGGGGGGGGGTTGACCCCCGAAACCCCCCTCTCCCCGTGCGTATGCCACTGTCTTACTTCGTACAGCCACTGTCTTAGAGTGCGGGGGACTGAGTTTGCAGCTGGCTAGGCTAGGCTGGTTGGTAAAGCGCAGCAAGCAGGTTGGTGAAGTGTAGGAAGGGAAACTGGTTAGGTAGGATAGTAAAGCATAGGATAGGGTTAGCTGGTAGGGCGAGTACCTGGTTTGGTTAGCTGGTAGGTTAATGAAGCATAGGATGGGTTGAGTATGCATAGGGGGCTCCTATGTGAGAGGCCCCTCAGGCCATTTTCGGAACCGGTACATGTTAAAAGCCTGTGTTCAATAGGGTGTTGCAAATGTCCTCATGTGGCCAAAAACAAAATTACTTTTGTAATATGGTGACCAGTACAGAAAAAACTCCAGATATGAAGTTTTAGCAAAATTGAATATTGTTTAGGTGTTCCGCTTTTCATTTTTATGAAAACAGGCTTATCGATACAGGGAATTTTTCTATCGCCTTAATTGCTGTGCTAGAAAGTTGGTTGATGGTCCAAATGACTCAGAAACATTAAGTTTCTACCTAACTTACAGAGGAACTATGTGGCTATTGTGCTTAGTTTTCGAGTTATTGCGTTAATTACGTTTCAAAGTCAGGTTTTGGGGGGATGTAATGTTATTACTCCATCTATTTAAGCTACCTCATAATGATACAAAGCGAAGTCAGATACCAACATTGCTTTGGTTACGTGACAATATAGTACCAGTATTCTAGCTCATGGGTGGACTAGAAGTCTTTTAGTTTTTTTAATTTTGTGTTTGATTTGCATATAGATTACAAGCTGGTGTGTAATATTGATGAACTAAAAGTTAAAAAATCACCATAGTGCTACTTGGTAAACAAATTATCCGCAAGAATACGATGACTAAACGCCATAAAGATCCCCTTTTGTTTCTGCTGGGATCTGTTCCAATTCAAGACGACATCCACATTGTTACAAGCAAACTAGCCTACCAACAAAAAAGCAAGTATTACTAGCATTCATTTGCTAACAAAGCAGAATTCGACCAAACCAAAAACAAAAAGCCTTTTCATCACAATCATCTGCATTTTCTGGTGCAGATGGTTGTGATAAAAGTTAATCGTCAAAACTATTGGCAAGCATTGCAACTGTTGCTTCTTCATCTTTTCTCATTTCTTCTGCTTGTTCAAGTCTGATCTGAGCTTCTTTTCTGTTGTCTCATTTCCAATTTGTACGTTTTAATATCTTTTCCAGCTATTAATGCAGTGCGAACATTCTGCATTGATAAAAGAAATGCTTTGTCTGTTGTGTTGGATAACTTGCTCCAAACATCTCTCGGCCAGCAGGCCAAGGTTTCTTGCAAACGTTTCTTGAATGCTTCAATCCTTTCTTTGGCTCTCCCTATTTCTCTTTTTTCTTTTTTAATTTTCACCAAATTTTGCATACTCCTATAATGTTTCACTATATCTTAAGCAATCTTGTTTGCTTGCTTTGTCGGAATTCTTGCTCTGGCATAAATTGGAAAAATCTGTTCAGTTGTAAGATTATTTTGCACCAATGAGTGGGTTGCCATAGGGGCTTCTAGTGATGTGGGCTAGTTAGGCTACCGGGAACTTAGTTGTGGGTTAGTGGTTATAGGTTCTTTCATTGGGTATCGTTGTTTGGGGCCAAAAACTTGAGTTTGATATAGAAGTAACCTTTAAAGGTGCTAGGTAGAATGCATTGTATGTTGATGGATTTACTTCATGGATTTGAAGTTTTAAGCGCCACTGAAGAGACTTTATTTACTGTTCAGTTGTGATTGACATGGCAGCTTTGAACATCGGCTTTTTGTTTTTGGTCTGGTCGAATTCTTCTTTTTTAGCAATGAATGCTAGTAATACTTGCTTGTTGGTTGGTAGTTTGCTTGTAACAATGTGGATGTCGTCTTGAGTTGGAACAGATCCCAGCAGAAACAAACGGGGATCTCTATGGGTTTAGTCATCGTATTCTTGCGGATAATTTGTTTACCAAGTAGCACTATGGTGATTTTTTAACTTTGACCCCCCAGATAGCACTCAGTAGCCCCCTTGGGTGGACGAGAGCCACGATTGAGAATTCCTGGCCTATTGCAATGGCTTAAATCTATGACCAGTACCAGTACTGGTGATATGTGAACAGTGGTTTATGACCAGGGTCACAATATACCGGTGTTGGTTAGTTCCTTTTTGTGCCAAGTCTTACTTAACAACTTTTAGAAAAGAAAACCATGGTCAATAGCTTATCGGTATGTCATAAACACCAAACTTCGTAGTTGAATGAGACTACATCGCAATGTGTTGTTCCAAATTTTAAGGTCGAAACAGTGGCTGTCAGGAGATTAAGGATTGAGTATATATAGACATAAATATCGTATATAGGGGTGTCGAAATGTCAAAAAGGCAAGTGGGGGCAATTTTTTCAAAGGGCATTTTTAATACAAAATTTACTGTCATGGCTGGCCAGTTAGCTAAGTTATAACGACATAGGTATCGGTGCCAGAGGTCAGGAGTGTCAAATTGGACACAGTGTCATAAGCAACTTTCCATCACTGCAATTTTGCTTTGAAGCTGTGTTGTCCAGGCGCTACGCCTCGGAGGTGGACCCCACCATCAGTTACACCCTTCGGCGTATTATCACAAGTATTATAATGAAGGTTTGATTTATCTTCGACGTTCAGTCATTGCTTATTATCACCGACATTGCTTGTTAATATAAACAGTTACGTGCTGCAATAAAGCCAGGGTGTTGAGTATGTCGCATCAACACTACAAAAAGACAACAAACAAATTATCCATTTTAAAGTAAGGGCCAGTTCAAGAATGTAACACCCAAACTTATTTTGTAAAACTTGTGTAAAAAAGTAAGAGCAATATGATATCAGACGCCGCGAAAAATGCTAGATCTTGCGACATTGCAAAACAAAAATTTTGAGGTCGTCTATGAGGCTGTAGAAATAGCTTTACTTTTTGACACTGTTGCGCTTTTCACTGTGTTATGATTTTTTTTAAATTTTCGGGTGAGATAGCCCTGCCGTCTAACTGCCAATAGATCTTGTTTTTATGATTATGTCGGTGCAAGCCATAGCACCAATTGTTTTGCTGTCCTTCCTCTTTGTGCTGTTTTTGTGGCGCAAATAAAAATAAATAAATAAATAAATAAAAACAAAAAATGCATTATTTGCAAATAAAAATCATTATTGATAACATGATTTTGATTATAGTGCTTTTTTTGCTAAATATTGCCGGTTCCATGTATAGCAGCATCATCAAAATCATGGGCGCAGCCAGAAAGAGCAAAATAGGCAATTATCCTTTACTAAACATCTGAAAAACAGCAAGTTCTTCTTTAAAAAATACAAAATTTTTGTACCAGTTCTTTGCCCTGCGCACCTCTATTCTTTTAGATGCATGTAATTTAGCCAAATTATGCCAAAAAAGAATGATTTCTATAGATGTTCGTGACTTTACTGAAATGTTAGATATTTTTCAAATTGCCTTTGAACCGAATTTTTGTTCTGACTATGCTCATGAACAACCATAACAATAGGTTTTTCCAACAATTTGCAGTAATTGTAATTGGCATCATGCAAAGCTTCCTTCATGCTTAAAACAACAAGGTAATTTGGATTCCGTATATTAGTAAAAAGACATGAATTTTTACCAACAAAAAAGTAAATGTGATTTATTCAGAAAAAGAAATAGCAGAAGTTTCGGAGAGTGACATGTGATAGGTGGTATGCAGTTTGCAGAAATATATCTACACACTTACAAGCTGGAAAGCGGGCACTTTTTTTGTTACTATTTTACTAAAATGTTAGGCATTATTGCTCCCTTGCTCCTCCATGGGAAAAGGGCAGTTTGAACCCCATGACCCTCCTTGACAAAAGAGTAGTTTTGCCTCCTTGTCATTCCTTTGCACTTTTGTCCTGTCACTTTGTCAAGGAAGGGCAGTATTATCCCACCGCCCTTCCTTGACAAAAGTGCAGTATTGCCCTTGCCCTCCTTTGGAAAAGGGCAGTATTGAACTCTTTGTCTCTCCTTGGCAAAAGGGCTATATTGCCCCCTTGCCCCTCTTAGGGAAAAATACAGTATTGCCCCTTGCCCCTCCTTGGGAAAAGAGCAGTTCGAACCCCATGACCTTCCTCGACAAAAGGGCAGTTTGAACCCTTTGATCCATCTTGGCAAATAGGCAGTATTGCCCCCTTGTCATTCCTCAGGAAAGGCCAGTATTGCTCTCTTATCCCTCCTTAGAAAAAGAGCAGTATTATCCCACCGCCCTTCCTTGACAAAAGAGCAGTTTTGCCTTTGCCTTCCTTTGAAAAAGGCCAGTATTACACACCTTGTTTTTTCTTGGCAAAAGGGCGGTACCTTTTTGTCAAAAAGGGCAGTATTTCTCCCTTCATCTCTCCTTTGCGGAAAGGCAGTATGGGGTCTACTTCCCTTCCTTGACGAAAATGCAGTATTGCCCCTCTTGTCTCTCCTTGGAAAATGGGCAGTATTGCCTACCTTACCGAAAGCCCAGCATTACCGCCTTGTTCTTTCTTGGCAAAAAGGCAGCACCGCCCCCTTACTAAAAGGGCCTCTTATCCCTCCGTGGCTGACTTATTATTCACATTGTCCCATTATTGCTGAACATTCAATGTGTGTGTGTGCATGTGCCGCTTTAAATATTTTTCCATCATCATGATAATTCAATTTGGGTGGGCGTATAAGAACTTGCTCATGCGGGACAAACTGTCAGTCTCAAAGCAACACTATTTATCACATCTTGTTGCAAAATTACAGGTTTCCAGCTTCTGCGCTTACTTCAGTGCAGCAATCCTCTTACACTGATTTTTATTTTACAGATTGATTTATTGCTATGAATGATTTTTGTTAGTGTTAATAAATTAAAAATATGTTGCCGGTTAGCTCCAATAGACATGAGCTTTTCCTTCAGTTTTACTGCAAACAGTTCTTCATTTGCAGTGAAATTGAAAAAAGCCACTGTTTTGGGATTACGTCATTCATCAATGATAAGAATCGGGGAGGATCATATCGAAAACCACTCAACAAAATGACTCAATCTGGCGTTTGGGCAGTGAAAAGAGTAGCAATCCCAAAAGAGAAAAAGTAAAGAACAGACAAATGGAGTTTATCAGACTCATTTCAAAAAAAACAAAGACAACATCACAAATAATGTTGCTGCGGATAGAAATAGCAATCCACGACCGGTTTCACTGTCATTATGAGCTCATTATGAGCTAGAATCCAACCAATCAACATCATGGAAAGAAATAAACATTCAAAAGAGCAAGATAAAGAGATTAAAATTTTTAAACAGAACACTGCATCGCCAATCTCGAAACAGTAACGAAATACCTTACAAACAACTTTTCACAATGCAAGTGGAAATCACGCGATCATCATTTAGAAAAAAACATGTCAGCGCTAGTGTACAACAGAGCTCAATCCATCTGTATGCCTGGACCAGAGCAGAAGCCTATATCTAGTGATTCTGCTATATCAAACAAACAACCTTATCTACATCTTTTGATACGGATTGTTGCTCATACTGCAGGTTAAAATTGATTTGTATTTTCAATGGCACTACACTTTTACATTGTTTGGTGCTATAATTGTGCGTTCTGTTCTTGTCGTTCATGAAACGCAGAGATTGTCAAGTTGTTACGATAGCTTGTTTTAAAATCTTCGTACTACCATCATCATCATCCAGTTTCTATCCGGTTTTTTCCTCGTCACCGAAAGTGGCCGAACACACCTCATCCCTTTCGCAATCGCTCTCACACCTTCCCTCCATCTGGTTCGATCTGCAGCTTCTTCGATCTTCAACCCTACTTTCTTCACACTCTCTTTCACCTGCCTCCTTCATGTCATTTTTGGCCGTCCTCGCTTTTGTTTCCCATTCACTTCCAGCATCATTGCTTTTAGTACATTATCATCATTTCTTCTAATTACATGTCCATAACATCTTACTCCATTTGCTTTTGCCATTCTATCCTACGTTTTCTTTAAACCCAACATCTCCATCAGCTCCTCCATATTCTTCCTATCCACTGATTTTACTCAACGCATTGACCTTACCATGACTCTTTCAGTTCTTCTCAAAATTGTCATTTCATCTCCCTCAAACGCCATGTTTTAGTTCCATATAACATTGCTGATCGTACGCAACTACGATAAACCATCCCTTTCATTCTCAAAGAAAATCTCCCACGTAACAACTCTCCGCGTTCTCTAAATTTCATCCAACCGATCCTTATGCGTGAGATCACGGCAATACCAACTTTGCTTTTTTGCTTTATGATTAGTGACTTGTGATATTGTTTTAATCATTTCAAAAAATCAATCCTTGATTATAAATGCTGAGAACACATCAGCGTTTCGACTTACAAAAATTCTCTTCAGCTCAGTTGAAACTTCTAATCCAAGGAGTAAAACCTAACATACAGAGAACCAGTTATACCTGAGCTTCGTCATCATCCTGGTCTACTCTACATCATGGAAACCCTTCTAATCCTACCCAGCTAATTTGCCACCAAACCCTGCCATTCAATTAAAGGTATAATTGGTTCTCTCCATGCTGGGTTTTACTTCTTGCATTAGGAGCTTGAGCTGAAGAGACTTTTTGTCAATCCTTTATTGCATTCACTGTGCTACGCCGAAGAACGTAGCGAGTGGTAGGACCTATCTCCGTGGTTTAGGGCCTGGGCAACACAGTCTTAAACTCCGACGAAACGTCGCGGCGGTGGCTAGCCGTTCTTGACACTGCGTCTGATTTGACCGGCCCCAAAATTGAACCTCAGTCCTTCTACACCAATGTGATGTACATTTCGTCAAACAATGTTTTAACCACTTTTTTGACTATATGTCTATTTTCGGTTAGCTTAGCTGCAAAGCGCACGCTATCGGTGCGGGAGGTCTAGGGTTCGATTCCCGGGCCGGTCAAATCGGCACAGAGTCGCCAGCGGCTTGTCACCCCTGCCATATTTCTTTGGAGCTGTGTTGCCCAGGCGCTAAGCCGCGGAGATGGGCCCCGCCACTCGTTACACGCTTCGGCGTACTACCGCGAGTATAATGAAGATTTGATTTGATCTATTTTGTTTGTTTCGAAAACAAAATTGGCTAATACTGTAGTTTTTTCGTTTGTTAACCTTAGGACATGGATTGTTAAACCATCACACTTTTTGTTTTTCCCCTGTATCTCTCGAGAAAACTTTGAATACACATTTTTTGTATCACCCTATGAACCAACCGGGAATAAAACCAAAGTTATCCTGATATTAAGCAAATCTCTCTCTACTAGTAATTGAACTACAATTAAACATTTTGGCAATTTACAGCGTTCTGATTGCACGATAATGCATGCGCAATTGCACATTGACTCCTGATCCTGATCAATTTTTTTGAATGTTGTTCGTTTCTTTTTTGCAGCCGAACAGAACAAGCTTTTATGGATGTACAACGTTTCCAAAAACAAACTTGAGTAAACTGTAACATTATGCTCTGTAGCTTCGGAAATATGCACGTAGGAGACAGCGAAAAAAGCAAAGCTCATCTAGGTCGCTGCCACGTGAAGTACAGAAGATACAGTCTGTTATACTTGCCTCACGCCTGTCAGAAATCAGGTCGTAAAATTCTTACATGCCTTCTGTTACGGTGAGATAGACTGCGTCGCTTTGTTTTTGGATATTCCCTGGCAGCCAGCCAGTCTGACATCACTATGCTTTGACATTTTCTTGTGCAACCTCGCTTTGAGCTGATTCACTAACTCGTTTCCATAGTAACCTTTGTAATTTGATTGCCGTCTGCAGTCAGCATAATTTTTTGTTGTTGCTAGTTCATTGGAAGTTGTAGCAGGCGGTTAACCTTGCATGTAGGCCTACTGTTCAGTTTTCGCTTGTCAGTAATATGTTGCTGAGTGTTAGCGAGGTTTTCTGCTGAACATGTGGTCCTCGGTATTTGATTATTATGGGTCAGCATTTCAGTGCAGTTTTGATGGTTAACGTTTTAGCTGGTAAATTTGTCGTAGCTGCAGCGTGGGTTAGTGTTGTTGCTTAAGTTTTAGAGTTACAGTAGCTGACAGATTATTCATGTTTTTAACTAGCTTATTTTACGTTTAACGGTTAAAGGTGGGTATTTACTAGTGGTTGTTGCTGTAGACGCTGTTTGTGGAATGTAGATTGTTTTTGTATTAATTTGACTAAATTTGAAATATAATAACCATAGTAATGGTTATTTGTCTTGCGGCTTGTGTAATCTGTTTGGTACTGTATAATTTAATGCTTAATGTTTGCAGGATAAGCACAATTTGTTCTCAACGTTTTCAAGTATGCCTTTGTGCTAGTGTAGACTAGACTTAGGATTGCGATTAACTGATGTGTGTACTGGTGTTGCTTCAATATAAGTTCTTTGTCGATATCTTTGGAGTGGCACTCCCGCGTCAGGCGTCAAAGCTCAGTAGGTCACTTGTTCAAGTGGGATTCTAGTCGGGTGGTTCCCGGCGCGTAGCTAAGTGAACGTTACACCTTCTGTGATTTGTACTGTAACTTTTTGTTGTGATTTTTTGCATGCCCGAACTTGTAACTTTATTGCGAATATTTTATTTTTTACACAGTGAACTATGTAAGCTTGTAATTTAATTTCGTTTGTTTTACTGCTGTAAATCGTCGCAGTCGATTTTTATTCACTAAGTAAATTTGCAATAAATTAAAAGTTGCTTAATTCAACCATAAATTTTTGTTATTGTGTATGCAGTGTTTGACACCGTAGTCTGCTCAATAACTATCAGCCAAATAGCCATGCTTTCAAGTTCAGTTTTGCGTTCCCAGCAGTAGCTCATCTTTTTTTCGATTGAAACTTCATAGGCTAAAAGTATTAAGTACGTTTTAAGCGATTAGGGTGCGTGAATAGACCATCATGATCGTTACAGCCGAATTGCTAATGAAGTCAGGAGTGCAAGACTGCAAGCGTTAGTAATGGCAAAAGTTTAAAACTAATGAAACTGTAATAAAACAACGATCGATTGTTTTCTGCTTGTGTCAACTGTCAACTATATTTTATCCCACCGCGGCGCCAGCTTAGTGAGGTCTGTCGTAATTTTGACCATTTGTCCTTAACAGCTTGCGTTCTAGTCAAAACAATGACTAGTCGGCAGCGTGGCGCAGTGGTTCGGAGCGTCGTTTTTACGACGACCACGATCGCAAGGTTAATGGTTCAACTCCCAACCTAGTCTCGTTGTTGCGTCCTTAGATAAGATGCTTTACGATGATCATCTCTGCTTGGTGGAATCTGGCAAGCAGCAAATTAAAGAAATCAGATAAAATTCAACCAAAGGCAACTCCTAAGCGAGTCTGGATTCGTCCTATGCATAGCGACTCCGCCGCTTTCTCGTGATAGGAGGATAAAGATGAAGAAATCAATCAATCAATGATCGCAAATTTAAATTTTTGAAAATATAAGAAATAGAGTAGGCTTACCATACGTCCTCCTTTTAGAGGACATGTTCTCTTTTTGAACCAAAAAAAATTGTCCTCCAAGAACGCCAAAAACTGACCAAATGTCTTCCTTTTCGGCAATAACATATGAATAGTGAAAACATGTCAGATCATTCTTCCACGAAAAATTTTGGAAAGTTTCAGTACAAGCTACGGCCTGCAGATGAGAATTTTTTAGTCTTTACTTGATTTTGGGCGGAAAGTTGAGATCTGTCGTCGTAATGACCTTTCTACCTTTCGCGCAGTGAAAACATGGTATCCTTAAAATATAGGATTCTCGAGCCGAGGACAGCGCAACATTTATGTTTATGAGAGCCGCGGCCAAGGACTTTACAAATACCTACTGTCCTTGGGGCCAAAGACTACATCAGTAGATGAGGCCGTGCAGTCTGCCCGCCATGGTAGCCCAGTCTGACTGTAGACTTGCAAATACAATTCGTACAAGCACGATTAAGTTCATGCGCAGAAGAAGTTCACGCTTCCAATCAGCCTTTTAAGTACTGGTAATTATGAAGCATTGAATTATTATTACTGTGGGCAGCAAGAGCCTATGCAAAATAGCGGACGTTATTGACGAAGCAGGTTGGACCCACTCGGCATACCTTTGTCCAAAGCCTGGCTTCTCTACCATTGTAGACACTGTCGTTTCTAGGATCATCAAAAAACCACCACATTCTTGTACAAATTGGATGGGTGACTTGAGTGTTAGCAGAAATTTTTGCAGGGGGGGGAGGGGGGGCAAAACAATTTTTACGGCAACAGCCTGACTATTTTAACTCTCTTTAAAACAATGCACTTGAAAACTGAGGCAGCTACCATTACCTCTGTCATTTGACAGAAACAGTACTGTTGTTCTTTCAGCGAAAAAAAAATCGCACCTTGCCGATGCAACATTTGCTTTTCAAGCGCAAAGATTACTATCAGCTTAGACCAATGTTTCTTAACTTGACTGAAGCAGAGTTGTCAATCGGGCTCGGGCTTTTCGGGTCGGTTTTGGGCCGGGCTCGAATTCTGAAAAACTTTCGGGCTTCAATCGGACCCGACGCCGGAGCAAAATCGTCATTTTTCAGTGAGAGATATGGTTTTCACGATTGCTGGAATGGAGCAAAGAGAACACCTTGCATAAATATTGCTTTTCGTAACTGATGTGACTGATGAGGATGGGTAAAACTCATTTTCTTTTAAAATTACAATTTCATCAAAATTTAAAGCGTTAATTTTAATTTCGGGTTTAAATCGGGCTCAGACTGGCTGATAAATTAGAATTCTGGTCGAGTTCGGGCTTGAAACGTCGGGTTCGGGTCGGGCTCAACATCGGGTTTGGGTCGGGCTCAACATTTTCGGCCCGTTGACAGCTCTGGACTGAAGCGGCAGAAATCTAACGATGTTACGGAAGTCTTATCGACTTATCCGAACCTCAGAATCGAAGACCTTTTATTATTTTGGAAAACATTGCGCTCAAAACATGCTGACGAGGGTTTCTGAGCCACTTTGCGTAGTTAGTGCTCCAAAGAAAAAGAAAAATTAGGGGTTTTGAGTTGCTGGAAGCTTTTTGCGGAGGACCAGGTGGCGAAATAACGGTTTAAGTTCTTTCAAGATAAATTATTTTGTTCTACCATTCGATGTGAAAAATTGAAATGAATCACCGAACATCAGAAACAGCTCCGTCGAACCCTAGGGTTCGGTCGAACCTCGGTTAAGGAACACTGGCCTAGATCATTACATTCTGCCTCATCATTTCTCAGAAAATGGCTTTACCGACAAAACCGTGGGTACTGTACTTCAAGCTTAGTCGTACTTTCGCTGCAAAAATTAAAGTGCTTCTGGTAACAAACAACTTGATACAAGAGCGAAATTCAACTTGTTCCAGGGTATAAGCTCAAACTGCATCTAGTTGTGAGCTCATCGTTGATGGGTCGGATTAATGAGGGTACCTTATCACTACTCCCTGCAAGTCACCCTTGGGCAAAGTGCAGTACCTGCAAGTCCCCCTCAGCAAGGGTTACGTGCTAGAAACGGTTAATGTTAAATCTATCGGTAATTAAAGGTTAAAGGGCTGCTGTACATTCATTTAGCTGCATTTTCTTTTTTACGTATTTCTTTGTTTTTGATTTAGGATGTGCTGCCATGCTCAGTTATTCTTAACTTGCATGCTTTCAGGTTTTGCGTTTTTGTTGCATAGGCTATTCCTTTCTCTGTGTCAGTATATTTTCATGTGTTATTTTGATTAGTTATTGCTGGGGGTCAGAAATAAAAGTTGTGATTGATTGCTGTTGCATTAGGGTTGTAACTCCCCACCGGCGCCGAAAAAGGGATTTGATTGGGTGTGCTTGATCCGTTTTAGTGATCAATTTTTGCCACGGGGCTCAAAATTATTCTCAGCAGCCCTGGTAGCCCCGTAATTACGATATCTGACCAATTTTCAGATGTTTGTTTTTGGTAATGTTCGCAACGTCATTTAAGTAGGGCGTTACTGCCTTTAGTGAATCGGTCAAGAGCGCTTATTAGATCGCCGGGAGACCGGGGTTTTATTTCCGGTGATAATAACGCAACTGAAAATAACGCAACTTTAAGAATTTCCCGAGAAGCGGAAAATTTTACAAACCCAAATTTCCCGGAAAATTTTCCGCCCCGACTTCCCGGGAGGAATAATTGTTGCGGAGAAATTGGGGTTTTATTTTGAGAAGGTCGTTCTAAAGAATAGGCCTACTTTTTCCCGGCCAACCCTCGATACGAGAAAAGTACATGAAACGTCGTACTTTTTGGCCTAAACATCTTGCTCTAAACAGCATTTAGTCAGTCGTAGTTGACGTTGTATAATCTCGAAACTTTAGAATGGCCAAAATGCGCTTCAAGCTTCCTTTGCTCAGTTTATTGGCACTTTAATTTTTCTTAAACTTGAAAAATAAACTTTTACACTCTCTTTTAAGCACAAGCAGTTTGCAAACTATTCAGTTAGTTGAACCGGCTGTACTTGCTAAACCCTTGTGCCTTGTCCTGGATGTAGTGAGCGTATGAAGACGGTAATACCATTAGTGTTTGGTAGAAAATAAGCTAACAGTCACAACTAAAATTGTAGCAGGTGTAAGTCAAAAAGGTCGCTTGCAGAGGGAAGCAAATTCAAATTGCACTTCAAAGACTGGCTAATTAGCTATAAACCATATTGTATTTAAACCACTACACACATAACAAAAAACACGCAGTTGAATTGCACAAATTTTGCTTTATTGGATAATTGACCTTCAACGACACACAGAAATAAACGTAGGGTTTAGAGTAAGTACAAACTTACTTAAAAACCATTTGTCTAAGCTGATATAACATTCGTGATAGAGTGTATACAATAACATGCAATAAATAATAATTAATTGCAACAAAGCAAAAAGTTTCAATGAATTCATATATTCTACTGCACACAATGCAAAAAACAATCTTTGTAAGAACGCAACGACGGTCAACGCAGAAAAAAAGGTGGATGCGAAACTAAGAATAAAAAAAAATTCCCAAAAGCAGAACATTGCAGATCTTTTTTGAACCGAAAGATAACAGCTAAAGTAACTGCTCGTAAATTTTTTGGATCAAACAAAACACTCAAACGCATCTAACTTTGTATCATTAAAAATCAAGTCCTAAAAATTGGAAAGCGTCATACCAATCTATCGGAATGCTCGATTTGAGTTTCATTTGGATTGCCTCAATTGGTCAACCGAGCGCTTCTCTCAGAAGTAGAAATTCCATACTTCGATTCTCAGTCCAGTAAAACCAAAACTTTCAAAATTTGCACTCAGCACATCCCTCCTTAACGTTCAGCATTTATGGAAAAACGTGAAGAGAAGGAAATTTCACTTTTTGGGCCGTTTGAAAAAGGGTTTAACAAAACTTCCCATCCTAAAACAAGATAGATGTCCGGCAAGTCCTAAACGGAGCACAGCGCTTTCGTCTCTTTCTGTTAACAAGAGAATAAAATGCCAAATATACAAAAAAGACCAGTAGCGTAACCAATTTCGTTTTGCAAACTCGTGAAAAAGATAGGAGTTTTGCTAAAAGTTAGTAATTACAGAGCAAAAAAGCAAAGTTGGTACCTTCTTCTTCTAGCTTTCTTCCTCTTAAGTTTAAAAACAAAGTTGGTACCAAGGTTTTAAAATACGCTATTGTAACATTTTGACAATTTCTTTTTAATGAACGACAAGAACAGAACGCACAATCATGGGCACCAAACAATCTAAAAGTGTAGTACCATTGAATATGCCAATCAATTTTAACGAATAGTTTGTGCAACAATCCGTATTTAGATGAGAAATTTGCAAGGGACAAATTAATGTTTCGACTATAACAAAAGTCTCGTCAGCTTTGTTATAGTCGAAACATTAGTTTGTCCCTTGCAAATTTCTCATTTAACTCATAATTGATGACAAAAGTGGATGGTTCAATTCCCACCTGTATGGGGGAGTACCATTTTCCATTCCATTAAAAGACTGTAATGTTATTGTTAGACCTATTTTTACCCTGACACATTGGGCTATGTTGTTGGCTGACTTTGCAAGAGCCTATCGGAGAAGTGTAGGATAGAAGAATTCCAATTGACTTACATATCCTTCTTTGTATCATCTTGCTGGATCCTGTAACTGTACATGCAGTTCGACAAACGTACCGGGATGTTGATGTTTAAACCACCGATAAGCGCTGACATTCACTGTGTTTTCTGGGCTGCATGCGCAGACACAGTGCCTGCCTTGCCCCCGCTTTTTCACGGGCGAACAGGATGGGCAGAGAGTTTTTTTGCAGGTTTTGGTAACTGGTATAGTTACAAACCGTAAACAAAAAATTCTTTCTCAGGTTACCGGGAAAATAATGTTTAAATTAACCGGTCATTTCTATTCTTTTCGATTGTTTACAGCGAATCTGTGACATCATAATCCAGCATGTACTAATTCCTTGAAAGTTTTATTTCAAATGTTCCACCTTGAGCAGAACGAATAGAGGCTTGGAGTTGGGGGGTTGTAGTTCTTTTGAAGGTTCGAATTTTTTTTCAGGAAGGTGGGAGGTTGCTATGCTGCACTGATGAGACCATAATAAGATCGAAACGCGTCTGCAGCTGCAAATGAGTGGGTTGCCATGGGGGCTTCTAATGATGTGGGCTAGTTAGGCTACCGGTAACTTAGTTGTGGGTTAGTAGTTATAGGCTCTTCCACTGGGTATCGTTGGTTGGGGTTAGGCTCTTCCACTGGGTATCGTCGGTTGGGGCCAGTCGCCTGCTAAAAATAGGGCACAACCTAGAAAAGAGATGAAGTCCAGATGTCCAGATAAAGCAATGCAAAAAAAGAGTCTTTACAGTCAGGAATGAGTTTAGCCTGGATTGGCTGTGCGTAGCAAGGCTGACGAGACTTTTGTTATAGTCGAATCCGTATTTAAATATATGGTTGTTCGTTTGATAAAGCAGATTCACTGGAGATAGGCTTCTGCTCTGGTCCTGGCATACGAGTGTGTAGGAAACAACGCACTTTGATTGAACATTAAGTAGCAATTTAACTGTAACTGTACATCACGACTTTTGTACTATTTGCTTGATCTTTAGTGGAGGACAGCTGATTCCATTGTTGTATCCGTACATAAATATTCTCATCTGAAAGAAATACATAAAAACAAACTTTGTAACGAACCAATAAATTTGTTTTCACAGAGTTTATTATTTTTATTATTCGCATTTTTATCCACGCATCACGAGAAAGGGATGAAGCGCCATACAAGCTCGTTAGGTTGTTGCCAGCCATCTGTCAACCGCACTAAGATCGTGTTACGTGCTTTTCCCAGCAGCACTACAAGCGAACTTGCTGGCTTGCTCCACACTGTTCCCTTAATGCTGAACGTCAAGCAGGGAAGCTGTGAATATCACTTTTTAAGTAATTGGTTTGACCCGACTAGTAATCAAACCCTGAATTTACCGATCCAGAGGCAGACGCTTTATCCACTCGGCCATCTGATTGGTCGACTTGCATTTACTCAAATACACAATGACAACGTTCGGTTGCAACTGTAAACATAGTTCTAAGATAAATAAAATCAGTAGTAATGCAACTTGGGCTGTGATTCAATCCATTGGATTATGCAGCAAAAATCTAGTTGAATGAACACTTTCACACAGTCTGCATTAACCGATTAGTTGAACTGGAATCAGTGAGAATAATGCAAAAAAACACATCATTTACGGTATAATCGAGTAATCACGGAAAAGTTTTTCCAAACTTTTTTGAAGCTTGCTCTCGAAAGTCCAAACGTTGTACATATATATGCATTAGTCGCCGCTTTTTGTGACTACGAATAATATGACCACTCGCTTTTTATTACCAATTTGGTACGGTCCGGAATTTGTTCAGCGGAACATTACCAAGCTTTTTTGCACCAAAAACTAACTAAAATAGCTGCGTAACATTTTGAACTTGTTTTGCGGTGCTGAGATATGTTACTTTGACTATATGTTACCGAAACTGTTATTTGCTTTAATGTAGGAGCGGTTTGGCGGCTTAAGTTATTTATTTCTTTTATATTTAGTTGCATACTTATCCTCCTATCACGAGAAAGCAATCAAAGCGCTATACGAGCTCGCTTAGGAGTTGCCAGCCATCTGTCTACCGCACCAAGATGGGGGAATCCCGCTAAGTGCCTTTCCCAACCGTACAAAAAGTGAACTTGCCGGCTTGTTTTCCATACTGTCCTTTTAATGCTGAGCGTCAAGCAGGGAAGCTATGAATACCAATTTTAAAGTCATTGGTTTGACCCGACTCGAAATCAAACCCGAGTGTACCGCTCAAGAGACGGACGCTCTATACCACTCGGCCAACTTAGCTGTTTCGATGACCAATCGGGTATTATGACCAAAATGGTCCGGTCTCCACGCAATCACATTAAGCGGCGTCTACTGTATATGCAGTGGCGTACGCACGGGGGGGTTTCGGGGGTCAAACCCCCCCATTGACGATTGGAAAAATTAAAAACCGCTCTTTTTGGACCGATTAGCGTTTTTTCATACAGAGATTGTGTTTTCCTGTGCTGTATCAAATTGCATATATATAGTTTCGAGAAACTTTCATTGTGATGCAATAATACCGGTAGTCAAAACTTTTTTGGTGTGTAGCGCTTGAACCAATGGGCAATGGCTGGCTCAACATGCAAGCCTGGACAAGGTCAATGGGCACTAAAGCTGGAGTCGTGTTGTGATGTCATAAAAACATTGTTCTCAACGGCTATGACTGGACAAGATAACGCTTCGGCACAGAAGGCATTTTTGGAAGAGAACGGTTGCAACGCATGCAGATTATCCGTTTGCGATGTCATGATTTTGAGCCAAGCCGGCCAGTTGGCGTAGTGGCTAAACACATCACTATCGGTGTGGGAGGTTTTGGGTTCGATTTTTGGGCCCGTACCGGCCGTTAGCTCAGTTGTTAAGCGCACAGGTTATCGGTGCGGAAGGTCTGGGGTTCGATTCCCGGGATGGTCAAATCGGCACAGTACCGCCAACGGCTCGCCACCGCTGCGACGTTTCTGTGTTACCCACGCGCTAAGAGATGGGCCCGAGTGACGTTCGCAGGGGTCGAGAGTCAGCACTCCCCTTACCCTTGACAATTGCAGAAAAAATGAAACCTTTCTTTTTTAAAACGAACCGACTTTTGTTCATGCGGAGCTTGCCGAAATTGCTATGATGTTTTCATCCCAAACAACACCATCCCCCACAAAACATTTTAGCGTAAACCATTCCCTTACAAGTACAATGATCATCCCTCGTTACGTCGGCGTGAAAAGTCGTACCATCCCCGCATAAGTGTTTTTACAACTCGAGCACTGATTACGATGCAATGCTACAATACCGGTACCCGGTAGTTCAACTTTTCTGTTGTGTTTTGCATGAAGAGCATTTTCGTCATAGATGTTGCTGTAAAACAATTAAGAAGTAGGAGATTTGTTAAATGCGGGGTATCTGCAGTAACTATGGCTGCACAGAATTTTTTTAACACTACGCCATAATCGCCAGGTCTTTTGAGAAATTTTATTTAAATATAAAAAACTAAATTGACACTGTTGTAAGTGCGAAAAGTAAGGTAAAAATACTGCCAAAGACGACCGACCATAGACCAACGGAAGATTTGAAGAGGCCTAGGAGCGGAACGAAGGGAGAGATAACATTGTTTTTTCGTATCGTAGGCTGACTATCTCAGGAGCTAGAGTTCTTCCTTTCCGATAGACACCCCGATTACGTGTTTGAAAGCATCTGATATCGATCGACGCTGTAATTTGGCAGAAAAATGCTTAGATAATATCGACGCTGTTTTTGACTTTAATCGGATGATTAGGGATTCCTCTCGCACATAATTCATTTTAGTTTAAAAACGTTTTGGTAGGGAAGGCAGTTTTTCTTATGCTCCAATATCTTCACTTTTCAAATTTCAAACGAGAAACTGCCTCCTTTATAATGAGTGTACCGTGTATTGACTGTTTATAACAAAGTTTAGCCTATATGCGTTGTTTATATTAATGTTGGTTCTTGAAAAAATTTTTTTTGGATTGAAGGAGTAGCTTGTTTTACCCCATGGGTGCACCCTGTTTGTGACGTTGCGACAGCTAGCCAGCCTATACTTTAGTCAATTAACCTTCCTATGGCCCAAAAATGATTTCAACTAAAATTTTTTCAAAAAATTTTTAACCACGGCCTGGCAGCTTGAGTTTGTGTGAAACCATTTTTCTCCTTTAATGAAACGCAAAGCATTAAGCAAAAGTGTGAATGAAATATCTTTGTTGTTTCCTTAGTTATGGCATTATATAGCTTAATCATGGTTAACTGCAATTTAGGCTGGAAACACTACAATACGATGCACTTTAGTATTTCTAAACTACTGTAATTGTAATGTAGTATCTTTACGTCATCACGATGTGACGTCACTGAAACCCCCCATTGAAAAATCCTGCGTACGCCACTGTGTATATGCATGTACATACTACTTGAACGTCAGGGATCTTTGTCCAATGAAGGTCTGTGATCCAACGCTTCCCTCATAAGATTTGTTTGCACAGGTCTTCAACTGGTTAACCGTTCTTTATTTGCAGCGAAATTGAAAAAAAGCTCATGACTCATTTATTGAAGCTGACCGGCAACATATTTTTAATTTATTAACACTAACAAAAACCATTCATAGCAATAAATCATTCTGTAAAATAAAAATCAGTGTAAGAGGATTGCTGCACTGAAGTAAGTCCAAAAGCTAAAAACCTGTAATTTTGCAACAAGTTGTGATAAATAGTGTTGCTTTGAGACTGACAGTTTGTCCCGCATGAGCAAGTTCTTATAAGTCCATACCAATTGAATTATCATATATAATGATGAGAAAATATTTTAAGCCGCATACGCACTGTCACATTGAATGTTCAGCAGTAATGGGACAATGTGAACAACAAGTCAAAAAACTTTCTTGTTATGTGGTGGTAAGAGCTTTCGATGGGATGCCTCTATTATAAGCAGTACACGACATTTGGGCGTGAGACATCTGGCTACAGACATTTGGGCGCGAGGGCAAGTAAGTATAATATTTAGTATAAAGCGCGAGGGCAATTAAATATAATTTGGGCGCGAGGGCAAACAGAAAATTAAGTATAATATTGGATAAGATCGTTGCAGACAGAAAAGTTTTTATTTATTAAAAAAAAAAAAACGAAAAGTTCACTAAAAATGCGTTTGAACGTATTTTGCGCCCAAATGGTACTGTGCCCAAATGTCCTCGCGCCCATATCACACCGCGCCCAAATGTCCTCGTGCCGAAATGTCTGCGGCCAGATGTCTCGCGCCCAAATGTCGGGTTTCAGTTACAAGAGAGGTAAATAGAAGATAGGTCACTACTACTAAACAAGCTGGTTAATTACCAGCTTGTTTAGTAGTAGACAACTTAATTAAAACATCTTGATAGACTTGAGACTACATCACAACAAAGGCAATTTTACTTACAAACTCCATACAAAATTGAACCCAAAAACTCCTTGTGTATTTCTCTGGCTGTATACTTCTGCTCTTCCATTTCAACATCAAAACAGCTGTCTACACAGTTTAGCCCTGGATTACCTTCTTGTCACAAAAGATACTTTAACCTAATCACATGAAAATCACACCAAAAATAATAATTTTGGACATTTATGGGACAGGATTATATAAACTAACCCTCAATCACATGCAATCAAAGTCAAAGGCCTAACCTCGTTCATAGGCGATTTGTTGCATCTATGTCCACTATTGAATACCAAGCATAAATACTAATGAATATGCACCGATAAGAATAAAATGTTTCTGGCTACACTTTTTTTAACCATATTCGTAGGTTAAGTTGCAGTACTGCTTTAATTTTACCTACTAATGATTTGTTACTTGATCCTTTCTCATTTTTTCTTGGCTTGTTTGCATCACACAGCACCAAAAGACAAAACCAACTAGGCTAGTTATCCGCACAGCACAAAATGATTAACAGCATCATTATAACTGTGTAATACTGGCATACAGTCAGGGACAAGGGGAGTAATACTGCCTTTTTGCCAAGAAAGAGTAAGGGGGGAAACACTGCACTTTTAATAAGGGGTCGATACTGCCCTTTTTCCAAGAAAGGACAATAGGGCAATTCTGTGATTCAATAAGGGAGGCAATACTGCCCTTTTGCCAAGGAGAGACAAGAGGGGCAATGCTGCATTTTTGCCGAGTAAGGGAAGTGGACGCTGCACTGCCTTTCTGCAAAAGGAGAGATGAAGGGGAAAATACTGCCCTTCCTTGACAAAGTGACCGTACACAAGTGCAAAGGAGTGACAAAGGAGCAAAACTGCCCTTTTGTCAAGAAGGATCAAGGGGTTCAAACTTCTCTTTTTCCAAGGAAGGCCAAGGGAGCAATACTGCCCTTGCATTTTTTAACAATAGTAACAAAAAGAAAATGCGCGCTCTCTAACCCGTAAGTGTGCAGATATATCTCTGTAAACCTGGGTTATTTTTTTTTCAAAATTTGATTTCGGTCACTTGACCTAAATGTCTACAAAAATTTCGGTCATTTAAATTTTTTTTCGGTCATGTTAGAAGTAACAAGGCGATGAAGGAGATATAAATCTTCTCCTTTGTAACTGCAACACAAAAAACTACTTTGGTCAGTTTGATGTCTGTTAAACCTGACACTGTGACACCGGTAGTCCATTAGTACTAGTTGCTTGCATATGGGCAAGATATTTACTTCAGTCAATTGACTGAAATGGCATGAACTTTTTCGATTTTTAAGAATTTAATTTGGACTATGACCGAAATTTTACTGAAAAAACCAGCTGTAAACTGCATCAATTATCGCTATTAAAAAATGAAATCAAACATTATTGCATTGATTGGAAGTACAGCTAAAAACTTGTTTTATTTTCAATAACATGTCACTGTCAGTAACTTTTGCAATATCTTTTTCTGAATAAATCACATTTAGTTTTTTGTTGGAAAAATTTATATTGCTCGGTGTCGTATACAATCACTATCTTTTTAATAATAGACGGATTCCAAATTACCTTGTCGTTTTAACCATGACGGAAGCTTTGCATGATGCCAATTACAATTACTGCAAATTGTGGAATAACCTATTGTTATGGTCATGGGCATAGTCAGAACAACTATTTAGAAAGGCAAATTGGAAAATGTTCAACATTTCAGTAAAGTCGAAAACATCTATAAAAACCATTCTTTTTTACACAATTTGGCTAAATTACATGCATCTACAAAAAATAGAGGAGCATAAGGCAAAGAACCCATCGCTGGTAAGAAAATTTTGCATTTTTTAAAGAAAAACTTGCTGTTTTCAGATGTTTTTTGAAAGACAATCACCTGTTTTGCTCTTTCTGGCTGCACCCACGATTTTGATGATGTTGCAGTGCGACATATAGAACCGCCAGTAATTAGCTAAAAAAGCACTAGGCCTATAGTCAAAATTGTATTATTAACAATGATTTTTATATGCAAATACTGCGTTTTTAGATTTTGTAATAATGCTAAAAAGTAAAGCTATTTCGATAGCCTCATAGACGACCTCAAAATTCTTGTTTTGCAATGTCGCAAGAGCTAGCATTGTTCGTGGCGTTTGATATATACTTTTTTACACAATTTTTACAAAATAAGTTTGGGTGTCACATTCTTGAACTGGCCCTTACTTTAAAACGGATAATTTGTTTGTTGTCTTTTTGTAGTGTTGATGCGACATACTCAACACCCTGGCTTTATTGCAGCACGTAACTGTTTGTATTAACAAGCAATGTCGGTGATAATAAGCAATGACTGAACGTCGAAGATAAATCAAACCTTCATTATAATACTTGTGATAATACGCCGAAGGGTGTAACTGATGGTGGGGTCCACCTCCGAGGCGTAGCGCCTGGACAACACAGCTTCAAAGCAAAATTGCAGTGATGGAAAGTTGCTTATGACACTGTGTCCAATTTGACACTCCTGACCTCCTGCACCCATAGCTACGTCGTTACAACTCAGCTAACTGGCCAGTCATAACAGTAAATTTTGTATTAAAAATGCCCTTTGAAAAAATTGCTCCCACTTGCCTCTTTATCGTTCCGACACCCTATATACGGTATATATATATATATATATATATATACAAGTTAAGACCTGAGCCATCCTGTTTCGGGATTACGTCCCTCATCAGTGATAACAATCAGGGAGGACCATATCGAAAACCACACAACAAAATTACTCAATCTGGCGTTTGAGCATTCAATACAGTGAAAAGAAGGATAGCAGTTGCAAAAGAGAAAAAGAACAGACAAGTTGAATTAGCTAGATTAATTTCAAGAAAAACAAAGAAAACATTATAAAATAATATAGCTGCGGATAGAAGTAGCAATCCACGACCGGTTTCGCTCTCATACATATATATATATATATATATATATATATATATATATATATATACAAGATAAGACCTGAGCCATTCTGTTTCGGGATTACGTCCCTCATCAGTGATAACAATCAGGGAGGACCATATCGAAAACCACACAACAAAATTACTCAGTCTGGCGTTTGGGCATTCAATACAGTGAAAAGAAGGATAGCAGTTGCAAAAGAGAAAAAGAACAGACTAATGGAGTTAGCTAGATTAATTTCAAGAAAAACAAAGAAAACATTATAAAATAATATAGCTGCGGATAGAAATAGCAATCCACGACCGGTTTCGCTCTCATTAGAGCTCGTCAGGTGAATATAGCTAATAAAAAGCTGAGCAGAAGATACAGAAATATAGCGAAAAAAACAAACAAATGGATGAATAGTACTAGATAGAAAAGTATCAGATGGTAACGATAACAACTGATGGCTTTTTTGGATGCAATCAAATCGACGTCCAAATAAATTGAATAAGATGAAACAAATCTTTTCCAAAATTAGTATGCTGTTTGCTGAAAATGAATCAAATTTTCCTCAGATGTTCATAAAATCCAACCAATCAACACCATGAAAAAATAGAAACATTCAATAGAGCAAGATCAAGAGATTAAAATTCCAAAACAGAATACTGCATCGCTAATCTCAACACAGTAACGAGATACCTTACAAACAACTTTTCACAATGCAGGTGGAAATCACGCGATCATCACTTTAATAAAATGATGTCAGCGCTAGAGTACCAGAGAGCTCAAACCATCTGGTGAGCAACGCACAATGCTACGATACACAAGACAGGTTCCCAAGAGTGCTCAAACCCTTGAAAGTGAGCATTATCATACAAGATAAGACCTGAGCCATCCTGTTTCGGGATTACGTCCCTCATCAGTGATAACAATCAGGGAGGACCATATCGAAAACCACACAACAAAATTACTCAATCTGGCGTTTGGGCATTCAATACAGTGAAAAGAAGGATAGCAGTTGCAAAAGAGAAAAAGAACAGACTAATGGAGTTAGCTAGATTAATTTCAAGAAAAACAAAGAAAACATTATAAAATAATATAGCTGCGGATAGAAATAGCAATCCACGACCGGTTTCGCTCTCATTAGAGCTCGTCAGGTGAATATAGCTAATAAAAAGCTGAGCAGAAGATACAGAAATATAGCGAAAAAAACAAACAAATGGATGAATAGTACTAGATAGAAAAGTATCAGATGGTAACGATAACAACTGATGGCTTTTTTGGATGCAAAATATATATATATATATGTATGTATGTATGTATTAACAAATAAACAAATGACAAGTTAACCCTACAGACGGTTTCGCGCTACGCGCTCTTCAGAGGTTCTAAACAATTAAAATGAACATAAAATTAATTACTTAAAATCGGTACTCACCACTTTTAGAACAGTTTCAGTACCGATTTTAAGTAATTAATTTTATGTTCATTTTAATTGTTTAGAACCCCTGCAGAGCGCGTAGCGTGAAACAGTCTGTGGGGTTAATTTTCCATTTGTTTATTTGTTAATTAGCTCTGAACCTAGAAGGTACATTGAGCACTTTTTTGGTTATGCTGACAGCCCTTTACCCGTTTGTGTTTATGTATGTATTATAAATTTGGAACAACACATTACAATAATCTCAATCTTCTTTGAATCAAGCCCCAAGGACCGCTAGTGAGTTATTACTAGGGGTTAGGGCCTAATCCCAACATCGAACCCTAACTCGAACCCCGAACATAACAATCATAACCGTGCTTTTGGTTCTTCTACTTTAATTTTTAAACTGCCATAATCATGCTTTCGGTACCCCTACTTTGATTTTCAAACTTTGGTAACCGTTTTCCGGTTCCTCTTATGCAAAAAGCATGGTTCGGTAAAAGGAAAATGTCTTCCCTTAAAATTACACTCACGGCACCTCAACTCAGAATAGGTTGGGAATCACTGTGATAGGCAATGCTCACAGCTTAACAACGACTGATGAACAAAAAGATGCGTGTCAGGCCCTTTAAGGCCAACACTGTTACCGTAGTTTGCAGATACTGATAGGCCTACTGGTACTCATTATAAAGGCTGTCAGTAACTTCGCCACATGGTGACTTCGCCACAGTAACTTTGCCACGTAGTAATTTCGCCACACTTTTATAGATCTAAAATTTACATTGTCTACACCGAAACAAAACTTTAAATTCACGGTTGTCGTAAAAAATTTTATCGGGCTTTTTCAGTTAAATTTATAAAGGTAACATCGTCACATGGTAACTTCGCCACATAATCGAAACTGCGGGGGAAGATGTGGGGAGAGGTGTGGGAGAGTGTGTTGGGGTATGGAAGGAGGTAAGGAAAGATGTGTGGGGAGTGGAGAAGTGTGGGAAAGGGTGTGGGAGAGTGTATGGGGTGAGTGGGAAATTGTGTTGGGATGTGGGGAGAGGAATGGGGGAGGTGTAGGCAAGTGTGTTTGGGTGTGGAGCCCCAACACACTTCCCCACATTTCTTCCCTCACCTCACCTTTCCCTACATCTACCCTTACCTCCCCCACACCCCAACACACTTTCCTACACCTCCTCTCATACCTCTTCCCACATCTCCCCTTCCTCCCCCCACACCCCAACTCATTTTCCTACTATTCCCACATCTCCCCTCATCTTCTCAAAGTGTGGCGAAGTTACCATGTGACGAAGTTTCTGTGGCGAACTTACCATGTGGCAAAGTTACTGGCAACCATTATAAACACCAATGCTCAGGGGCATAGCCAGGGGGGAGGCAAAGAAGTTAATTGCCGAAATATCATGTTTTTAGTTATATACCACTAACCTACAAAGATAGCTGTACTAATGCTATAACGTAAATCTACTAACAACGCAAGCACTGCAGCAGGGGCGGATTAAGACCACTCGGAGTACCGGTGTGTCCTTTTTCGACAAAGAAATTATGCTGAAATGAGTATTTTCTTGTAAAAATCCTAAAAATCCGTGGTGGCTGCAGGCTCTGCTCCCAGACACCTGGATATCACACTGTTCGCTACAATAAAACTGAAAAAAGAAAAAAGCGATCAGCAGCATCCCAATGCACAGGTCTACGTTATTCAAAGTGTTCACTTTGAAAAGTGAACACCTTTTTCGTCACGTAGCTTTATTGCCTGGTTAAAGCATGGGGATTGCTGAAGTTTGGCAATTGCCACTTGTTTTGCTAGGCTAGTCTGCTAGGTTAATTCTGCTTGGCTTTGAAAGTGAGAGGATGAAATCGAAATCTCGCTAGGCAGTAGACGTTATGCTTATGAGCTAAAGGCTAAAAAAAAAAGCAGAAAAGTGTAGAACTGGCACCGGTATAAGAATTGAAGCTAGGCCAAAATATACCGTAGGAAGTGTCTATTGTGCCGTTAGCAGTAAAACATTGATTGGGTAATTTTTTAAAAACCGAGTGTGGAAAGGATGCAAGCCTATGAACAGTCATGCGTATCATGTATACACAGTTACACACCGGTTGACCTGCAAACCTAAATTTTTTGGTCCATCAGTGTTTTGGCGTTATTAGCGAAATAGACACTGCCCAGTGCCAAAAATATACGGAGCTTGTTTGAATTAAGCCGCGGTTACGGTTTGGGTTCGGGGGGTTAGGTTTCGGGGTTAAGGTTAGGCCCTAACTCCTACTGATAACTTACTGGCGGTCCTTGTGCATGTCGTATATCTGCCTGATATAAGGTGCGGCTTGATTCAAACAAGCTCCATATATAGTTGGTAAGTTACCGGTACCATAGTCAGCAAAACATGGCCTATACATCTATTGCATAGGACTGTAGAACCTAACCTAGTCAGCTTTAATATCATTTTCATAGGCAACCAGAGTACTGGTAAAGTTGATTGATTGTTTCTTCATTTTTATCCTCCAGTTCTACTGCTATTAGCCTAGATACGATCATAAAAATAAGCAAATTGGAAACCTTGTCACTTGGTGTGGCAAATGGCAATAGTAGGCTAGTATGATTCAAGAGACTTGGAGCTATAAATTCTTCACTTGTGGCAAATAATATTTTCATGTAAGCAATCATAGTTGATACCAGGGATGCCAAGTCGGCCAAAAATAAGCTCGACTCTGACTCCGACTTTCAGCTAGTCTTTAACCACGATTCCACTCCCGACTCCGACTCCCTAAAATTTTTCGAACTCCGACTCCGACTCCCGACTTTTTTATTAAAAAAATTACGACTCCCGACTCTGACTCTCGACTCCCACTGACATTTTTTATTCAAAACTTTTTGCATTTAGGCTATTACATTTTTTATTCGACGTTATTTTGGGCTAAAGGGCAAACTTTGCCTCCAACGTTTTGTTCTTTTATAAGTTCTAAACGACAAAATTATTTTTCGGTTTATCACCCTGTCTTCGATGGAATTTAGTTGCTCAACTTTTAAAGCATGTTTGGGTATCTATTCCTACCGGAAATTACATTATCATCTATTCCTACCGGAAATTACATTATCATGACATTTTTGAGAAGCATCTAAGCAATTTTTAGTCCGTTTTGGAAATATCAAAAATTGCGGTATCTGTGAAAACAATCGTTAGTCAACTATAACCAAAGTCTCGTCAGTCTTGCTACGCACAGCCAATCCAGGCTAAACTCATTCCAGACTGTAAAGACTCTTTTTTTTTGCATTGCTTTACCTGTACATCTCGACTTCATCTCTTTTCTAGGTTGTGCCCTATTTTTGGCAGGCGACTGGCCACAAATAACGATACCCAATGAAAGAACCTATAACCACTAACCCATAACTAAGTTACCGGTAGTCTAACTAGCCCACATCGGTATCACCTTGCAAATTTCTCATCCAAATCGTTAGTCAGTTTTCCTAACTTATTTTCCAGTCACCAATGCCAAGAGACAGAAAATGACCGTTTGGTTTTTAAAGTCGCTGCCAATTCTCTTTACCATTCTGAGTTGAAGTTTTCACACTGACCCATAGTGCCATATAAAGTGCGACAGCTGTGCATATCATTGGCATGACCTAAATGAGAATCGAACCCAATCTAATAGCACCAAAGGCGGACATCCTCTTCCGAACAATAACAGTACAGAGCTGATACAGCGAAGTTGCAAGTTTAGCAGTCCTGCTTAGGCTGTTTTTGTGTAATATCTATGTTTTATTTTACTGTGAAAGATTACTGTGCGCTTGCTTAAGTTGTAACTCACTTGTAGAACTAACGCGAACTTATTTCTGTGATTGATGCTACCCGATCCTTTTGAAGCAATGGGGGAGTAGAAAAACTCCACGAAAACTTAACAGTCGGGCAACAACCTTTGGTCTGGATTGACCAAAGATAGAAATAGAAAGATCAAAAGTAGCCTTTCTCAGCAGTTTAAGTACCGGGCAATCGAGGAGGTGATCTTCACCTTCTCTTCGATTTCTGTCGTCTGATAGCCTTTGAAGGTTTTTAAAATTTTTTCCATAGAAATAGCATTTCGACCCACAAAATATGCGTTTAAACTGCTATGAACTTTTCGTATAAAAAATTTTACGGCATAGGGTTAGCGGAGTTTAGTTTTGCTTGCTGTGTGCGGGTGGAGTAGTTTTATTCATTGTAATTTTCCAGCAAAGTTAGAACTCTGAAAAATGCTTTTTGGGTTTTTTCCATACCAATTTCATTCAAAGATCTTTTTGTACTTGCAGGAGCGTTGTTGCAAACTTTTTATGAGTAATAAATATTGGACCTTGGCTAGCCCGATCTGACACTTCATTCTACCTGCTATACGTAGTGTTTTCTGTAAAATGTAAAGCCAAAAATTCAGTTTCAAAAATTTTAATATTTACAAGGTGCACCACGCTGAGCACGCTCAAACCTTCAACAACAACATCCACATGCTAATTACACATTTGCTAAACTACAGGTTTAGGTCTGCCAAGAAAATTCTCTCTTAGGTCTAAAAAATAAGAAAATATAAAAAATGAGCACAATTTCGTATTTAACTAATTTTCTTAAATATAGCCAAACTCAAATTTGGTAAATTATTCAACGAAATGGCATAAAAAAACAAGATTTTGAAGTAGAATTAATGCTGATTTACCATTTCATAAACGTTTTTACAAAAAGCAATTTTGGGGACAAATGGAGCGGAGCAGTAAAAACCTCGAATAAATTTTGTCAAAAATTTACAAAGACAATTTCGTTGTTGCCTTCGTAAGTTTGATTGATTACTCTAGCATAAGGGTTCTTAAACTTTTTGAGACGCATCCCCTTTTGACGATACCAGCAAAACCAGCAGCGCTCCCTTTGAAAATTGAAAAAATGAAAATGAAACATGATTTAATAGTATTGCAACTAAAATGTCATCAGTTGAAAAAAGGCGTTGGTCGCACTGAAAAATATCTTTTAGAAAACTAACCACTTAACTCGAAGCATAATGGCAAAGAAGGACTCCTCAGATCAGCATCATAATCAAGCATGATGTTCTTGGCCTGCCTTTAATTGCACCAGTGGCGCACCCAGCGGGGGTTTGGGGGGTCGAAACCCTCTTTTGAAACCGAACCCTTGTTTTTAAAGTGAAGTGTCCAAACTGTGCAACTGTAGTACGTGCTGTTACCTCAAAACAGCTTTGACAGAGTTTGCCCCGCATCATACCGAAGCCAAATCGGCTGGTTGGTGTAGTGGTAAGAGACATTGGTATCAGTGTGGGCATGGGCGGATCCAGAGAGGGTGCATTCCCCCCACTAGCCATTTTCAAACATGTTTTTTATGAATAGTTTTTCCATAATTTCGAACCTTTTCGATACCAATAAGCCTTACGCCCTAAACACGCGTAATCGAAAATGTGTGAACAAAATGCATCATGTTTGATGAAATACTCAGATTTAGGGGCAAAAAATTTAAACAAAATTTGCCTAAAAATGGTTCAAAAAGTGCTAAAATGGCCACTATACTATATCAATTTTCAAAAATGTTCCGGGGAAGCATGCTCCCTGACCCCCCTAGAGCTTTTTTTGTTCTCAATAGACCTATAGCCCTCTTTGAAATAATTCTGCAAAAAAAAACGCTTGAAAATATGGAAAATTTGGGTGCCCCCTCCTTGAAAAAATTTCTTGAATTTGTTACAAACATAAAAACATTTCAAATAGCTTTTAATGCCTTTTTTGGGTCTAACGTCTTTGTATTTAATGAAACACTCAACCTAATTCAAAATTTCATCGCCTCCCTACTAAAGTTTTGTGGATTCGCTCCTGAGTGCGGGATCAAGTTTTTATTGGAACCACTCCCTTTGAAATTTGCTGGGTGCGCCCCTAAGTTGCACCACCAGCAAAAAGTATGCTGGTGTCTCATACCTTATTGGGCACGCATTGGCGGAAAGCATGGATTTATGAATAGGAGGTTATGTCGGGGATCTGGAGGCTGAGCTACCAGTGCTTGCCATTTTTCGATTTTTATAGCAAATTGACTCAATTTTAGAGCACATTTTCCTTTAAAACTGCTATAAAAATGAAAGAAAGAAATTTGGTGCACGTTCACGTTAATCTTACAAAACGCCAAAATCGTCCACAATTTAGGCAGATACGTGCTGTAATGAAAGCAAAGTTTAAAAGTGTAATTTTAAGTTTATATATATTTCTCAATCTAACATATAGTGACCAGCGAAGTGATCAACATATAGTGCAAGTCAATAACCTACTGCTTTCTTCACTGCTGGATATTGTACATCAAAAGTTCAAATCGCGCAGTATATTGTTTTGCTGCTGCTCCAGACGGTCTGTTTGTGACACCTATCTTATTTTGTTCAATCTCTGATTATTTTATCAACTGTAGTACACTGGTAATGCTAATTGCCATCTGCTCTTGCACTCCACGTCTCCACTCAACAAATACTAAACGCACAGCCGAAGCAGTGTTGCCACAAACTACCTGCACAAACAGAAAGCTGGAATACGTGCACAAACTGAACCACAAACAAATAAAAAAACAACAAACAAACCGAACTACACGTATGGTACCTGTTGTAAAAAAAAATCTTATTGAGAGTCGAAGCAAATAATTAATACGACTCTGACTCCGACTCAAACTCTCGCTTACTTTTCTAGTTCGACTCCACTCCCGACTCCAACTCCCTTACGTTTTTACAACTTCGACTCCGACTCCCGACTCTCGTATGTATTTTTTTTGACTCCCGGCTCTGACTCCTTCATAAAATTAAAACTCCCGACTCCGATTCTGCATCCCTGGTTGATACTTATTATTTTTTCTTTTAAGGCATTGGCTATTTTGCCGAATGTGGCAGGGGATAACGTCTAGTATCAGCCTCCAGGTTTGGTTAGGATTAGGTTTGGTTAGGGCTAAATTTACTTGGGGTTAAATTTAGTTAAGATTCGGTTCAGTTACAATCGTAACTCTAACCTGAATCTAATCCAAACCTAACCCCAACCAAACCCGGGGGCTGATAATAGACTTTACCCTGTGGGGAGATAGACCTAAATGTCATTTTGCCCTGTTACGCCACGTTGGCCTATGATCAAACGATTCTGAATCCAAAGCCTGAATCTCAAATGCAAACCCCAATTCCAAACCCTAATAGTCTAAAGAATTGGAAGTGGCTATTTTTACGGGTCGTAACATTTGTCTCTTTGGTTTACTTTATTACTTCATCACGCTCTTGTACCATTGGGAAGAGCGCGAGGGATAATAAAAGAAACAAAGAGCTTATTTGTACGGGCCCTTAGAAATAGTCCTCGCCAAAAAAATTGCTTGCAAAAAAATCAAAAAAAAGAAAAAACCTTATGTACCAAAATAACAATTGAATAAATATGCTTCCTCAATGGCCTTAGCTATATCTTTGGCGAAATCTTCTTCGTTCTCAAGCTTAGGGTTTTCAATGACAGTGACATTTTGAATTTTATATAATTTTAGTTTAGAATTGCTATTTTCAAAGTAGTTGGTTTTGGCATGCGTTGAATGCTTTGTTTAATGTTATTTGCCACAGTGCCGCGTAAGTTTTTACAGCAATATTTATGCAACCCAAGATTTAAAACCTGATAGTAAAATTGAAATAAATGTACAGCAATATTCAAACACATATGTAGGCAGTGGTGAATTCAATTTTTTTCTCAGGCGGTTCCATGACCAAGGTTATATTTTCAGCTGGTTCTGTTTCAACTAATGGCACAAGTATAAACAGTAATGCTGGCCGGTTCGCTGATCTAGTACAATTTTGTGAGACGATTATATAGAACCGGTTGAATCCCACCATTGTATGTAAGTCTGAGTTGCAACAATGCTTTGTCTTGCTTTTTATTATTTTCAAATTTTTTGTGTCTGCTTGTTACAAAGTTTGTCACTATTTTGCTTCTCTTGTACCATTTTTAATGTCTTCCTGTATTTAATATCTTACTGTATTTCTTGTTGCATTGACGCTTTTGACGGTGTGGAATAACTGTATAAGGCACTGCTGCTACCAACTTGATTGTTGTTAATTGCAGAATACTATTTTAATACTATTTCTTAATTCGGAAAATAGAAACTTCAATTTTCTCATTGTTAGAAAATCCTTTTTTAAATCGTTCATTTGATGAAGAACAAGAAATTGCCATAATAGGAAAGTGCTGTGAAAAACCTTGCTAATGTTTGCACATAGTGGAACAATAGCAGTCACACACAAAGTCTCTTGCTCTTAGGTTTGATGAGACACTTTGGCCCACAAATTTTGTTCTATGCGATTTGGAATAAAGGTTGCTTGGATCATGCTCATTTGACTGATGGTATGCAATGGCAGAAGAAGTCTAAGAAGCATTTTATACTTGGGATCATAGGCGAAGATGCTTAAGGGCTAAAGGGGGCTGCACCCCCCCCCTAAATTTTCAACGCAAATAATTTTTTTATTTATTTTTATTTTTTCTTGTAAAATAAAAAAAAATTACCGCAGTGGCGCCAACCAGCTTTCTATCTTCCAAGGGGGGGGAGGGGGGGGGGCTAGTAGGTCTAAACTTCTAAATACTTTTTCTTTTCTTGCTGCAAGTCAGACTTCTTGCATGTGATTATGATGTCCTAATATATTGACAGTAATGCGATTTTCTTCCTAAACCGTCAGCGGGTATTCCAATGTTTATGACGCAACAACGAATGTTCTGTTTCAACTGAAGCATTTCTTTTATTCATTCTTTATCAAGCTATTATCTGTAATTTGAGCGAAAGTGGAGTGTAGGTACTGGCAGGCAGCAGGCTAACAAGCGAAAAGCGTAGTTAAAGAATTAAAATCGTACCGGTACCGGTAATTCAAGAAAGCAATTTATTTTGATATTCATAGGCACATAGGTGTCCGCTGAAGCTTTTGCAGTGGGTTGGAGTCAATATAAATCCAAAAATAAATAGCAAGGTTTTACTTCAATAAAATGCATATAAGTGGTTAAAGTGGTAGGCTAACAATTTTAGAAGGCTGCCGATGCGATATTGATGTGATCTGCTACATGCAGTGTCACGTTTATAAAACCTGGCATTCTGGCATATAAACCAGGCATGATTACCAAACCAACACCCTCTATCTTTTAAGGAATCTATTTCCTTGTCTTCATAATCATGCTGGGCCACAGCCGCCAAATGTGTGTGTAGTGTAGACCTCCCATAAGAAAATGAGATGGGCATAACTCAGGGCTAGTAATCGAGTAGGCCTAATGACGTCGTAGTTATGAAAAAAAAAAGACATATGAAGCAAATTATTGTATGCTGTTGCTTGTTGGACCATTTGTTGGACTTATAGCTGTCAACCCATCTAGTCAGTAACACTCAAAAAGAGTGAGCAGCTCGTGTCCGACGTCGCTCAAAGTTTTGATCGGGGGGTGGGGGGTAAAATTTAAAAAAACTCGCATTAACAAAGCACTCCCTTATTATCGCCTTTCTCTGCTAGTGCTAGGCGTAGAACTTGCCGTCTCTTAAGGTGCTTTTACCTGCCATGCGACAAGCGACAATGCGGCAACGTTGCGACAAACGTTTTTGTTCCTTGGTTATTCTATTTTACCGCTTACCTGCCACGCGAAATTTAGTTTGCGACAATGCGACAAAAACCAGACGAAAACGAGGAATGACAAAGAATGGTAGTGGTATGCTACAATTCTTTGTTTACGCATGGTTTTTGTCGCATTGTCGAATCGTGGTGAAAAATTGTTATTAATGGGTAAAACGTGCTTTGTTTGTAAACAGCAAAGCATTTTTAGAAATTTCCACTGCGTAGGCACTAGGCAGTATGGTCGTACAATAAAATAAAAGTTTTAAATATAGTGGTGCAATCACAGGCTTCAGTATAAGGGAGGCCACAGGAAAAATGTTTTGATCTGCAAAACCGCGAGCGTGTGAGCACTGAGGAACTTTGTAATTCGTGATGACCGAAAGTTTTTTTGCTGCTTCGAGCGAAGCTACAGCGTCCCAAGGCCAAGAAGCACTAGTATCTGATCTTGGATTAAAAGATGATGGCCCTACCCAGCCTCATTTAACTTCATATCCGAAAACCGACTTAGGGAGCCAAAAACGTTCGTTTAACTCTACATATTTCAAATCCTTTCCGTTTCTTGAATATAGCATCCAACGTGATGCAATTTATTGTTTCGCATGTAGGCATTTTACAACTACAAATGCAGATCAGGCCCTGAAGTTCAAGACAATGAACAAAAACGCAAATGGGCAAGGACTCTCTATTACCCTATATTAGATACTCTGATTGCAGAATGTACATGCAGATTTTCGTCAACGTCCATGCAAATCGCTCGAGGTGTGGCTGCTGTTCTTAATATCAACTTCGAAGGAGCAGAGGCTTTGATCACGCAATACTCCATCTTGCTTTTAATCGACCCGGAGCTCGTGACAGCTGAAATGAATTTACTTTGGGTTATGGTTCCGGACGGTCAGTTAAGCAGCACAATGATGGCAAGAGTAAAAGAACAGTTGCTAAAAGGATTGTATCCAAATTTTTGTAAACTTTATCGTCTTGCCTTGTGTATGCCTGTTGGTACCGCAAGTTGCGAACGGTCATTTTCTGCAATGCGACGAATTCGAAACTACTTAAGATCTACAATGAGTCAAGATAGATTTTCGAATTTTAGCTTGTTAAATATCGAGAGTGATTTAACAGCAAAATTGTACAGCGACGACGTACTTAACCAGTTTGATTCCATTTCACCTCGCAGCTTGATGTTTCGATAAACTCATGGTTCGAGATTGTCATAATTCACTAATCACTTGTTCCAAATAAATTCGCTTATTAAACATTGCGTATTTTGTTAGTAGATGCATTTGCCTTGTAGTAGAAAAAGTTATCTTTAACAGTTAGCTTCAGCACAATAAAACTCTTTAGGCCTGTCCTACATACGGCTCTCTTCCTTGAATAAATTAGCCCCCCCAAAACGCGAAGGTTATCTCCGCCTATGCTTGGGATGTGTTCTGTGAGAGTGAATGCAGCTCTAGATAGTTAAACGTTGGAAAGAGATTTGTAGTTGCAATAAGAATGTAATGAGAAAATATAAAAGTTTTTACAACTTTAATCCATGCAAATTGGTTTTTAAGCAACACAAGAGTTGTTTTTTAAATCATCATCAATCCAGTTTTAACTCTTTTTTTTCCTCGTCACCGAAGGTGGCTGAATGCACCTCATCCCCTCCGCGATCGCTCTCACTCCTTCCCTCCATCTCGTTCGATCTGCAGCTTCTTCGATCTTCAACCCGAATTTCTTCACACTCTCTTCCACCTGCCTCTTCCATGTTATTTTTGGCCGTCCTCGCTTTCGCTGTCCATTCACTTCCATCATCATTGCCTTCTTCAGTATATTATCATCTTCTCTTCTAATCATATGTCCATAACATCTTACTTCATTCGTCTTTGCCATTCTATCTAACGTTTTCTTCAAACCCAACATCTCCATCAGCTCCTCCATATTCTTTCTATCCACTAATTTTACTTCACACATTGACCTCACCATGGCTCTTTCAGTTCTTCTCGAAATTGCCATTTCACTTTCCCTCAAGCACCATGTTTCACTTCCATACAACATTACCGATCTTACACAACTTTGATAAACCATCCCTTTCATTCTCAAAGAAAACCTTCTTCCACGTAACAACTTTCCGCATTCTTTAAATTTCATCCATCCGATCATTACTCTCGACGTCACGACAATTTTACACCCACCACTAGCATTCAGCCTGTCTCCTAAATAACAAAATCGCTTCACAGTCTCCACTTCATCGCATAATACCTCCGCTGGTTCTTCCGTGCCATCTCCAACATCTGCGCATCTTCTACAAACAAAATCTCTGGCAGAACTGCAGGTCACCTTTTTCATCTTGGTGCACCTTCCATGTATCCACTTCATACATTGTGTGCAACACACAGCGTTAGACCCCATGCTTTTCCCACATACTCCACAAGGATCTATTTTGCTCGATGTAATTTCACCTTCCGTTCCGCTCACCATCATCTTAGTCTTTCCAACATTCACTTTTAATCCCTTGCTTTCCAATGCTCTTCTCCACTTTTGGAACCTCTCCCTTAAATCCTCCAAACTTTCACTCATTAGCACCAAATCATCCGCGTACAAAATTTCATTCAACAATTCTTCTATTACATGCTCTGTCACAACATCAACCACAATAGCAAATATTGGTAGTGATAGCACAGACCCTTGATGCACACCCACCCTTACTCCAAATTCATCCGACGTCCATGATCCAACTCTAACTTTCTTCCTTGAACCTTCATATAAACTCATCACTGCTTGCACCAACACTTTTGCCAATCCTTTCTTTCTTAATGCCCATTCCATCACTTTTTTCGGTACTCTATCGAATGCCTTTTCCAAATCCACAAAACACATGTACAACTTTTTCTCTCTGCCACGAAATTCCTCTTGCATTCTCCTCAGAATAAACAACGCATAAGTCATGCCCTTCCCTGGCATAAAACCAAATTGTATTTCATCCATCATTACCAATTTTCTTATTCTGTTCTCCAACACTCTCTCCACTATCTCCATTGCATTTTTCAGCAGCTTTAGCCCTCTGTATGCTCCACAGTCTATCACACTCCCTTTCCTTTAAAGATTGGAACAACAACGCTTGTTTTCCATTCTTCTGGCATACCTTCTCCATCAAGCACTCTCTGACAAAGCTTCTTGATTACTCCAACACCAAACGTTCCACTTGCTATTATCATAACCATATTTACTTCTGAGGGTCCTGCTGCCTTTCCCAACTTCATTTTATTCATAGCTTCCATCACCTCCTCATCAGTTACTCCTTCAACTGGTCCTTCAACCATATCTACTTCTACCATCTGATCCCATTCATTTTCCACATTCATGATCTTTTTCATGTGTTCCTTCCATAATTTCCCACGATCTTTCTCACTGACTACAAGTCTCCCATCTTTATCCTTCATGCAACCTCCAGCATCTATGTCCCTTTCCTCCTTTCACGTGAACTTCACAAACTTGAAAACGTCGTTTGGTTTGGTGCATAGCACATTCATTTCTTCTTCAGCCTTTTGCCTCATGGCTTTCGAAATTACTTTCTTTGTTTCGTTTCTGGCCTTCCTATACTTATTTTTATTTTCCGCAGATCTATTCGTGCACCACAACTTAAACGCTTTCTTTTTCCGATCTATCGCATCCTTTACTTGCTCGTTCCACCACCATGTGTTTCCTCGATCTCGTCTTTCCACGCAATTCATCACAAGCCTTTAAAACTACATTCTTATAAGACCCTCATATATCCTTTGAATCAATGTCCACCAATTTTCTGATTCTTTCTTCAAATTTCTCTTTCATCTCTTTTTCCTTCAGCTTCCACACCCTCCATCTCACTCTTTTATTCTTTTTCACTGTCTTCTTCATTTTCTGCTCCTCCACATCCACTACTACTAGCCTGTGTTGCAATTACCCAGGGATAACTTTCACATCTCTTAGATACAAGAGGAAGTCGTCATGACTTCCCGTCCGGTAGGCCAGGAAGGACACTGCTCTTTAGTTGTTTTTATCTCTTAGATACTTCCTCTTTTCCTTTTGTTTTCAAAAGACCATCATCCTTCAATTGCCTTTTAAAGGACATGATAAATCACCATCATCCTTCAATCGAATTAATTATATTGAGCTTCTTGAATACCCGTACACAAAAAAATATGATACAGTTATAAATCCTCATCTTCAAGCAGCTACAACATTCATAGAAACTTTTATCAGCTTAAATAATTTCATGAAAGCTTTGCAGATCTTATGCTGCATGCAGTTGCAAAATAAATTCAAGAATCTGAATTTGTGGCTAATATTTAAGATGAGACTCAATTTCAGTTGCATAGACGATATAAGATGAGACATTAAATATTACTACAAAATTTCAGCTTTCCTCAGTTGTCAAGACTCAGTCTCGCGATGAAGTCACAAAGTCGCTGCAGACTACAAGCATACCTTATTACCGCGAGGCCTGGTGACCGCGCCATGCGAATTATCTTGAAAGAATTTTCCTTTATGCAAGGTCTGGACATGATGTTGATCCGAAATACTGTCTTTGTTGACTTTACTGATTACTCAGCGGCTTTTTTACGATCAAAGATATCAATGGTTGATGAATGTCTTTTAACTGAAAGCACAAGTAAATCTTTGATTGATTGATAATCAAATTGCTTTTCTTACACTGGTCATAAGAGTCATGGTCAAACCTAGCGGGTTTAATACAACAGAGACAGACGCTGTATACCCACCCGGACATCTCATCGGTAATTTTGAAATAAATCAAGGGCTATGGAATTTTAAACATCAAGTTGATGTATTTATGTGTTGTGCATTGTTTGATATTGTACCACTGCAACCATTGAATGACGAGCTTTTCATTTATTTTTTGAAAAACGATACGTCAGTACAAAACGATTTGTGTTTACTGTTTAATATATGCTTGCTTTCACCCATATTAATGGCATAAAAATCAAATTTGATTGCTAGTTTCCCCACAATTTGCAGTTGTATCCGTATAATATAAGTCTTCATAAGTGATAGTCAATGGGGCAGCCAGCTTTGCAGCGGCATACGGGGGGTCTGGGGGGCGAAGCCCCCAGGGTATGATAGGTATTTTTAAAGAGTGAACACCAGTCAAAAAGGTCACCGTACGCCACTGCATATAAGGAATGATTTGGGAATTATTTCTCACTTCTGCGGTACTGGTAGGCTTACCAACTGCGTGCCTGCTGATAATTGAACATTGTAGTCACGGCTGGGTTGGCGCATACGCTACAATGCTTCCCATCCCCTTTTGCCGAATCCTGGGTGCGCCACTGAATAAGCCTTTGAAGTTTTGCCTCCCCAAAAATTTTTGGCTGGCTACGCCACTGCCAATGCTATTGTAATACCGGTACACTAGCTGACTAGACTAGTACGGTACTGTTTCGAGCACAGATATACAGAGCTCTACCGGTAGCCTACTTGACAGCAAGCCACCAACGCTTGAACGCACGCTTTTAACATGTGCTTTACCGCCAATGGCCTGAGGGGCCTCACACATAGGAGTCCCCCATTCATACTAATATGCTACTGAACCCATCCTTAACCTACCGGTACCGTACTCGCCTAACCAGCTAACCCTGTCCTATGCTTTACTAACCTACCTAACCAGTTTCCCTTCCTACACTTCACCAACCTGCTTGCTGCGTTTTACCAACCAGCCTAGCCTAACCAGCTGCAAACCCAGTCCCCCGCACTCTGCCTACCACTGCTACCTGCAGTTTTGCCCTAGCCTTTTGATTGTTTCTTATTATCGCTTTAAAGCGTCTGAGAGCATGCTCTGGAGCGTCGAGATACGTTCTGGCACCGCTTTAAACGGATTTTTAGATACGAAATAAGACCGCTTTAAGCGAGACTTTTCAACGGGATCGGGTGATTAATTTTGTTCTTTTTTACTAAAAGACAGGGTCAAAGGAATAGGACCGGGGGAATGGAGTACCCCCCCCCTAAATACGCTCCTGACAGCACTCCATCTATTTCGTGGTATGATTATAATCGGGAACGAGTCAACAATTGCTTTTAGCGCTATTGATACATTAATTGCTTTATTTTAAAACTTAGAGAAAGCTGAAAGAAAAAGCAATTCTACGTTCGTATTATTTAAAAATCAAGCGAAGAGTAATGGCGTATGGCGAGATCTGGCATCCATGCGAATCTAGCATTGTAAGATAATGTCTAAAAAATTAAATGAAATATAATATCTAGTAAGTTATTTACAGTATGCTTTTTTGAATGATGTGGAAGCGGAAGCAGCGTAAATTTCGCGCTTCCGCTTCCTTTAAGATATGGCCGCTTCCACCGTTTCCGCTTCCAGCTTTCGCTTTCACATCCCTGGTGCTGACTCCTAACGGACTTAAGGAGAATTCCAGGTCGGATAAATCCGAGGTGTACCGACACTTAACGGACGGTCCTGACCATAGAGTGGACTTTGCTAAACCGGACATTTTTAGTAGTGCTGGTGATTCTGCACGCTTATTTTTTTTTTTTTAACTGAGGTTATTTTCAAATTATATTGAACAGAAAATTCAACGGTAATTGAGGGAGACTGCGAAGTGAGCTTGCGCTCTTCGAGTCAGCAGCCACCCGTTAAATATGTCAATTGCGATCGGCTCCAGCCGCGAATCGAACCCGTCACGTAGGATCTGTCACCTGCGCGCGGTACCGCTAGGCCATGTCGCTTATTAATTCGCTCCTCTTTACTTATTTGATTGTTAATTTAACTCCGTTAGTCTTTTTATTTTGTCATTAGTAGGGCGATTTAAAGGGGCAATAAAGTCAGAATCGTTGTTTATTTTATAAAACAAATCGTTAGGGAAAAATTTTTGAAATTGTTTCGCGTTGACCCGGTGCATTTTAATCGCGTAATTCCGAAGATATTGAATTTTAAAAATTTGAGAGTCCTCTGAGAATATGACGTCATCCATTTCCGCAACATACTAAAAGTCACGTGATATCAACTAAGAGCAGATTGCAAGAAGCAGCTGCTTATGGCCGATAATGAACGAATAACGTAGGCAGATAAAACGCTAGCGTAAGCCTTTGGGCTGACCCGTAACAGCGTTTGAGCTGGAGCCTATGTATCTGGAATCTGCCGACGTAGCCCCACAATTTTCGGAGACCTAGGCTGCCAAGATATTCCGCGAATAGAACGTTAATGAATCCGCGACATTAACTTTCATGAAGCATTCGAGTTTGAGTTTATTTTATTCCACGACCAAAAACACAAAACTAAATCAAGAAAGAACCATAGCCTAACTGAAAGCAATGATTTTATTGGGAGAAGTCTTCAACGAATATGAATATTGCAAATGCTGTTCCAAATCACCAAGCGTGCATTCCTTCCTGTGAGCCAGCTGCAAATTTACACAGCATCCCTGAATGATGCAATCATTGTTTCCACATTCTATAGCCGCATGCTTCACGATGGGTTACCTTAGACACGTCAGCGACATGGCCTAGCGGTACCGCGCGCAGGTGACAGATCCTACGTGACGGGTTCGATTCGCGGCTGGAGCCGATCGCAATTGACATATTTAATGGGTGGCTGCTGACTCGAAGAGCGCAAGCTCACTTCGCAGTCTCCCTCAATTACCGTTGAATTTTCAGTTCAATTTGAAAATAACCTCAGTTATTTATATATTTAGACTCTTGACACAAGCATCACTGACTGCAGTTCTGTCCTCTTCTTTATAAAGTGGTTTTAATAAAGTGTTGTTTGGAATAAATATCTAATTTTTGCATGGTTGTATCATTTTATCCAGCAAAGACTCCTTGGGTTTCAGAGTTTGAAAATGGAAGTTTCAAATAAAAGTAAAATTTATAGAAAAATTTTATTAGCAAACCTGCATGAAAGCTGAAAAATAATATATGAATAAATGTATACCGTAATTAATAAGAAATCATCATAAATATTGCTTACCGGTACACCAGTATAGGAAACAATAGGCTATGATGTGTCTGTGATAAACTAATAAATTAAAAAACAACATTTTACAAATTTAGCCAGGACTTAAAACAGCATAGGCCTAGGCTTATCAATAATAGCAACAACAAATCAACCATAACAAAATGTAGACTAGGCTGGCCCATTTATCTGTTTATGCCTAACATATCCAACCCAAACAGAAATAAATTCCCTCCTAAGAATTTGCTTTTTTGGCTAAATGGATAAAGTTTTGTCTAGTCTTAAGGTCTAATCAAAATTTAGCATTCAAAATAAATTATCTGCAAACCCAGTCACTGTTTGAGAAAACTCCCCTTAGGCAGGGTGTACCAGTGTACTTTGATCAGGGTAGAAAAGAAGGATGGTGCTATTGTCCAAAATATGTAAATATGGACCAAAATTTTTTTTTAAACTTTGCAGTTTGGAAGTTTCAGTCCTATTAGTCTATCAATCAAGAGGTACTTGTTGAGAGAGCCTACACCAGTCAGGGTGTGCTGGAAGTACAGTAATAGTCTATCGGTAGTACGGCACTTCAGTGCTTTGCTTGATAAGGCTAGCTAGCTAAACCAAACGACCATGGTTACCATAGTGATGAAAAACAAAATGGCCGCCGAAACTACCTCCTCAGAGGACTATCCATTCCATGGAGGTTGAAAAGCTGCAATAACTTTTGAAAGAAGGCGTTTCTGGATGTAATTCAAACACCATTCAAAAGCATAATTTTTTTAAAGTTTTTTAAGCCCCTTTAAGGTCACAAAAGTTACTTTTTTTTTGCTGGCTGCTAGTGCTGCTAATTTGGCGGAAAATCCGCTAGATTTGACGGATTTTGCTTTTATTTAGCGGAAAATTTTTGCATTTGCCGGACAGCGGATTTTCTAGCGGATTTCTAAGAAAGTGTTGGTGGGTTTTTCTCAAGATTGCGGATTTTTAAAAAATATTTCAGAATGAAATGTTGACCAAAGTCCGTGAGTCCGTGGCACGGACTTTGATATAGAGGTGCTCGATCCGCTTCAAAGCTACTTTTTAAAAAAGTTGCTACAGTACTTGCAAGTGTGCAAGCATAGGGGGGGTGCAAGTGATTTTTGATTGATTTTCTTCATCTTTATCCTCCTATCACAAGAAAGCGGCTGAGGCGCTATGCGTAGGTCGAATCCAGACTCGCTTAGGAGTTGCCTTTGTTTCCAAGTTTTCCGGTTGAATTTTCTTCTGACTTCTTTAATTTGCTGCTTGCCAGATACCACCAAGCAGAGATAATCATCGTGAAGCATCACATCCAAGGACGCAACAACGCAACTAGTAGGCAATATAGTTTACGAAACTATGGGTTACCGCTAATACGGGTAAGATTTCATTTAATGATAAAGTTGCGACTGATTGCAGTGGCTTCTGGTGTTTGTTACCGGTACCACTCCATACCGGTAATTACTGGTAATCGCAAAATGCCATAATTTTATCAGCTATTTTATGTTATGAACAAAGCTGTGAGAATTGCATTGGCTCTCATTGGGAGTAGTGTTCTGTGTTGCTGCAGTTTTGAAAAATGCTTGTTCACTGCTGTGGTTGCTGTTCTTTCATTTCTTTTTACATTCTTTCGTTTCAGCTTGTTTCAGCAGGAATATAAATAAGTTTAATACCAGTGGCGTACGGTGACCTTTTTGACTGGGTGTTCACTCTTTAAAAATACCTATCATACCATGGGGGCTTCGCCCCCCAGACACCCCCAGTTTGTCGCTGCAAAGCTGGCTGCCCCATTGACTATCACTTATGAAGACTTATATTATGCGGATACAACTGCAAATTGTGGGGAAACTAGCAATCAAATTTGATTTTTATGCCATTAATATGGGTGAAAGCAAGCATATATTAAACAGTAAACACAAATCGTCTGTACTGCGGTATCGTTTTTCAAAAAATAAATGAAAAGCTCGTCATTCAATGGTTGCAGTGGTACAATATCAAACAATGCACAACACATAAATACATCAACTTGATGTTTAAAATTCCATTGCCCTTGATTTATTTCAAAATTACCGATGAGATGTCCGGGTGGGTATACAGCGTCTGTCTCTGTTGTATTAAACCCGCTAGGTTTGACCATGACTCTTATGACCAGTGTAAGAAAAGCAATTTGATTATCAATCAATCAAAGATTTACTTGTGCTTTCAGTTAAAAGACATTCATCAACCATTGATATCTTTGATCGTAAAAAAGCCGCTGAGTAATCAGTAAAGTCAACAAAGACAGTATTTCGGATCAACATCATGTCCAGACCTTGCATAAAGGAAAATTCTTTCAAGATAATTCGCATGGCGCGGTCACCAGGCCTCGCGGTAATAAGGTATGCTTGTAGTCTGCAGCGACTTTGTGACTTCATCGCGAGACTGAGTCTTGACAACTGAGGAAAGCTGAAATTTTGTAGTAATATTTAATGTCTCATCTTATATCGTCTATGCAACTGCAATTGAGTCTCATTTTAAATATTAGCCACAAATTCAGATTCTTGAATTTATTTTGCAACTGCATGCAGCATAAGATCTGCAAAGCTTTCATGAAATTATTTAAGCTGATAAAAGTTTCTATGAATGTTGTAGCTGCTTGAAGATGAGGATTTATAACTGTATCATATTTTTTTGTCAAGAAGCTCAATATAATTAATTCGATTGAAGAATGACGGTGATTTATCATGTTTTTAAAAAAGCAACTCTTGTGCTGCTTAAAAAACAATTTGCATGGATTAAAGTTGTAAAAACTTCTATATTTTCTCATTACATTCTCATTGCAACTACAAATCTCTTTCCAACCTTTGACTATTTAGAGCTGCATTCACTCTCACAGAACACATCCCAAGTATAAAATGCCTCTTGGACTTCTTCTGCCATTGCATACCATCAGTCAAATGAGCATGATCCAAGAAACCTTTATTCCAAATCGCATAGAACAAAATCTGTGGGCCAAAGTATCTCATCAAACCTAAGAGCAAGAGACTTTGTGTGTGACTGCTATTGTTCCACTATGTGCAAACATTAGCAAGGTTTTTCACAGCACTTTCCTATTATGGCAATTTCTTGTTCTTCATCAAATGAACGATTTAAAAAAGGATTTTCTAACAATGAGAAAATTGAAGTTTCTATTTTCCGAATTAAGAACACACACATGTAAAATACTTTATTAAAATAGTATTCTGCAATTAACAACAATCAAGTTAGTAGCAGCAGTGCCTTATACAGTTATTCCACACCGTCAAAAGCGTCAATGCAACAAGAAATACAGTAAGATATTAAATACAGGAAGACATTAAAAATGGTACAAGAGAAGCAAAATAGTGACAAACTTTGTAACAAGCAGACACAAAAAATTTGAAAATAATAAAAAGCAAGACAAAGCATTGTTGCAACTCAGACTTACATACAATGGTGAGATTCAACCGGTTCTATATAATCGTCTCACAAAATTGTACTAGATCAGCGAACCGGCCAGCATTACTGTTTATACTTGTGCCATTAGTTGAAACAGAACCAGCTGAAAATATAACCTTGGTCATGGAACCGCCTGAGAAAAAAATTGAATCCCACCACTGCCTACATATGTGTTTGAATATTGCTGTACATTTATTTCAATTTTACTATCAGGTTTTAAATCTTGGGTTGCATAAATATTGCTGTAAAAACTTACGCGGCACTGTGGCAAATAACATTAAACAAAGCATTCAACGCATGCCAAAACCAACTACTTTGAAAATAGCAATTCTAAACTAAAATTATATAAAATTCAAAATGTCACTGTCATTGAAAACCCTAAGCTTGAGAACGAAGAAGATTTCGCCAAAGATATAGCTAAGGCCATTGAGGAAGCATATTTATTCAATTGTTATTTTGGTACATAAGGTTTTTTCTTTTTTTTGATTTTTTTGCAAGCAATTTTTTTGGCGAGGACTATTTCTAAGGGCCCGTACAAATAAGCTCTTTGTTTCTTTTATTATCCCTCGCGCTCTTCCCAATGGTACAAGAGCGTGATGAAGTAATAAAGTAAACCAAAGAGACAAGTGTTACGGCCCGTAAAAATAGCCACTTCCAATTCTTTAGACTATTAGGGTTTGCATTTGGGATTCAGACTTTGGATTCAGCAAGTTTTAACAATTTTGTTTCATTGTCTGTTCATAGGCCAACGTGGCGTAACAGGGCAAAATGACATTTAGGTTTACAGGTCTATCTCGCCACAGGGTAACGTCTAGTAACAGCCCCCGGGTTTGGTTAGGGTAAGGTTTAGTTAGGATTAGATTAGGGTTACGGTTGTAACTGAACCGAACCTTAACTAAATTTAACCTTAACCGAACCTGGGGGCTAATACTAGACGTTATCCCCTGCCACATGCGGAAAAATAGCCAATGCCTAAAAGAAAAAATAATAAGTAATAACTATGATTGCTTACATGAAAATATTATTTGCCACAAGTGAAGAATTTATACATAGCTCCAAGTCTCTTGAAACATACTAGCCTACTATTGCCATTTGCCACACCAAGTGACAAGGTTTCCAATTTGCTTATTTTCATGATCGTATCTAGGCTAATAGCAGTAGAACTGGAGGATAAAAATGAAGAAACAATCAATCAACTTTACCAGTACTCTGGTTGCCTATAAAAATGATATTAAAGCTGACTAGGTTAGGTCCTACAGTCCTATGGAATAGATGTATAGGCCATGTTTTGCTGACTACGGTACCGGTAACTTACCAACTATATTTGGAACTTGTTTGAATCAAGCCGCACCTTATAACAGGCAGATATATGACAAACACAAGAACCGCTGGTGAGTTTTTAGTAGGAGTTAGGGCCTAACCTTAACCCCGAAACCTAACCCCCCGAAAACCCACACCCTAACCCCGGCTTAGTTCAAACAAGCTCCGTATATTTTTGGCATGACTGTTCATAGGCTTGCATCCATTTCCACACTCGGTTTTTAAAAAATTACCCAATCAATGTTTTACTGCTAACGGCACAATAGACACTTCCTACGGTATATTTTGGCCTAGCTTCAATTCTTATACCGGTGCCAGTTCTACACTTTTCTGCTTTTTTCTTTAGCCTTTCGCTCGTAAGCATAACGTCTACTGCCTAGCAAGATTTCGATTTCATCCTCTCACTTTCAAAGCCAAGCAGAATTAACCTAGCAGACTAGCCTAGCAAAACAAGTGGCAATTGCCAAACTTCAGCAATCCCCATGCTTCAACCAGGCAATAAAGCTACGTGACGTACGACGTCATTCAAGGTGTTCACTTTTCAAAGTGAACACCTTGAGTGACGTAGACCTGTGCATTAGGATGCTGCTGATCGCTTTTTTCAATTTTTTAAATTGTTTATTATAGTCAAGGTGTTCACCTGGGTTGGGTGAACACCCTGGTTGACGTCAGCGTAAAAAAATCAATTTTTATGGTGATCGCAAAAGATTGCAACTATTAAATTATTTTAAACGGGAAAGTAGTAAAATTTACTTTCTGAACGAAAAAGTATATTACAAAAATTACAAAAAATAAAAAAGATTATAAAAAGTTGAAAAAAAGTATTTTTTTGGAAACGCCAGGGTGTTCACTGAACACCAGAGATGTACACAAACCGGAGTACCGGAGTCGACTCCGGCAGGAGTTTCAATGTTCAGCCGGAGCCGGAGTCATAAGTTTTCAATTGTTGCAGAAGCAGGATCCGGATTGAAAAATTACCGCATTCTTGTGATATTTGTTCAAAATTTGCCATAATTTGGTTCTGATAATTTGCTTGTTTTGTGCAATTTAATTTTACCAACATATCGGTATTGATAAATAATTACAGCCCATATTTTGCATCATGCAGAGCAGCCATAGTATGCCTAAAAACAAAACAAGTTTAGTAAAACAAGTTCTTCTGATGTTAGCAGCATAATGCAATCACTTGGCAAATAAACTGATGAACTGAATTAAAAATTTAGATGCGGGTAGTACCAGACGAAAGACCACACGCGGCAGGCCTGATCTAACCGACTAATTATGACTGTGTATAGTGTATGGTTTGGATAAGGGGTACTAGTACGAGGGGTAGTCAGCTAAGCGATGTGGAATTATTTGTGTACCGCAGTTTAGTGTTTTAATGCAGACTACAAACAGATCAAGCACTCTTGCAGTCCTAAGCCTTTGTAGATTGCAGATAAGCTGACTTAGTCCAGCAGCTACTGAACCAACATTTCTTCACTGTACATAGGCCAAAAGTTGTAAATTCAAGTTTTGCACAGCCCTCAAGTTTGCCAGAAATTTTGAAAGTTACTGGGTAATTGTATAAAATTTTTTGTTGCTGCTAGAGTTACGGTAAATTGCTTTGTTTGTATAGCCAATAGTTTTTGAAATGACCATGTTTTGCTAATGATTGGAAAAGTAATTGCCAGTATTTTGTTAGTTTGATTTTTATGTACTGAACCATCATCAAGTGACATGGCTGAGCGGAATTGGTGTTGGGCTTTGAAACCAAACATCACGGATTCAAATCACGACTTGGCCAACCACATTTCACACAAGATCGTGTGGCTGTTGACTTGAAGAGCGCAAGCTCATATAATACCTAGTCTTCCTTGTTCATCTGTTCTTTCAAGTTCAGCTTTTTATTATAACTCCTTAGTTATTAATATTTTTATTATATACTTCACTATTTTGAAGTAATTGGGTTAGTGCAGAATTTTGACCCTTCCTAAACAGACACTTTTGCGTAAAAACAGGAGTTGAACAGAAGCAGGAGTATAAAGAGTATTCATTGACCAGGAGCAGGATCAGGAGTCTGGTTGGTCAAAACAGGAGCAGGAGTCCAAAAAAGGGGACTCCGTACACCTCTGCTGAACACCTTGAACACCCTGAGAATACGCCACTGTTTAATACTGACTATTAGTTTGTCTTTTTAACGTTTGAAATCTCTTGTGATTATTCTTGCTGATATGCTATAGGTCAGGGGTTCTTAACCGGGGTTAAACTTACCCTCTGGGGGTAAATTTGACTCACTGAGGGGGAAAATTTACTAAGTCATAAGCTGAAGCAAACTTCAATTTTATGTTATAAAAAAGTGATAGTGTTGCACTGAGGGTAAATTATACTTTTTTTCATTCGGCAAGGGGTAAACAAGACAAAAAAAGTTGAGAACTCCTGCTCTAGGTCTTGATTGGATGAAAGAATTCGTGACCAACAAATCAAATTTGGTGGTACAGCAAATTTGATTTTTAGCGGATTTTTTGGCAGATTTCAACCTTGCTTTTAGCGGATTTTCAAGAATGATTTAGCGGTTTCTTGCCTTGCGATATTGGCAACACTGCTGGCTGCAATTAACGCAAAAAGTGTGTAGCCAAAACAAAATTTCACGGGTGTGGGGCTACACCACTATAATTCTGGCAGAATAAACGAGAGAATTGAAAAAAAAAGAAAAAAGCGTGCCGTGTGCAAAAATTAAGAAACGGCAAGCGCATTCTGTCTAATTATAACTGTCTGAAATTAATCGACAATACAGACTCAATCAAGCGATTAAGCATGCACGCTGCTAAAAATGGGATCAAACGTCTAAAAAAAATAATATTGCTACATTTTCCCCAACGAAACCAACATTTCCAAAAAGTTCATTCTAAAAGATATTAATTTACTTTTTACCTGAAGTATTGTTAAATCTGGAGCAAATTACTGCAAACATCATCACAATTACCTTTTACATGAATATTGTCAAGTTGGTGGCCAAATATAGCAAACACCATCAGTAAACCAAACTTTTAGTCTACAATTTGTCAAAACTTTCCTTGCTTTTTGTCAAAACGGCAAAACGTGGGGTCCAATAAGAGTAATAATGCGACGTTTTCCGATAAAAAACGTACAAACTCTCAATCATCATTGTAAAGAGTATGACATTACCTTTCACATGAATATTGTCAAGTTGATGGCAAAACATAACAAACATCATCAGAGCGACTTTGAACTTGACTGAAAATCGAAAAAAATCATTGGTTTTTTGCCAAAACGGCAAAAACTGAGGTCCAATCAAAATACTATTGTGACGTTTTCCGACAAAAAACTTACAAACTTTCAATCGTTATTGTAAAGAGTATGAAATTACCTTTCACATGATCATTGTCAAGTTGATGGCAAAACATAACAAACACCATCAGAACGACTTTGAACTTGACCAAAAATCGAAAAAAAATTAATGTTTTTTTGCTAAAACAGCAAAAACTGGGGTCCAATGAAAGTACTATTGTGACGTTTTCCCCCTCAAAATTGCCATTGCTTTAATATTCATTGCAAAGAGTATGGAATTACCTTTCACATGATCATTGTCAAGTGTGTGGCAAACTGCTACATGAATATCGTAAAGTTGATGGCAAAATTTTTTATTTTTTTTCATTTAGTTGCATATTTATTCTTCTATCACGAGAAAGCGATCAATGCGCTATACGAGCTCGCTTAGGAGTTGCCGGCCATCTGTCTACCACACCAAGTTGGGGGAATCCCGCTAAGTGCCTTTCCCAACGGCACAACAAGTTAACTTGCCAGCTTGTTCTTCGCACTGTCCCTTTAAGGCTGAACGTCAGGCAGGGAAGCTGTGAATACCAATTTTAATGTCATTGTAAACACCATCAGAATGACTTTCAACTTGACCCAAATAGCAAACACCATCAAAATGACTTTCAACTTGACCCAAATAGGAAAAAGTATTTTGTGTTTTTTGCTGAAACGGACAAAACTGTGGTCCAAAAAAAAAAAAAATATTGCGACGTTTTCCCCCACGAAATTACCATTACTTTAATATTCATTGCAAAGAGTATGGAATTACCTTTCACATGATCATTGTCAAATGTGTGGCAAACTGCTACAAACACCATCAGAACGACTTTCACCTTGACTGAAAACCGAAAAAAAGTTTCTTTGTTTTTTTCTGTAACGGCAAAAACCGGGGTCCAAATAAAAGTACTATTGCGACGTTTCCCCCACAAAATTACCATTACTTTAATACTCATTGCAAAGAGTATGAAATTACCCTTCACATGATCATTTTCAAGTGTGTGGCAAAATGCTACAAACACCATCAGAACGACTTTGAACTTGACCGAAAAACAAAAAAAATTTCCTGCTTTTTGTCAAAACGACAAAAACTGGGGTCCAATCAAAATAACATTGCGACGTTTTCCGACAAAAAACTTACAAACTTTCAATCGTCATTGCAAAGAGTATGAAATTCCTTTCACAGGAATATCGTCAAGTTGATGGCAAAACATAACAAACATCATCACAGCGATTTTGAACTTGACCGAAAAACGAAAACAAATTAATGTTTTTTTGCCAAAACGGCAAAGGTTGGGGTCCAAACAAAGCGCTAATGTGACGTTTTCCGACAAAAAACTCGCAAACTTTCAATCATCATTGCAAAGAGTATGCAATTATCTTTCACATGAATATTGTCAAGTTGATGGCAAAACATAACAAACATTATTACAGTGACTTTGAACTTGACCGAAAAACGAAAAGAAATAAATGTTTTTTTGCTGAAACGGCAAAAGTTGGGGTCCAATCAAAATACTATTACGACGTTTTTCCCCACGAAATTGCTACTACCTTTATACTCATTGCAAGGAGTATGAAATTACCTTTTACATGAGCATTGTCAAGTATGTGGCAAACTGCTACAAACACCATCAGAATGACTATGAACTTGACCGAAAACCGAAAAAAAGTTTCTTTGTTTTTTGCTGAAACGTCAAAAACTGGGGTCCAATAAATGTACTATTGCGACGTTTTTCGACATAAAACTTACAAACTTTCAATCGTCATTGTAAAAAGTATTGAATTACTTTTCGCATGAATATTGCCAAGTTGGTGGCAAAAACAAAACAAACATCATCAGAACGACTTTGCACTTGACCGAAAACCGAATGAAAATCACTGGTTTTTTGTCAAAACAGCAAAAACTGAGGTCCAATCAAAATACTATTGCGACGTTTTCCGACAAAAAACTTGCAAATTTTCAATCGTCATTGCAAAGAGTATGAAATTACCTTTCACATGAGTATTGTCAAGTCGATGGCAAAACATAACAAACATCATCAGAACGTCTTTGAACTTGACTGAAAATCGAAAAAAAAAAACATTGCTTTTTTGCTAAAACGGCAAAAGTTGGGGTCCAATCAAAATACTATTGTGTCGTTTTCCGACAAAAAACTTACTAACTCTTAATCATCATTGTGAAGAGTATGAAATTTACCCTTCACATGAATATTGTCAAGTTGATGGCAAAACAAAACAAACACCATCAGAGTGACTTTCAACTTGACTGAAAATCAAAATCAAAAAAACTAATGCTTTTTTGCTAAAACGGCAAAAGTTGGGGTCTAATAAAAGTACTATTGTGACGTTTTTCCCCACGAAATTACCGTTGCTTTAATACTCATTGCAAAGAGTATGAAATTATCTTTCACATGATAATCGTAAAGTTGATGGCAAAACGACACAAACATTATCAGAATGATTGCGAACTTGACCCAAATAGGAATAAATTTTCTGTGTTTTTTGCTGAAGCGGTCAAAACTATGGTCCAAACATTAGAATATTGCGACGTTTCCCCCCACGAAATTACCATTGCTTTAATATTCATTGCAAAGAGTATGGAATTACCTTTCACATGATCATTGTCAAATGTGTGGCAAACTGCTACAAACACCATCAGAACGACTTTGAATTTGACTGAAAACCGAAAAAAAGTTTTTTTGTTTTTTTGCTGAAACGGCAAAAACCGGGGTTCATCAATAGTACTACTGCTACGTTTCCCCCCACGAAATTGCCATTACTTTAATATTCATTGCAAAGAGTATGAAATTACTTTTCACATGATTATTGTCAAGTGTGTGGCAAAATGCTACAAACATCATCAGAAAGACTTTGAACTTGACCGAAAATCAAAAAAAACTTTCCTTGCTTTTTGTCGAAACAGCAAAAAGTTTAGGTCCAATTAAAATAATATTGCGACGTTTTTCGACAAAAAACTTGCAAACTTTCAATCGTCATTGTGAAGAGTGTGAAATTGCTTTTCACATGGATATTGTCAAGTTGATGGCAAAACATAGCAAACATCATCAGAACAACTTTGAACTTGACCGAAAATCGAAAAAAACTAATGTTTTTTTGCCAAAACGGCAAAAGTTGGTGTCCAATAAAAGTACTATCGTGACGCTTTCCGACAAAAAACTGACAGACTTTCAATCGTCATTGCAAAGAGTATGAAATTATCTTTCACATGAATATTGTCAAGTTGATGGCAAGACATAACAAACATCATCAGAGCGACTTTGAACTTGACTGAAAATCGAATAGAAATTTATGCTTTTTTGCCAAAATGGCAAAATTGGGGGTCCAATAATAGTATTATTGCGACGTTTTCCCCCACGAAATTACCATTACTTTAATACTCATTGCAAGGAGTATGAAATTACCTTTCACATGATAATCGTAAAGTTGATGGCAAACTATAGCAAACACCGTCAGAATGACTTTCAATTTCACCCAAATAGGAATAAATTTTCTGTGTCCTTTGCTAAAACAAACAAAACTAGGGTCCAAACATTAGAATATTGCAACGTTTTCCCCCGTCAAATTACCATTACTTTAATATTCATTGGAAAGAGTATGAAATTACCTTTCACATGATCATTGTCAAATGTGTGGCAAACTGCTACAAACACCATCAGAACGACTTTGAACTTGATTGAAAACCGAAAAAAAGTTTCTTTGTTTTTTTGCTGAAACGGCAAAACCCGGGGTCCAATAATAGTTTTATAGCGACGTTTTCCCCTACGAAATTGCCATTACTTTAATATTCATTGCAAAGAGTATGAAATTACCCTTCACATGATCATTGTCAAGTGTGTGCAAAACATAACAAACACCATTAGAAAGACTTTGAACTTGACCGAAGATCGAAAAAAAGTTTGAACTTGACCGAAGCAAAAACTGGGGTCAAACAAAAGTAATCTTGCGATGTTTTCCGACTAAACTTTCTCAAACTTTCAATCATCATTGTAAAAAGTATGAAATGATTTTTCACGTGAAAATTGTAAAATTCAAAATTTCAAGAACTTTTTAGCATATACAACCTTAATAGGTTATTACAGCATCATAGGCTACGACAACTAAAATATTCCTATGATGCTGTGATAGCTTATTAGGGTTGTGTATGTTGAAAAGTTCTTGAAATTTTGTATTTTTTTTTAATCTTGTGCTTCGCATAATTTTGAATATTGTAAAGTTGATTATTAATCGAAAAAAATTTCTTTGTTTTCTTGCTAAAACTACAAAAAACGGGGTCCAATAAAAGTAATGTTGTGACATATGTCCCAACGAAATTACCATTTCTTTAATGCTCTTCGAAAAAAGTATGAAATCGCCCTTCACATGAATATTGTCAAGCGTGTGGCAAATTGCTACGTACCTACTTGACGATTAATTTTCGCGTGGTCCACCAATACTTGTTAAGAAAAAGTTACTTTAAATCTCTTTCTCAGAAGTCATAGACGGGGAGCCCAGGCCGATTTGCTCAAACGAAAGTATACCAATTTCTAATCATGCAGCATTATGGGCCGAGATGGTTTAATTAACAATTTGAACGTCTGGCAGGGTCCCAGTGGTGGAATAGGGAGTAATTAGCATATTGGCACCCCCAAAATTAGCGCTAGTACAAACTAAAGTATACCTCCTGAAGACAATTTGCTTTTATGCAAAACATGTAAGCAAACGTAAAATCACAAATGCCAGACGAACTCTATGGTGGGGGTCCAGACAGACGCCCCAAACCTACACCCCCAATATATAAGCTAGCACAAACGAAAGTATACCTCCTGAAGACAATTTGATTTTATGCAAAACATGTAAGCAAACGTAAAATCACAAATGCCAGACGAACTCTATGGTAAGGGGGTCCAGACAGACGCCCCCAAACCTACCTACAAACCCCAAACCTACAAACCCAAACCTACACCCCCAATATATAAGCTAGCACAAACGAAAGTATACCTCCTGAAGACAATTTAATTTTATGCAAACCATGTAAGCAAACGTAAAAACACAAATGCCAGACGAACTCTATGGTGGGGGGGTCCAGACAGACGCCCCCAAACCTACACGCTTAATATATAAGCTAGCACAAACGAAAGTATACCTCGTAAAACCAATAAAATTTTATGCAAAACGTGTAATCAAGCGTAAAATAACAAATGACAAACAAATTTTGTTGTGGGGGTCCAGACAGACACCCCAATATACAAGCTAGCACATAGCAGCATTTCAGTTAAAAGGAAATGGACCAGGGATAGCTACTCCCTGGAATGATTAGTTAGGGACGACCAGTGAGAGGAATCAAGATAAGTGGTTACTCAATCATCACGCTTTGTTAAACTACATGCCAGTAATGAGTGCTAAAATGCTTCTTACCAAAACTTTTGATATATTTTGACTTAGACTTGTTCTTACGCAAAGGGATATAATCATTTTACTATTTAGGCCTATTGTTGTTACTGCAGACCTCTACGAGACCCACTCCTTATCTCTATTTAGGTCTATACTGTATATCAGCGTTTTTCAAACTGGGAGGCGCGAACTATTCCTAAGAGAGGCGCTAATGTTAACCACAATCATTTAAAAATACTCGTATAATAAGCCTATAGCGTAATCTGTTTATTTGCATAGAAACAACAGTTATGGTGATGCCTCTGCATTTACAAATCACTTTCTTCAGCCATTTTTTCTCTGCCATTGACCCAAGCAGATGAACCCCCCCCCCCCCCCACCTCTACAGCACTATCCTCTTCACCTCTTGTCGGGAGCAGCATTAACAGAGAATTGCAACTAAGCGCTGCTGCACCGCGACACCACTGCAACTTTATTGGTTCATGAAAAGTGTAAACGAAAATTTGCTTTTACGTGCGGGTTTCATCAACCAATTTGTTGTTGATCCTTTACCATTGCAGAGGTTGTACTACAGCGATCCTATTTCTCGCTCTTCAACTAACAATGATGTTGTCGCGAAACCACGGTTAGGGCTTTGAAGATTGCGTACAAAGTAAACCAAGATCTTCCTGTGGTGACATATGATTTGGCAATAGCATCCAAAGTAGTGTTTCCTCCCGAAAATTCGGGACAAGAAATTTCCCGGTAAATTTGGCATTTTTGAATTTCCTGTTTGCCGGGAAATTTATGTCGGGATCCCGAGAAATTTTTTTACTTTAGCAAGGATTTCAGTGGTACTGATATCTGTCATTCCGACATCAAAAGTGCGTTACTGCACATTGAAATTTTTTTTTTGCTTACTAAAACATATTTTTTTAAATTCGCAAAAGTTTTTAAGACAAATTAATGCATGAGAGATCGAATTTTTTTCTCAATTTTTCAAAAAAATTGAAAAATTCAATCCAAGTTTGTCAAAACAATAAAACAAAATGCTAAAAATGAGATCTGAAATGCTGAAAACCAGAAGAAAAGCAAAACAATGAAGCTGGGGAAAATTTGCAGGTAAGATTTCTTGGGAATTTCCCGAATCCCGGGAATCCGTAGGATTTTCGGGATCCCGGGAGTTTCACGGAATTACTGGAAAGTTTTTTGAAAATTTAATGAGATTGAATGTAAAGAATCTAAGGATGAAGCATGATCGGAAGATTTTTTTCAGGACGACTCGTAACCAAAATTGTGGTGCATTTATTAAGATTGCAATCATTATTGCGATCGCCAAAGTTATATGGAGTGTTGTTTCTAAAAGAAAAATTGTAGCTGTCTTTTTGGGGTCCCATTTCAAAATTTCTCTGTCATTTGTGTTTTTACGCTTGCTTACATGGTTTGCATAAAATTCTATTGATTCTACGAGGTATACTTTCGTTTGTACTAGCTTATATACTGGGGGTGTAGATTTGGGGCGTCTGTCTGGACCCCCCACCATAGAGTTCGTCTGGCATTTGTGTTTTTACGTTTGCTTACATGGTTTGCATAAAATTAAATTGTCTTCAGGAGGTATACTTTCGTTTGTGCTAGCTTATATATTGGGGGTGTAGGTTTGGGTTTGTAGGTTTGGGGTTTGTAGGTAGGTTTGGGGGCGTCTGTCTGGACCCCCTTACCATAGAGTTCGTCTGGCATTTGTGATTTTACGTTTGCTTACATGTTTTGCATAAAATCACATTGTCTTCAGGAGGTATACTTTCGTTTGTGCTAGCGCTAATTTTGGGGGTGCCAATATGCTAATTACTCCCTATTCCACCACTGGGACCATGCCAGACGTTCAAATTGTTAATTAAACCATCTCGGCCCATAATGCGGCATGATTAGAAATTGGTATACTTTCGTTTGAGAAATCGGCCAGGGCTTCCGGTCTATTGCAGTAGATGCTTATCATTTGCATCGTAATTTAGCATTTTTTTAATTTTTGCTTTATGTTTGAGGAAGACAGGATCAATGTCCAATTCCTGCGCCATTTAGAAAGCGGACGTTGTCGAACAATCAAAACCCTATTTAACAAACTTTCATATTCGGTTTCAGGTTATGGTTACTTCACAGAATTAGGGTAAGATTGAATTTAATTTGCTGATGAGATGGCCGAGTGGATAGAGGGTCTGCTTCTGAATGGGTAGACTCCGGGGTTCGATTCCGAGTCCGGTCAAATCAATGACTTGAAAACTGGTATTCACAGCTTTTTTGCCTGACGTTCAGCAAAGTGATAGTGTGACGCAAGCCGGCAAGTTCACTTGTTGTGTTGCAGGGTAAGGCATTATTCGGAAATCCACCATCTAAGTGTGGTAGACGGATTGCCGGCAACTCTTAAAACCAGCTTGTATAGCGCCCCGTCGCTTTCTCGTAATAAGAGGATAAAAATGCGAATAAGCAAAATTTTATATCTGTTCACAAGGCGTAAATGATTTTGTATTTATTTATTTTTTAGTAAATGCATTTAAATTTAAAAAATAATTGGATCCAACTCTGTATTGGCCTCCATTTTCAAGTCCTACGCGCACTTTTGCACACACTTTATTTTTTATAACATTATTACGCAGTTTATGACGTTATTTAAAAGAAACTGATGGTGAAGAATTTCAAAATTGAGCAATACAATATGAGCGCAAAAAAAAACATTCAACGCAATTCGCAAAGCAAAATTTCGTTTTTGAATTGATGCAACTTTGCGTCCGTTAAGGCCTTTTGGGCAGCGTACCTTCCTCAATTGGGGGGTTAGGAGGCGGCTGCTATGGCTCTGAGTCTAGCAGCCACCCATGAATTTAGTCATCTCACTGCTACAGGGATTTAGCATACTACCCTACTCGAGTAGTCTGCTTATTGTGTGCCTTATTTTAAAGTCGTGCAATGTACATGCAGTAACCATTAACTTCATATCGGTAAACGCATAAATGCTCACAATTTAAAAAATACGATTTTTAATTAGGATTTGCTATAGAGATGTCGTATGAAGATTACAATCGAAGGAATATCTTAAAATTTCGGTCGCACATTACGAAGATTATGAGACGAGGTATACAGAACGAAATATACTTTAATGCACTTCCAAACACTTAATCTAATGATTTTCAAGAAAAAGGTCGACAGGACAAAAGGGGAAACCGAAGTATATGTCTTTCCAGGGGCCCTGATCATGACCCCGCAGCAAACATATTGCGCACAAGTGTAGTCAACTCGGCAGATTTTTGCGAAGCCAAAAACAGTAGGCCTACTACTACCTTTAGTTCCATTTGCAAATTTTTGGCTCTTGAACCAAAAAATATTTTTGTAGTCAAACTAATCAATCAATCAAAAAAGTTTATTTCATGCAAGAACGCAAAAGCTCATTTTCACCAAGAAATAAAAGTACAACGAAAACAAAATGTAAGTTGAAACAGTAAATATGCAACAAAAAATTAAGCATTGGATAAAATATCAACTTTACGATTATCATGTGAAAGGTAATTTCATACTCTTTGCAATGAATACTAAAGTAATGACAATTTTTTGGGGAAAACGTCACAATAGTACTTTCATTGGACCCCCACTTTTGCCATTTGAACAAAAAAGCATAAATTTCTATTCGATTTTCAGTCAAGTTCAAAGTCGCTCTGATGATGTTTGTTATGTTTTGCCATCAACTTGACAATATTCATGTGAAAGATAATTTCATACTCTTTGCAATGACAATCGAAAGTCTGTCAGTTTTTTGTTGTCACAATAGTACTTTTATTGGACCCCACGTTTTGCCGTTTTGGCAAAAAAACATTAGTTTTTTTCGATTTTCGGTCAAGTTTAAAGTCGTTTTGATGATGTTTGCTATGTTTTGCCATCGACTTGACAACATCCATGCGAAAAGTAATTTCATACTCTTTACAATGACGATTGAAAGTTTGTAAGTTTTTTGTTGGAAAACGTCGCAATATTCCTTTGATTGGACCTCAACTTTTTGCTGTTTTCACAAAAAACAAGGAAAGTTTTTTTTTCGATTTTCGGTCATTCAAAGTCGTTCTGATGGTGTTTGCTATATTCTGCCATCAACTTGACAATGATCATGTAAAAGGTAGTTTCATACTCTGTACATTAATGATTGAAAGTCTGTAATTTTTTTGTCGGAAAACGTCGCAACATTACTTTTGGTTGACCCCAGTTTTTGCCGTTTCAGCAAAAAACAAAGAAACTTTCTTTCGATTTTCGGTCAAGTTCAAAGTCATTCTGATGGTGTTTATAGCATTTTGCCACAAACTTGACAATATTCATGCGAAAAGTAATTTCATACTCTTTTCAATGAGACTTAAAGTAATGGTAATTTCGTGGGGGAAAACGTCGCAATAGTACTATTATTGGACCCCAGTTTTGTCAGTTTCAGCAAAAAACTCAGAAAATCTTTACCTTTTTGGATCAAGTTCAAAGTCATTCTCATGGTGTTTGTTGCTGTAAACCAGGTCACGAATTGATCTCCGAACAAACTTGACGATGATAGGAGGTGGTCGATTGTTTCTGCAAGGAAGAACATGGCAGGTGACAATATCCAAGGGTTTAATTTTATAGTCCAGTTTTAGTCTAGTATTTAATTTAATAATAACAAAATCCTGAAAGCCAAAGTAATTCCGGTCTGTTGGGACATTGTGGGATCCATGTAGTATCAGGCAGTTGCGGCGGCCATACTGCTCCAGGTCATCCAATTCTCGTTCTGTCTGATGCAGGCCCTTGGCTAGCTCCTCTACGATGCTCTCTAGCCTCCGGATGGAATCATCGAAGGCTCTCAGCTGTTGGCCTTGAGCATCACCTGCAACAAAAGATAGTTCGGGAGGGGCACTGGCAGTTTGGGATTGTAAATATTGCTGGTAGTACCTCTCTTGAGTTTCCTTGATGTTCTTCAACTCGTCCATGATGCTCTCCAGAGAGTACTTACCACTGCTAACACCAGCCATAAAGGATCAGTTAATTTTAATCTAAACTCAATGAATTAAAGATTAAAGCGTCAAAAATATTTTTAAAGATTAGACTAGCCCAGTTGACTTAATTAACCAGTTAATAAAGTAATTTCAATAGCCTGTAAATTTCACATGGTTAAGTAAAAATACAATCAAATAATTTAGAAGTGTACTTACAATACCTTCAGCAGATACCACTTACTTGTCAGCTGCACCAATTGGAACCAGTTGAATGTCTTGCAGCAATGTGTACAGTACTATTAGCCTCAGCCTATTTTACCAGCAAGCAATAAACAATCAAGCACTCATCTGTAATCTTATTCAAATAGAATCTAGGGAATTTAGGGAATTATAAATCAATGTAATTAACCGGCATGGTTGTCTGTGCATAAAAAAGTGGGTTTAGCTAGTCAGCATAGGGTCGCGTGTAATCGTTCAGCCTGTAAAACAATCTATTGAAAAAAAAAAAGAAACAGATTGAGGTACCTAATTTATTAGACTCAAATCAAATGCTTAAGCAAGACAGATAGCCCATCAACAACGCAGGACTAGGCTACTTTTCAGTTAGGGTTTTGTACTTCGAAGTGGCAACATTTGTAGGGCACTACTCACCTCTACAACACTCTTCTTGCTTTCTTCTTTTGATTCACTCACAGCATCCTATTTTTAGCCTAGCTGCTATCCTATAAAAGAACAAGAAGCATTCATTAATGTTGCCACTTCATAATCACAGATTATAATACAGCGTTGCCAATATAGTTTATAAGTTATCATACATTGTAGTGACTAGGTCACTTCACATCAGAGGTGTACACGAGCCGGAGTCGGAGCCGGAGTCAAGCAAATTTTTCCGAGGCCGGATCGGCCTTAATAAACAATCAATCTATGTCGTCGATCGTTAATATATCATGTAGCGTGAACTCCTTCTTCCTACCTATAGTGCCCATGGAAGTTTATCGGGAAATCCATAATCTAAATTCAAAAAAAGCAGAAGGTCCTGAAGGTATCCCTGTGCAATTTTACTAAGACGCTAGCGAATGCATCTCAGTCTTTCTTAGCGAATTGTTTAATGCCTGCGTACAGATTGGATTTTTTCCTAGCGCCCTCAAATTGGCAAAAGTTATCCCAATTTATAAAGGTGATGATCATTGCTCTCCCAATAATTATAGACCGATATCCTTGCTATCACCAATCAGCAAAATATTTGAAATTTTAATATCTAAACGATTAAACAAGTGTTTGGAAGAGCAAAAGATTTTAGTTGACGAACAATTGGGCTTTCGCAAATTACATTCTACAACTCATGCTATAACTGATATTTTCTCTCAAATCAGTAATAATATAGACTGCAGCAGATATACTTGCGTATTGTTGCTAGATCTAAAAAAGGCATTCAATACCGTAGATCATAAGCTATTATTATATAAACTAGATAGGTATGGTATTAGGGGTAATGTCTTAGATCTATTTCAAAGTTATTTAACCCGAAGATTTCAATATGTATACGTGAATGACTCTACTTCTAACAAACTAGAAGTGAAGTGTGGTGTCCCTCGAGGTTCTATTTTAGGACCTACTCTCTTTTCGCTGTATGTCAACGATCTACCTAAATATCTGAATTCAATGTTCGATTGTTTGCCGACGATACCGTCTTGATTATGAGTGACAGGGATTTACAAAACTTGAACAAAACTGCTAATGCAGAAGTAAAAAAATTAAAAATTGGCTGTCCTCAAACAAACTAACATTAAACCATGACAAAACCAACTTCATGCTGTTTACTCCTCGAAAAAAATTTTTACACAACTTTGCTTTGAATATGCACAACTAGAGTGTTAGTAAAACAAGTGTAGCTAAATAGTTGGGTATTCTTGTCAATGATAATTTAAAATGGAATGACCACATAAAGCATCTTTGCAAGAAGGTATCTCAAACCTGCGGACTGTTTTGCTATCTTCGTCATTATGTTCGCCAGAATACCCTACTCATGTTATACAATAGTTTTGTACGCTCCCATTTACTGTATGGTATATTAAGATGGGGTTCCACAAACAACACTGTTCTTCACCCCTTACAAGTTCTACAAAATAAAATCGTAAGAATTATTTCCAACGTTAAAACAAATGAGCGCATTACTAATAATTCCCTGTACAAGCAATTAAAAATACTAAAAATTAAAGATATGTATGAGCTAGAAGTTTCCAAATTTATGCACCAACATCAGCACAACAAGTTACCAAATTTGTGAAATTTTTATTTCACCCCAACAGCGTCAATTCACAATTACAACACTAGAAGCACGAGCCACAACAACCTCCATTTGAGTTCAATTAACAGTAACGCAGCAAAGAACGCAATACAATTTAAAGTCGTTCAAATTTGGAACAGCTTGTCACCAGAATGGAAAAATTTCCCATTTTACAAATTCAAGCGATTTATGAAAGATCACTTAATTTCGACGTACTAGCACTGAAACAAATAGGACTTATTTATTTTATCCCCGGTCACCGGTCTGGTTTACTTAAATTTTTCTTGTGCGATTACCATACCTACTCAACAAAACATTGTATTACTTTAGCCGTAGGATTATTATTATTATCACTATTATTATTTATTATTGTCATTATTGTTAGTAAGCTTAGGTTTTCGTTGCCGTTCGTTTTGTTTTGTTTTATTTTTTATTTTAATTTACGAGAGTCAGATAAATGCGATTGAGAGAGAGAGAGAACATAGAACATGTTTTATTCGGCAGGTAGAAAATATAGCACACTACGTAACACATCACACGTTAAAAATGCGCTACATAATCTAAAGCCGTGAAATGCAGCGCAAGAGCAAAGCTCACCGAAGCAACTGCCACCACAAACCTTGAAATCACAATGTGCTATATTCGAAAATTATCAACCAAAACGAAAAAAACAAAAGTAAAATGCAAAATCATTGAGCAAAATGAGATTACTTATACGCTGAAGCAAACTGTTCACAAAAATATATACAAAATACACTCCCAAGTTTGGTTTGAACAGAAAGCAATTGTCCAGGGGTTTAACATACTGGTAACGTGAAATGGTTTAATTTTTTTTTTTTTTAATCATACTTGTTAATTAGAATCTGTCTACATTCTTTCTTAAATCGATAAAATGTGTAAGATTTGATTGTTGGGGGAATCTGATTCCACATTTTGACTCCAAGTAATGTGGGTAGGCTTATTAATTAAATTACTGCATCCTTCTGCATATAAAGCATTGACATAATTACTTATTTTTGGATTACAGTCATGTTTGAGAAGATCAATGTTAAAATCTCCACTTACAACAAACTCATGCTTACAACTATTTAATCTATTTAAGGTTTGGGTGAATTGATCTTGGAAATCAGTAATGTTACTACCTGGATGCCTATACACTACTCCAAGATGACGCTTTTTTGATCAGTTAAATTTATCTCAATAAAAATATTTTCAGAGTCACAGAATTTGAATTCAAAATCTTGTCTTCTAGTATACTGTAGTGTATTTAGAACAAAAAGCAACAGCCCCTGCATTAGTGCTTGAATTTCAGGAAACGAAGTTGTAATTTGGAATATGCGATCGAAGTATTTTCTCATCATCTAATTTAGTCTCCGAAATTGCTAATTAGTCTGGGCGGTTGTCTAATTCATATATCAATTCTTCTATTGTATGTTTGTTTTTAAGTATTGACCTAACATTAAAATGTAGAATAGTTAAACCAAGATGCTTTTTTGAATATGATAAACAGTTTTTAAACCAGTCAACACTACGATATTTACAGTTATTTTTAATCAATTCGTCTAGGCAAGGTTGATCATTGAGAATCTCTTTTATTTGTTTGGAAGTCACTCCTATGAAGAAAAAACATGTTCTTAAATTCAGAATCACATATTTTTTTAAAAGGAATAATATCAGCTAGGCACACTAGACAAATGAAGGTTTCCTTAAGTTGCTGGTAAGATAAAATTTGTGCTTTTTTTAATTTTGAATAGCTGTGATGTTGCCACCCTAGACAATTGCTACACTGTAGGAAAGACTGCTGAAAGCTTTTTCTATTACAAGTGATACATTTAAGCTTTGACCCAGACATTTTTATCAAAAATATAGCTTAATTATACTTCAGACAAATACGGCACTTAATTACAAAATTGAATAAAAATGGGTGGCCATGACTCGGTGAGCTTTTGCTCTTTTATGGTCTCCTAGCGTGTCTTTGTGTCAACTTTTACGGTATATTCATTTTTTTGGCATTGTTGAAATTTCGTACAGACTTGACACTGGTACGTCAATAAATGAATGAATAAATTGATTTAAATGAGGGATTTATTTTAGGAAGCGTCTATTTCACCGGAAATTCCGGTTACCGAAGTTTGAAAATCGTGGTTTGCGGAACCGGAAACATCCCCTAACGGCTCCCGTACTGTGAGAGTTGCACTACAGGAACCGAAAACGGTTACGCAACTACGATTTTCAAACTTCGATAACCGGAATTTTCGGTGAAATAAACACTTCGTTTATTTTAACACAAAACATTTACGAAGTGTCTACTTCACCGAAAATTCCGATTACCGAAGTTTGAAAAATCGTAGTTGCGTAACCGTTTTCGGTTCCTGTAGTGCGACTCTCACAGTACGGGAACCGTTAGGGGATGTTTCCGGTTCCGCAAACCACGATTTTCAAACTTCGGTAACCGGAATTTCCGGTGAAATAGACGCTTCCAAACATTTAATAAAAAAAGCAGCGGTAATTTAACACCCAGAGTCTCCTGTACCAACTTTTGTCTATTTTAAAACCGAAAAGTTGAAATAAACATCGTAGATTAGTGCACTTAGAATACCGGTACTGGTTTTCAACAACGATCGAAGAAAAAAAAGAAGTTATTGCAGGCAGGACTAGACAAAATTATCACAATTAACTGACTAATTCTAAAACTTTTTTGAGCTAGAAAACATATCAGCGGTAATTCATATCAGCAGCAAAAAGTGTGCTAAAGCGAGTGTTTTTATGTGAAAATCATAAAAATCTGTCCGCTGGTAGGAGCGGAGCACCAGTTAAGCCTCTTAGACATGTTAGACTTTGGTGGCCCACCGGTTTTGGCCAAATCTTGGGTGCGCCACTGGTGTGGACAGTGGTGGGTACGATAAACCTTTCTGTACTAACGTGATAACGATAATTGATAAAGTCAAATAATCCCAGGGTGATATCGATAATTGATGAATTTCAATTTCTCCAAGAGATATCGGTAATTGATAAATTATTGCCGATAAATTTTTTCGATAAATGTTGTGGTAAACTTTCGATATGTTAGACGAAGTTTTTTTTGTACGTCAAATTGCAAAAACGTTTTTCAAGAAAAGAGAGCAGTTTACGGACTCTGCCGTGGCATTTAAGAAAACAAAAAGAGATTTTTTTTATAATTGCAACAATACTTAATGGACACCGTGCATATTTTTTTGATAGCGCCAACTCACTAACTTTGAAGTTTAACCTCTACGTGCAAGCCATGCATGAAGAATCGCTTATCGCGATAACAAACTCTTTCACGAAAGCGATATTGGTAATGGATAAATCAAAACTATTTTGAGCGATAAGGATAATCGGTAATAAATTATCGCCGATAACTATCGCTGATTAATTATCTCAATAAATGCCCATCTCTGGGTATGGAGCAACTGCAATTACATTGCTAGAGTTTTAGAAAATGATATGATGGATATTACTAAAATGAGTCGTCAAGGAGTTGCTCCTGCTGCACGGCATATGGCTTGTGTCAAAGATGCCAGCCAACAGTTGCCAGTAACTTCGCCACACTTTCATACATCGAAAATTTACATAGCCTACACCGAAACAAGTCGTTAAGTTCCCGCTGGTTGTAAAAAAATTTATCGAGCTTTTCCAATTAAATTTATTAAAGCAACATTGTCATATGGTAACTTAGCCGCATAATCAAAACTGTGGGGGAAGATGTGGGGAGAGTGCATGGGGTGAGTGGGGAAGTGTGTAGGGGGAGGTGAGGGGAGCTGTGGGAAGAGGTATGAGGGGTGTGGTGGGAGTTAGTTGGGTTGTGGGGGGAGGTAAGGAAAGATGTGTGGGAAGGGGAGAAGTGTGATAGAGTGTATGGGGTGAGTGGGGGAAAAATTGGGGGAGGTGTAGGGAAATGTGTTAGGGTGTGGGACCCCAACACACTTCCCCACATCTCCTCCCTCACCTCATTCCCTTCACCTTTCCCTACATCTCCCCTTACCTCCCCCACACCCCAACACTATTTCCAACACCTCCCTCTCATACCTCTTCCCACATCTCTCCTTCCTCGCCCTGCACCCCAACACATTTTCCTATTATCCCCGCATCTCCCCTTACCTTCTCAAAGTGTGGCGAATTTACCATGTGACGAAGTTTCTGTGGCGAAGTTACTGTGGCGAAGTTACCATGTGGCGAAGTTACTGGCTACCCCAGCCAACAAAGGCTGCAAGAGAAAGTAGTTTTTCCATGCCGAACTAGCTACTTGCCAAAGACAGAAGCATTTTATGGAAGAATGTTAAGCAGAGAATGTGCGAGCACTGTAATTTGAGCACTAATTAATGATAATGCATTTAGTCTCATATCACTTGGATATTCAAGACCTCTCCATCATGGTGTAGAGAAAACTGAAACAATTATATTTACAAAGCAAAAATAAGAAAGGAACCGTAAACCCAGGCTACTTTGTTCATGCGGGCGAATTTGTTCATAGCGGGCGACTTTGTTCATTCACCATGCAATATCAATTTGTTTAGAATTTGTAAGGGATGTAAACTTCGCTTATTATTGCATGCAATTATGTGAAAAAAATGGTAATCGAGTACCGTAAATCAAAAAGATTTGATTTTTTCAAAACAGTCATCAATGTATTTTGCTGCAAAATTGCTTGTATTGATTGTAATTTCTTCACTAGCCCACTCTTGTCTACTGAAGTGTTTTGTCGAGCGTTTTTAATTTTTTTTTCCTTTTTAGTATTAGTGCTACCACTGTTGCTGTGCGATCTTCCAACGCAAGCTATCGTACTTCATTTTATATTGCCTTGCCACATTGTATTTTAAGCTTTTTTCGTTACAATAAAATTTTGTTTAAAATCATGATATGTGCAAGTTATAGCTCAACCAGTAAGATTTGGACATTGCAGGAAAAGGGTACCGGTAACTTATTTTAAAAACACATTATTTGACATACAAATTATCACAATGAAGATCAAAAAATTACATATGTCTTAAAATGTTCGATTGGTCGCAGCGTAACCAGCAGTATCATCCACTTCAATGCAGCAATTATCTGGTCTGAAAACGCAGATTCAAGGATTTTCTTAAAGTCTTTGCTTTCATCTTTTTATTAAGCATCTAAAAACAATCAAACACAGATATAAACATTGTCATTCATAGAAATAAAAAAGATACCACTACCACCAGAATTTTTTAAGCATGAAGAAGCTTCGCTATTTGTAGATGCTTGGTTCTGCTGCGCCGATCACGATCCTTCAAGGCAAACTAAAGAAAAGATACTGTCATCAAAAATTGCAAAAAGATTGTTCACTTTATTGCGCAATCTTGTATTTTATTTAACCCCCTTTTCCCGCTTACCCTCGGCCTTTTCACCCCACAAAATTCTAAAAAAACACTCCTTGTGACCACTGTACCATTAAAAATACCCCTTACAAACTTTAAAAAAATTAAAAAGTGAACAAAGTCGCCTCATTTAAGAAATTACTTTGCTCATGTATTTGTTTATCGTAGGTGAACAAAGTCGCCCTGCGACCACTGTAATTCTGGCAGAATAAACGAGAGAACTTAAATTCTAGCGGTTCAAATCGAGAGAGAAAAAGAAGAAAGAAAAGCGCTGCAGCTTTTACGTGAAATAATGTGCTGTTAAATAATGCGTTCAGGCCGTTCAGACACAACAAAAGAAATACCGGACAAAAACAACACTATTTGGTTTGTTTGTTGTTTTATAAATACTTGTTAATACATTTTTGGATCAAAGAAAAGATGCAAAACACGTTTATGCAAATTATAAATGTGACTGTGATTGTAAAATGTCGACTATAAAAGCAAACCCCCCAAAAAAAAAAAACAGTCTAAATCCAAAAAACTACGAAACTTCAGAAAAATCATAAATTATTTTTGGCGAAGTGATGCCCAATAAATGAGGTGCAAAGGCTGGGCGTGCCAAACATCAATTAAAATTTAAAGCTAAAACCGAGGAAAATTACATTCCTGCACTCGACCACAAATTTCCATTAAAATGTCGTGGGAAAAATAAATCAAACAATAATGCGTGAAAACTATATCCTAAAAACATCGAAAGCTTTTCTAAAACGTGTAAAACGAACCAAATACAATCCAAAACGTTTCCACCTAATCAAAGATTAAAATACTTTTTTGCAGAATATAATTTTTAGAGTTTGAAAAAGTATATTTGCGTTTCGATATCAAACTCATTAAAAAAAAAACCAAACAACGCTAAACAACACCCAATTAAATTGAGCACTTTTGTGACGTTTTGGCACAGCGTTTGATCAAACACGAGCAAAAACTGGAGATTTGGGGGGCCAGTAAAAACGTCTGATCTCGTCAAAACGCACTGCAAACTTTTGGCGATTGAGCTGCTTTACGACGCAAGATTATCATGTTGCACACATGTTTTGTACACTACATGAAATTTCCTATTCGGTGGGTATTGTCAAGTTGGTGGCATTTTATGCCTTCTACCAGCAGAATTGCGACGAAGTTGGAGTAAAAGTGCAGTTTTTCAGTTTTGGCGAAAAGTTGATTTTTGACAAAACTGGTGTGCAAACATTGCGCTGTTTGAGCGTTTTGCGTTTCGATATCACGATTTTGAAAACATGGGACATGAAGCTAATTGAATTACAAAACGTATGCACATGGTGAGATTGAGCACATTTTTGTTGTTATTATTTGACGCGGGTTCGAAAATGAGTGAAATTAAAAAAATCGTTTGATCACGTCAAAACGTCATTTTGCTGAAAACGCTGTGCAAACTCTAGGCAAATGCACTGCTTTGCGTTTCGATATCGGACTGGTTCAAATATGATTATGAAACGAAATGAAACGCTGAATAGCATACACCCGGTTAGATTGAGCACTTTTGTGACGTTTTGGCACAGCGTTTGATCAAACACGAGCAAAAACTGGAGATTTGGGGGCCTGCAAAAACGTCTGATCTCGTCAAAACGCACTGCAAACTTTTGGCGATTGAGCTGCTTTCCGACGCAAGATTATCATGTTGCACACATGTTTTGTACACTACATGAAATTTCCTATTCGGTGGGTATTGTCAAGTTGGTGGCATTTTATGCCTTCTACCAGCAGAATTGCGACAAATTTGGAGTAAAAGTGCAGTTTTTCAGTTTTGGCGAAAAGTTGATTTTTGACAAAACTGGTGTGCAAACATTGCGCTGTTTGAACGTTTTGCGTTTCGATATCACGATTTTGAAAACATGGGACATGAAGCTAATTGAATTACAAAACGTCTGCACATGGTGAGATTGAGCACTTTTTTGTTGATATCATTTGACGCATTAAATCTACTCGCAATTAAAATCAAAGCAATATGAAAAAGGTGTAAAATGAAAATCGCCGTCGTAATGAAACTAATTTAGCAAAATATCGGAGGCGTGAAAATTCTTTCGCCAGAAGCTGCAGGACGCCGCCAGGTTTTAAAACAAAGTATTTTGCTTGTGGGCAGCTTGTTTTAGTGATGAAGTCGAATAAATTTCACGGCCACAAAATGACAAAATAATTACCGTACTTCACTTTTTTAAAGAAATGGAGCTGGAAAGTGAGAACAATGGGAAGCATTCTGCTACCTACAAAAATCGAAAAAAAATCGAAAAAATCGCAGAATTTTTTTACTCATTTATGCGATGCGATTATTGATGTGATTTTTTTTATATGTATCGATGCGATTCTTGGATGCGATATTTTTGAAAAAAAAACGTTTGATTCGATGCGATTTCGATTACGATGCGATTGCCATCCCTGATTACTACAGCGGCACAGCCCCAGATCAAGGACCAAGGTTAATCGATAAACCTGAAAAGTTGACGAACCAATAGGGAGGGGCTTTGAACTCACGAGCCCCCCTTGCCTACGCACTTGGTTATCGTATATATTTCTATAGCTACAACCACCCGTCGAAATTTTACCAAAACGGTCGTATATTTCTTGCATTGGAAATCTTATTAACACTAATTTTTTTCTTGTTTTACCCAGAAGGCTACTGGGTCTGGCTACAATACATTTTTTCTTGGCCTATTATAATCAATCAATCATTTTATTTCTAAACACCAATACGCTGAAAAGTAACGATAGCACAAGTACACAAATTTCACACTAAAATTGATAAAGTCGTAAAAAAGGGCGCAGGCAACAAAACAGGGAGGTGTTGAAACAGGCAAGTCAAGATCGACTTATAAGCATGGTTGCATATATTCGTTACAAAATTCATCTTTAGATCTAAATTTTGTTACTTTAAGTCAGAGCAACGACAACTAGATTTGCGTTTGGATCTTATCGTCTTTATCCACAGCTAGCTGAGTTGGCAAGCCTGCTATGCAATAAAAATAGCCATTGACAAGAGGCCGGCCTTGAAATTGAAAAAAGCACTAACTTCTACGTTAGGCAAAATAGCCTTTTTTAAAGGCGATTTAGCAGCAGTGGGCTTTGCTATGACATGCAAAATCAAATAACTTCATCAAGATAATTATTCTTACTTTAGAAATAAACAAAACTCAAAACCAATGACAAATTTATGCTTTGAAATTCGTGCCAGTTCGGATTTGGATGAGGTAAAGGTGCAAAAAAAAGCACTCTAAATCGATCTGAAATAAATTTCGGCTCATGTTACGAACGCATTATCTGTTTATATCCTCGCCTTGTTATATTTTGCTCATCTGAGCTAGGACCAAGGGTGGAAACTTGGCTACTTGACGTTAGGGTGTCAGTTTCAGTTGCGGAGTGTTGAAACCCAGATGTCAGGTTTCAGTTTTGGTATGGCTGTTGAAAAATCGGTTTCAGTTTTGCTTACGCACAGCTTCGGTTTCTGAGCTTCAGTTTCGGTTTCATTCGAGAAAGTTGTTTTACTGTGAATACGATTTATTTAAATTCTCTACTTGTTGGCGTTTTTGTTTTATTACGGTGATAAGTAGCAGCTCAGATAGCCAAGTGAGGAGAGTAATTGCGTCAGAAGTTGTCGACTTAAGTATGATTCCGAGTCCTATGAAACCAAAGACTCAAAAATTAGTATTCACAGCTTCTCCATTTGACGCTCCGCGTAAAAGGAACTGCGCTGGAGTCCGGAAGCTACGAGAAGCTAAATACGCGAAAAATCATTTTCAACAAAACCGCCACAGCGTTTTTGAGAGTCACGTGATGCGTAAAGAAACTATAAGTACAAACATTTTGCGGTCACATGGCAATAGTGAAGTGGTGTAGGGGTTAGTGTGAAGAACTCCCACTCGCAGGGCAGGGGATTAATGCCCTCCTGGGTTTTAATTTTTTGTCAGCGCGTTATACTGAAGTCGCTGCAGCGATTCTGTTGAAAATGATTTTTCGCGTATTTAGCTTCTCGTCCGGAAGCTTAATGAAATTTCGACGCGAGGCAGTGTCGGAGCAACTTTAATTGCGCCACCTGGCGATAGCCAAACACTTTTTGCTTTTGGATATATGAAAGCAATGCAAATAAATGCAGGTTGGACGATTCTAGGACAAATGGGTCCCGAACAATTGGGCACCAAGACAAATGGGTCCCGAGCAAATGGAGGCGGGATCAGATAATGGGGGCTTGGAGCAAATTGGCACTTGGGAAAATCAATATTTGGGGCAAATGGGTATCTGGGGAAATGGGTATTTGGGGAAAATATATATTTGGGGGAATTGGGCACCGGGGGAAATGGGCACTGGTGCAAATAGGCACCAAGGCAAATGGACATTTGGGGAAAAGGAGTACCCCAAGTGCCCGGTGTTCATTTTCCCCAAATGTTTACAAATGGGCACTGGGGCAAATGGGCACTTGGGGCAAATGGACATTTGGGAAAAAGGGGTACTCCAAGTGCCCTATGTCCATCTGTCCCGGTGCCCATTTGCCCCAAATTCTCATTTGCCCCAAGTACCCAATTGTCTAGGACCCAAATGTCTGGGATCTAATTGTGCGGGACTCAAATGTACAGGCCCCAATTATTTGGGACCATTTGTCCTGGTGCCCATTTGTCTATAATCCAAATGTACGAGCCCCAATTGTCCGAAACCCATTTGCTTGGTGCCCATTTATCCTGGTGCCTGTTTGTCCTGGTACCCATTTGTCCGGGTCTCAAATGTCCAAAAACCGCCTGCTACACCCCACACCTCCATTTGATTACCAGCAAGCTTTTGCAAAAGTCGCCAGATGGCGCGATTTAAATTGCGTCGACACTGCCTTTTCCACTAGCCTTCCAGACTAGGTATTGTAGAGACTGTGGTGATGACAATTTCTAAAACCTGAAACCTTAGAAAATTTTGAACAGGTTTTAGTTTCAGTTTCGGTTTTGACGTTTCAAGAAAAAACGGTTTTGGTTTAAGTTTAGGTTTTCAAAATTTTGGCTTAGTAGATGACAGTTTCAGTTTGGGTTTGCAGAATTTCCTTTAAAACCAGTTTTTTTTTTTAGGTTTCGGTTTAGGTCTGAGTTTCCGCCCTTGGCTAGGACACACAAATCGGTATCAAACACTTTTAAATTGCAATAAGTAACGAATAAGGCATAACAAACACATTATAGGCGCTTACGCAATTATTCTCGTTATTTCACGTTACCCTAATGCCGACCGCCTACATCTCTATAACCTTTTACAGTTAGTTTACAATAAAAATGTCTGCATTTTGTTGTGATTTTCAACCGACACTCTCTCCCCCCATTCTTTCAGATAATATGTTGCAACACGGTTCCACAAAAACTTACAAATATACTTAAGTTACATTTAATTTTGCTCGTTTTTCTTTTTTTTTTGTGAGGCTGTTTTAGGGGGGGGGTCGCCTTTTATCCCCCCCCCAAATACGCTAGTGGCTGGACGACCGGTAGCTTTGAATACACTGAAATTAAAGGACTACCACGAAACGCAAACAAAAAAATCGGTTAACATCGAGCCATGCCATGTCCTCATCAACTTCGCATGGCTGCACGACCAGTAGCATCAAATACACTGAAATTAAACAACGAGTTCATTGAAATACACATGCGAAAGTCCGGTTAACATCGAGTCATGCCAGGTCCAAATTAACTTGGCATGTCTATACGACCGGTATAGCATTAAATACACCTACATGACGTATTACAGCTATAAAGCAAAACACAAAAACAAAAATCCAATCAACATCGAGCCATGCCAGGTCTAAATCAACTTGGCATGGCTGTCCGACCAAAAACATTAAGAACACTGAAATTAAACAAAAACTGCCATGAAACACTTATACGAAAATCCGATTAAAAATCGAGTCATGCCAAGTCCAAATCAACTTGGCATGGCTGTTCGACCGGTAGCAGTAAATACACTGAAATTAAACAACAACAGCAGTCAAACACTCATGCAAAAAATCGGTTAACATCGAGCTAGGCCAGGTCCCAATCAACTTGGCATGGTTCAGAGCCGGCGCCAAAAGGGGGTTGCCCCGCCGATCTACATGCTTGTTTCCCCAAAAAATACCAAGTTTTCTCTGTCGACTACATAAACTTTTGTGCCAAAAATCAAGTTTTAGCCTCCCCCTAATAAATGCTTGCCCCCCCAAAAGTCGACTACTCGGGGCCCCAAATTTCACTCGACTGTTTGCAATGCGTTTTGACGAGATCAGACGTTTTTACGGGCCCCCGAATCTCCAGTTTTTGCTCGTGTTTGATCAAACGCTGTGCCAAAACGTCACAAAAGTGCTCAATCTAACCGGGTGTATGCTATTCAGCGTTTCATTTCGTTTCATCATCATATTTGAACCAGTCCGATATCGAAACGCAAAGCAGTGCATTTGCATAAAGTTTGCACAGCGTTTTTAGCAAAATGACGTTTTGACGTGATCAAACAATTTTTTTAATTGCACTCATTTATCACCTTATTGATCAGCATGCTTCCCATTGTACTTCGGGTTCGAAAATTCGGATTCGAAAATTCCGCATCTGAGCCCATACAAAGGAACTGCAGGTTCGACCATTTGTCAGCTAAACACTTCAGGTTCGAAGATTCCGCACCTGAACCCATACAAAGGAGCGTTTTTGCTACGCCATTTCGCCCATACAAAGGGAAAGAATCTGATCAATAGGGTGCATTTATAATAACAACAAAAATGTGCTCAATCTCACCATGTGCAGACGTTTTGTAATTCAATTAGCTTCATGTCCCATGTTTTCAAAATCGTGATATCGAAACGCAAAACGCTCAAACAGCGCAATGTTTGCACACCAGTTTTGTCAAAAATCAACTTTTCGCCAAAACTGAAAAACTGCACTTTTACTCCAAATTTGTCGCAATTCTGCTGGTAGAAGGCATAAAATGCCACCAACTTGACAATACCCACCGAATAGGAAATTTCATGTAGTGTACAAAACATGTGTGCAACATGATAATCTTGCGTCGGAAAGCAGCTCAATCGCCAAAAGTTTGCAGTGCGTTTTGACGAGATCAGACGTTTTTGCGGGCCCCAAAATCTCCAGTTTTTGCTCGTGTTTGATCAAACGCTGTGCCAAAACGTCACAAAAGTGCTCAATTTAATTGGGTGTTGTTTAGCGTTGTTTGGTTTTTTTTTTGAATGAATTTCGAATCGAAACGCAAATATACTTTTTCAAACTCTAAAAATTATATTCTGCAAAAAAGTATTTTAATCTTTGATTAGGTGGAAACGTTTTGGATTGTATTTGGTTTGTTTTACACGTTTTAGAAAAGCTTTCGATGTTTTTAGGATGTGGTTTTCACGCATTATTGTTTGAATTTTTTTTCTTACCACATTTTAATGGAAATTTGTGGTCGAGTGCAAGAATGAAACTTTCCTCGATTTTTGCTTTGAATTTTAATTGATGTTTGGCACGCCCAGCCTTTGCACCTTGTTTTAGAGTATACCAAACTACAATTCCTCATATTAAGGTTTAATACACTAAAAAGTCAGGAAAACCTGAATAAAGTAAAATTGACAAAGTTTTAGCAAACTATCTGCATTGAGTAACAACTCTTAAAGTTTACACTACTGTGTGCAAGGCACGATGAACAATTTAACAGTGCGGTACAATACATGATCACACGGCAACGAAAGAACGCGCAAGCTCGAAGCAATTACACGTACGATTTAAGAAACGGATAGTATTAATGATTACAAGACAAACGCAAAGGTTCGATGCCATTTCAAGTCATTCACCCCATCTACTGATTTCCACTAGTGGTAATACATAAGGCGGTCAGGTGCTTTTCGACTGCGGTTAGAGCGTCTCAACGGAAGTTGCTCATTGTCAGTATCATGACTTGGCAAATCGGCATCGTCATTTTCTTCAATAGATTGATTATTTATTCGTCTGTTTTCGTTAGAAACTTCAGAATCAACAAGTTCACTTTCAACATGCAAAGAATCCTGAGTTTTGGAGTTGTTACTTTCATTGGTAGGATAAACATCGCTCTCGTCTATTATGGGCGGTTGATTAGGTGTTGGAGCCACATCTTTAAGCGATACCGTTGCTTCGTGCCCATTTTTAAACCGAATGTAGGCATAATTCGGCGTTGCATGAATCAGGTCAGCTTCTTCAACCACTGGCTCATACTTGCTTCCTCGGACATGCTTCCGTACTAGAACGGTTCCTGGAGATGACAACCAAGAAGGGGTCGAAATTCCAAGAGTTGACCTTCGTTGAAAATTCATGAATCGCTCATGCGGTGTCGTGTTGGTAGCAGTACATAACAAAGACCGTATTGAGTGCAAAACTTGGGGTAATACGACTTCCCACTTAGATATCGGAAGATTAAGGGTTTTCAAGGCAACTTTTATGCCAGTCCAAATAATATCATTATATTTCTCACACTGGCCATTTGACATGGGGTTATATACGGATGTTCTACTGGTGGCAATACGTAAACTATGCATGTGCGATACAAATTCGGAAGACATAAATGATTTTCCACGGTCAGAGTGGATATAACTACACGCACCAAACAAGTAAAAGATTTGCATTAAACAAGATATAACAGTTTTCGATTCCAAGTTAGAACACGCAAACACAAAAGGAAATCGAGAGTATTCATAGTAGAATAAAATCGAGTCCAAAGTAGAATAAATTCGGTATCCAGCAACTTTGTTGACGACGTCTTGCATCCGCGGTAAAGGATAGGCATCAAGTAGCGTAAATTTATTGATTGTTTGGCTGTAATCAATCACCATTCTTTTCTTATGATTTTCTTGTGTAACTACTAGAGGTTGGGCACGCCATGGTGAATTACTTGACTCGATTAAACCTTCTTTGAGAAGACGGCTTACTTCGGCAGATATAAATTGAGCATCGGCATGAGAATATCTTCGTGACTTAGTTGCTATAGGTCGGCAGTCAACTTTGAGATGTTCGAACAGATGAACTGGAGTTGAGGTTTTTACGGTTTGGAGTACACCCAAATGCAGAGTCGGCATTGCACCGCCGAAATGAATATTTACATTCTGATGTTTGCGCATGAAATCCTGCCCTAAAATTACGTCTGTGATCAATTCATTCAAAACGATGAATGACACGTTTTCGTAGGTGAATCCGTTTAGTTCAACTTCAGCTGCGCATTTACCTAAGCTTGGAGAGGTACAGCCTTTAACCGCCAAACCTATAGAACAATCAGAATTTTGTAAATCTACTTTAAGACGTTTGTAAAACTCCCTACTTAAATGACTGAGCGTAGACCCAGTGTCTATTAAAGCATTTGCCTTAACGCCATTGACATACATCGGCACATTAACTTTGGAGTGAGTATCATCGATAGGTTCAGATTTGATTCCGCACAAGGCCGCGGATGAATTACTTCCTGCATTCAAATGAGATTTTCGAGAACGACACATTTTTGCAAAGTGTCCCCGTTTTTCACACTTAAAACAAATCGAATTTTTAGCTGGACATAGCTTTCGCTGATGGCGCCTATTTCCGCAGAACATACACTTTTCTGATGTTGCAGCGTTGTAGCTGGGATCAGCGCACTCTGAAACGTCATCTTGTAAGTGGGGTTGTAGGTTTGCCACATTTTGCCCAGAAGTAGACTGTAGGACAGGGTTACTCTGGTACGCTTCAGCATGTTTTTGAGCTATTTCGAGAGATCTAGCTTTGTCGAACGCAGCCTCTAACGTAAGAGTGTGATCTTCTAGTAGCCTCTGCCTGATTGCATTTGACGTCATTCCACCGATAAAGGCGTCCCTAGCAGCTTTGTCTCGGTGGAGTTGCGCAGTCACGGCCCTGAAGTCACAATCTTTACTTAGACGTTTTAGTTTTTGTAAATAGATATCAAGAGTTTCACCAACTTCCTGCTTACACGACTTGAGTGCATATCGAGAGAAAACAGGACTAGGTGCTTTTGCATAAATGTTGGCAAGGAGATCGATTGCCCCCGCAAACGTAGTTTCTTCAGAAATCAGCTCGAAAACAGAGGCGTCTATGTGGTTGATCAGCAAATTCAGCTTATTTTCGTCGCTCAGCTCACCCATCTGACCAATATATGTAGTGAACGATCTACGCCGATGCAACCACTGTTTCTTTGAAGCGCTGCTTTCTGGATCTGCTGCAAACTCTTTGGGTCGTAAATCTTTGACATCCATATCTCAGTTATTGTAATTCCTTGGCAATGTTAGTGTATTAAATTGTTTTAGAGTATACCAAACTACAATTCCTCATATTAAGGTTTAATACACTAAAAAGTCAGGAAAACCTGAATAAAGTAAAATTGACAAAGTTTTAGCAAACTATCTGCATTGAGTAACAACTCTTAAAGTTTACACTACTGTGTGCAAGGCACGATGAACAATTTAACAGTGCGGTACAATACATGATCATACGGCAACGAAAGAACGCGCAAGCTCGAAGCAATTACACGTACGATTTAAGAAACGGATAGTATTAATGATTACAAGGCAAACGCAAAGGTTCGATGCCATTTCAAGTCACACCTCATTTATTGGGCATCACGTCGCCAAAAATAATTTATGATTTTTCTGAAGTTTCGTATTTTTTTGGATTTAGACTGATTTCTTTTTGGGTTTGCTTTTATAGTCGACATTTTACAATCACAGTCACATTTATAATTTGCATAAACGTGTTTTGCATTTTTTTTTTGATTCAAAAATGTACTAACAAGTGTTTATAAAACAACAAACAAACCAAATAGTGTTGTTTTTGTCCGGCATTTTTTCCGTTGTGTCTGAACGGCCTGAACGCATTATTTAACAGCACATTATTTCACGTAAAAGCTGCAGCGCTTTTCTTTCTTCTTTTTCTCTCTCGATTTGAACCGCTAGAATTTAAGTTAGACAATATGCGAAGTCATAGGCTCGACCCCAAATGTTACGATCAGCATGTTTCGAGAAGTTCATTAGTTGTGAGCTGGGAGCTGTAAAGCAAAGAGTGTCAAAATTGAACAAAGTCGCTCGAGTTTACGGAAAAAAACAAGCAATAAAGTTTAGAGATTTTGAGACATAAGTAGCTTAAAAGTTTCTGTCCAAAGCCATTTGGCAAAACTGATTCAGATCGAGTTCTAGAAAGTCTAGCACATTTGTCACAAGCACATTGAGTTTGCGACCTCTCCTGGCGTGGGGATTTTTTTCGAATGTCATTCGTTTGGTAGTACAGTCAATTAATTTTCTAGTTATGTGAGCCAGAAAGTTGACCTGCTGGTTTCGTATGTATGTGGAGATATCTTCAGTTTGGCAATTGAGACTATTTTATCGCTTTTTAGCATAGACTGCTGTTATTTTTCATTTTGTGCTGTTCTTTAAATAAAGTCACTTTTTGGTTTCTTAATTGCAAAAATAAAGTCACGTTTTCAAGTTTTTTAGATCACAAAAAATTGCCCTAGTTATCAGCTATTGGTTTATGACGTAATTATATATATTACCGGTACGGTACTTACTTTGACCTGTTGGCTGGATTATACTATTATATACTTGTAGTTAGAATCAGGGAGTCAAACCGAACCTGAACAAGAGTTTTATATTCTGGTTTTACACTATTTTTGTCGAACCTTAACTGAACCCAAACCGTATTTTTCAAAATCGTAAAGAGTGAACAGGAACTTAACCAAATAATTGGAGTACTTGCGAACCTTAACTGAATCGATTGGAGAAGCGGCTCGCTTAGTAAGGTCACACGCGTCACTTTGAAGGCGGCTTATATTCAAAGAAATACAGGGTTGCCAGTAACTTCGCCACATGGTAACTTCGCCACAGAAACTTCGTCACATGGTAACTTCGCCACAGTTTGAGAAGGTGAAGGGAGATGTGGGGATAGTAGGAAAATGTGTTGGGGTGTGGGGGGAGGAAGGAGGGATGTGGGAAGAGGTATAAAAGGAGGTGTAGGAAAGTGTGATGGGGTGTGGGAGAGGTAAGGGGAGATGTAGGGAAAGGTAAGGGTAGGGAGATGTGAGGAATTAAAAGTGTGTTGGGGCCCCACATCTCAACACATTTCCCTACATCTTCCCCATTACCCTCCCCACATCCTTTCCCCACACGCCAACGCACTTCTCCACTCACCCCATACACTTTCCCACACTCTTCCCACACTTCTCCACTCCCCACACATCTTTCCTTACCTCCCCCCACACCCCAATACATTTCCCTACATCTCCCCCCACACCCCCCATATCTCTTCCCACAGCTATCCTGACCTCCCCCTACACCCCAACACATTTCCTTATTCACCTCATGCACTCTCCCACACCTATCTCCCCACATCTTACCCCACAGTTTCGATTATGTGGCGAAGTTACCAAGTAACTCGAAAAGCTCGATAAAAATTTTTACGGCAACCGGGAATTTAAAGTCTTGTTTCGGTGTAGGCAATGTAAATTTTCGATGTATGAAAGTGTGGCGAAGTTACCATGTGGCGAAGTTACTGTGGCGAAATTACCATGTGGCGAAGTTACTGGCAACCGAAATACAGTAGCCTACTTGCACAGCACTACAAGCAGTACATTGGCCCATCAATGTGAAGGTAACGTTTCTTTATCAAAGTATAGGCCGCCAGTGTCAAAGCATAGTACCAGTAACAATTTAATTATCTCGAAATTGGCTTTACTACAAGTGTTTTATGCACTATATTGGCCTGTCAATGGAAGGAAAAATTGCTTTGTATGTTTCACTTTTTAAATTGTGTTACTAGAATTATACCATTTTTTACTGTGAACCCAAACTGGAACTTTATAAACAGGTTTTGAAATATTTTCTACTGGAGTGAACCCAAACAGAGCGTTTCAATTTATCTGAAATGAAATTTGAAATCGCTGTTGAACCCAAACCGAACCTGATCCGGAAAAATTAAGTGGTTTGGCTCCCTGGTTGGAATTGTAAATTCTAGTTCTTACAGTTTTGTACTGTCTTGCATACACTAATGATGATGACAGCTGAATCTATGTTGTCAAAACGTCCAGTTTTACAGCGGCTTTATTTTTCCTCCTTACGCTATTTTTGTTCCATCACTTTAGCTCTAATTTCCACTTTTACGCTCGCTGCTAGTATAGTTATATATGTACTTCAGGTGGGTCCTACTAAATCCTGCAAAAGCACAAGGACTGCCTTTGTAAGTGATTTGGGAGCACAAGGACCGCTAGGGGCGCTAGTGAGTTAACCCTAAGCGAACCCTAATCCTTAGTAATAATTCACTAGCTGTCCTTGTGCTCCTAAATCCCTTGCAAAGGTGGTCGTTGTGCTCCTTGTATTCCTGCAGGTTTCGGCAATACCACTTCAAGTGGCAGCAACGCAGATGAGCTTTGCTCCCTTTGCTGTCCTCCCTTGTACACATTTCTGGATTGCTATACTGTTATTTTTATTGATGATTGTAGTGGAGTTTTCTATATACGTGAATAAATTCGATTGATTCAGATCGACTAGAAGACTTACCGGTATATTGTGTGGTCCCTTTGTAACCTCTCTCTTGTGTATTACACTGGTCAACACGATTTTTCTTGCATGGAGTTTTACAACAAATATGGGGTAATTTGAGGTTGCTGAATCCGAATCTGGCGTTAGTTTTTGCCTATCCCATCAAGTTTTTTGGGATATGAAAGCAACATTTCAGAAAAAACATTTTTTCCAAAATTTTGAACATTTTACGCTGTGTTCATGCACCCATAAATGAGATCATGATTGCAATAAAAGGAACCTACTTTGTTAAGAGTGCATTTCTTAACTCTTATTGAGCTCGCATCCTTTTTAAGGATTTTTGATCAAAGTAGACTAGCACTAAATTAAGTGAAATGCTTTGAAAAAACGCAATGTGAATCATTAAGCTTATCAGCGATGAAGACAATCACGGAAAGGTGATTTTTCTTCGTCTTGCGTATTTTCATAAAATAGAATTCGCAATTTTCAACTTAGAACACAGGAACAACATTCGAAACAGTTATATACATTATTACTTTAAACTTTAAATCGATTTGCAATGTGGTATAGATCCTATGAAAACTTTCGTGCGAAGAAGCAATCACGTTAAGATTTTATGAATTTTCCTTTTTTTTTGCTAATCTCTTATGAACTGCATGTAGGGATACCTTTCATCAAACTCCAGCAGTAATCTTCCATCATGTTGCAGTTCCATCGATTTTGCGTAGTAATAGTTTTAATGTGATGTCATATATAGTTGCAATTTCGGTTCTTCGTGAATTTTCTCGCATTTCCAAAAATCGCTTAGAGTGTGCGCTTGTTATTTGTGAAGAAGCCTTGCAAATGGAAGGCGAAACGTCAAAAATAAAGAAACTTGCATCGGTAGAACGGTTGAATCTGAATATGTCAGACCCGATGAACGCAAACTTGTCTTCTATTTTCATTCGAAACAGCTAATATACATTATTACTTTAAATTTTAAAACGATTTGCGGTGTGGTATAGATCCTCTAAAAACCTTCGCGCAAAGAAGCAATCAAGTTAAGACTTTATAAATTTTTCTTTTTTTTTTTGCTAATCTCTTATGAATTGCATGTAGGGATACCTTTTATCAATCTTGGTAACGTTCCTCCATCACTTTGTAATGTCTTGATGGAAACGCTCACCCTGTTCCTCGTTGATGTCGCCAAGGTTATTCAGAAACTCGCTTATATGCAAGTAGTGCATTTCAATGCTCATTCTACTGCGTTGTTCTTGCAAACTGAGAAGAAGCTCTTCTACTATCTCTCAGCCAAGAAAGTTATAAATCACATTAGCAAATACATTCCAAGCTCGAGCCTCAACGATGATCATTGCAGTCACAAAGGGGTGGTACTTTAGCAATGTTCTGATTTGAGGCCCATCAAATACCCTTTTTTTTTCTTTTTATAGCTTAAATAAAATAAATAAACGTGGAAATCAGTATTTCAAAAAGTGCTCGATAACGCACTGTTAGTTACTGTAAACATCGGTACCGTAGACTTGTGAGGCGCAATCTTCCTACGGCTTATCACAGTTTAGGCTTAGTAAAGGAGCATCGTACATGGTTAATCACGACACAACTAGTGACGTACAGGTCCAAAGGGAAGGCAAGATTAAAAAAGAAAAAATAAATAAGAAAAAAAAAGATTTTTAATGTGTAGCAAAATTCGAATGATCTTTTTAATTTTATGACTGGCAAAAATCAACTAAATATCAAATTATAGTTTCGGAAGACAGGTTGATTTTTTATACCATAAAGCTGCAAGATACAGCAATCATGCTACCGGTATCAGATGCATTCTTTATTTACGTATTTACAAAATTACATTACCACGAACGTTTTCGGCACAACTTTTGCCCCTCTTCAGGTATATCTAAGAGGGATTAAATCAATATATATCAAATTATTGTGAAGCTCTAACACTATCAATAAATAGACAGTACTCGTCGTTAGTGATACGCCAGATAGTTTTTTTTCCAAAGCTATTGGCTTGCTTGAACTGTGGAAGTAGCTTCTTAATATAATTTTGGAAGATGATCAGTGATGTGGAGGGAAGAATTGTTCGAGTTCTTAGATCTTATTGCATTATTGTATTCTTTCAGATGTCTAGTCGCTTTCATAATTGACTGTTTGTCATTGATGCTACTGAGCTTGCAAATAATCGGACGATTTATCTTGTTGCCGTTTTTGTATATCGGTCTCTGCGGCAGCCTGTGTATGTCAACCATTTGAAGATTTTTGTGATTATCCACGCGAAGACCATCTGATAAAACTTTATTCAATTTAGTCAATGATTCTTCTCTAGTTTCCCATGGGTTGGTAGGGTGTTCTTCAATGCCGTGTACAAGTATATTGAGCCGCTTTGAATATGCTTTGCTAGTTATTTTAGTGCGTTCAGCTTCTAGAAAGTAGCTCTCGAACTTCTTTTCTACCTTCGTAGTGCAGTCGAGATGTTTAGCTTTTTGTTCAGATAATATTTCAAATTTGACTTCTAGGTTTTTGACTTTGTTCTGAAGTTTAGCAAACATTGTTGATTCTGTCTTCTGTTTAACAGCGCCTTCAAGTTCGTCACAACGTTGTGTAAATCTTTGGTCCAGTTTGCTGACGTAACTGTGGTTATCTGACACTGATATTTCTAACCTGTCGAGTCTTGTTGTTAGATTTTCAATTAATGTAAGAATACGGTCCAACTTTTCATTTGTTTCTGCCTTAGATAGGTTTCACTTCAAAGCTTTTTTTTATACAGTCTACCAGTCGTTTGTGCTTCAAATTTCTGCTGCAAAGCTTTTCTTTGTAATAGCCGTCTCTCTCGAACCAGTTTAAGGAACGGGTCTGCACTGCATGACTGTGAAACGCGTCTGCCGAGAATTGAAACTGTCATGCAGGATCTGTCACCTGCGTGTAGTACCGTTAGGCCATGTCGCTGACAAAGGCCAGGAAAGGTCGAGCATGCAGCCAAAACAGTCTCCGGAACAACCAAGTGCTTTAACAAACTGCTTCATTAGTCAGGTTTGATATGCAATGGTGGTAGTATAATGTTTTTCCGATCAACCAGACTGTTGTTTATATTTTTTCTCCAGGTTTCATAGTATTTCTTGATGGCGATCGTTTTCTTACCCAGTGCACTTCGTGTGCTCCACGGTCCAGTAGCATAAAAAAGCAGGGATATTTATACTGTGTCCTTGTTTTCCCAATAAAAATTCACCATTTTCAAATCTACACAAATTAATCTCTGGTGATCGCAGTGTTTCAGTCTTTCAAGCACAACCTTGATATTTGAGAAGTTCTTTACAACAACAGAGTGCCCTATGGGGATGGATCCATATTTGTTCCTGGTGTGGAGTAAAACACACTTTAGACTTCTTTTCGAGCTATCGATGAAAGTCTCCAATCGATTGAATGATATGCAAGCAAGCCCATAGCCAGAAGAAGCCCTGCACCATCTGTGCAGTAATCAAGCTGGTCATCAGAGTGGAAATACTCCTTCAATTTTTCCTCTCTGTTGCAATAAAATGAAACGTTTGTTCTGGTTTTAAGAAGATATTTCTCCTGTCGTCGGGCAACCAGCAGTTCAGCAGATCAATCAATCAATTTTCTGGACCCGCTTATCCTTGGGGGGTCGCGGGGGCAGCAGCTCAAGTTGGAGCCTCCAAGCATCTCGATCCTCTGCAACAAAGGATAGATGCTCTGCTGGGATGCCAAGGCGAGACCAACTAAGATCTTCTACGTAATCTCGCCATCGAGTTCTGGGACGGCCTCTAGGCCTTCGACCAATCGGTGTTGAACAGAGCAGTTTTTTGGCTGTTCTTTCCTGGGGCATTCGTGTCACATGTCCATACCAACGCAGTTGCGATCTTTCTAGTCGGAGAAGCAGCGATTCGATGTTTAGAGATTCACAAATATCTGCACTTTTAACCTTGTCCAACAAGGTCAAACCGCTAATTCTTCGCAAGAATCCCATTTCGGCTGCTTGAACTCGAGACCTCACTTTCTCATTCATGATCCAACACTCATGGCCATAAGTCAAAATAGGAACATAGACCGATCTGAAAATGGATAGCTTTGCCTTGGTGCAAAGCTCCCGTTTCAGTACCACAGATCGGTGGAGCTGGCGCATTACTGCACTTGCTTTTCCGATGCGGATATCCAATTCGCTATTTTGTCTGCCGTCACTTGTGAATGAGACGCCTAGGTACTTGAATTTCTCTGACTGTTTTAGTGGTACTCCATCAATTTGGAGAGAGCACTGCTTTGGTTGTCTGGACAGGCACATGGTTTCTGTTTTTGTTGTACTGATTTTCATTCCGGCAACAGAGCATGCATCCGAAAACCTGTCAAGAGCTTGCTGGAGACCATTTTGGGTAGAGTCGAGTAGCACGAGATCATCTGCAAATAACAGACGTTGTACAGTGCATTCACCGATCTTTACTCCGCCACAAGACTCACTGTTCTTAACTATTCTATCCATATAAATAAGGAACAGAATAGGTGAAAGAGAGCAGCCTTGCCGTAGTCCCACACTTACTCTGAAAGGTTTCGTCGTTGCACTGTTAACACGAACACAGATCTCAGAATGCATGTACAGCGACTTAATGGCAGTTAGTAACTGGCCATCAATGCCATACTGCAACAGCACCGCCCAAAGCTTGTCTCTAGGAATGCGATCATATGCTTTTTCAAGATCAACAAAACATGCATTGATCTCTTTTGCATATTCCCACGACTTCTCAAAGATTTGCTGCAAGGCAAAGATCTGATCCATTGTGCTTCGGCCAGGACGAAAGCCACACTGAGCATCTGTTAGCTTAGGCTCGACTATTTCACGGCATTTCTTTTCAAGGCATTTGGCATAGACCTTACCCAGGACACTGATGAGAGATATGCCCCTATAATTGGTGCATTTTCTCTTGTCTCCTTTCTTGTGGATAGGTATTATCACACTAGTTTGCCATTGCTTTGGTGCTTGCCCAGTACTACACGCCACCTTACAAACACGAGTCAGCCAACGAACACCATGTATGTTCATTGCTTTTAACATTTCAGGTCTGATATCATCCTCACCAGGTGCTTTTCCAGTTTTCAATGATTTGATTACTGCATTCACATCTGCTTCGGTTATCTGAATATCTTCCCCAACCTGTTCTTCGTGAATTTGTATTGGTGTAGCATCAACTGGGTTTAAAAGATCACTAAAGTACTCTCTCCACCGATTCAAAATAGCATCTTGATCTTTCAGAGTCACACCATTTGAATCTTCGATAAAGAGAGCGGCTCGAGATCTTTTTCCACGCAAACGGCGAATGGTCTGCCAGAACACTTTGTTTGCCGTTTTGAAATCATCGTCTAACCTTTCTCCAAATTCCTTCCAGGCCCTTTCCTTAGACAGTTTAACTTTTGTGGCTGCCGTCTTACGTGCTTCAGAGTACTGCGAACGAAGTTCAAGTGATGACTTATTTGCAAGCCAGGCCTTATAGGCCACTTTTTTCGCACGAATAGCTTCTTTAACTTCTTGGTTCCACCAAGGAGTTATTTTCTCGCTACTCTTCGTCCCTCCAACACGCTTACGTCCACAACAGTTAGTAGCGGACGTAATGACTGCTGTTCGAAACAAACACCACTCAGTTTCAATGTCTTCAGTAGAGGTCGGAAGTTCTTTGAACTTAGATGCAATGTTGTCTGCAAATGCAGTTCGTACCTCTTTGTCAGCCAATGATTCCCATTTGATTCGATAAGTTTCTCGTGGTCGAAAAGTCTTTCGTTTTTTCAAGGGTTTCAAAGCTTTCAAAGTGCAGACAACTAGGTGGTGATCAGTTGACAACTCAGCCCCTCTTTTAACACGGACATCAGACACGGTAGAAAACAAGTCCGCCGAAACGATACAAAAATCAATCAGGGAGCGTTGTCCCAGAGAGTCTCTGTACCAGGTGTACTTATGAATTCTTTTGTGCTGAAAAAATGTGTTCATTATGCACAGCCCATTGGTGGCACAGAACTGCAATAAACACCTTCCGTTCTTGTTAATGTCAGGGTCACCATGTTGCCCAATAACACCTTTCCAGGTTGCATTGTCGATGCCCACATGTGCATTGAAATCGCCCAAAAGGACAAGGGATTCTGATGAAGTCGCTTTTCCCAATGCAACCTCAACTTCCTCCAGAAAGGCTTCGTACTGTGATTCTATGTTAGGTGCGTACACCTGCAATATACACAGAGATCGCTCCTGCAGCCTTAGCTTTAGAAGACAAACCCTTCCTCCTAGTGGTACCCAGTTCAGCAGATTGCTTAGTAAAATATCAACGTCTTTGCTTCTTATCCTGTAACTGTCAAGTGTCGAGAAACTCTACATGTGTGCACTGACTGTGCTGTTCACCCTGTTTATGTCGGTAGAACTAAACACCGTATAGGACCGTATGGGACCGTATGGGCACCGTATGGGACCGCATGGGACCGCATGGAACCGTATGGGCACTTATGGAACCGTATGGGCCCTTATGGGACCGTATGGGCACTTATGAAACCGTATGGACACTTATGGGACCGTATGGGCACTTATGGGACCGTAAAGGCACCGTACGAGACCGTGTGGGCTCTTATGGGACTGTATGGGCACCGTATGGGCTCTTATTGAACCGTATGGGCACTTATGAAACCGTATGGGCACCGTATGGGGACTTATGGGACCGTATGGGCACCGTATGGGACCGTGTGGGCTCTTATGGGACTGTATGGGCACCGTATGGGCTCTTATTGAACCGTATGGGGACTTATGAAACCGTATGGGTTAGGGTTAGGGTGCCCATACGGTCATACGGTCCCATACGGTCAGGGTTAGGGTTAGGGTGCCCATACGGTGATACGGTCCCATACGGTGTTTAGTTCGACCCGGAAAAATATGTCAACAGAACTAGCTGTATCACAAATTTTTGAAGATTTTGTAAAAGGCAGTGTCCATTTTGCCGTCAACAGCATAATAGCTTCTAGGTCTATTTTGCCGCAGCTACGTAACCCCATGTCACACCAATTTTACATCTTATTCTATTTTACTGTCCTCACAAACCCGATTGTTAACCCCAGGTCACACGAATCCCAATCAAACCGAAGCGATTCGAACCAAAGCCACCAAAGTGAACTAAAGCCGTGACGAGAATCCAACCCAAAACTAGAATAAGGGCTGGTAACGTTACCTGAGAAATACGTTGCTTTGCCTGAGAAATAGACCAACGTTGCAGGGCTGGTAACGTTACCTGAGAAATACGTTGTTTTGCCTGAGAAATACGTTGCAACAGTGTTGGAACGAGTCCACCCGTTGAAGGACTTGAGTCGAGTCATTTGGGACTGTGACTCGAGTCGAGTCCATTTGAAAATGCTCGAGTCAAGTCCGAGTCCACCAAACTTGAGTCGAGTCCAAAACCACCAATAAAAGTCCTTTTGAGCCCGACACCAAAACTTTTTGTAGTAACATTCTCCATGAATTATAATATGGCAATCTAGTAGTACAAGGCCTACCCTTCTGACCTAACTGCTCCACATCACAAACTTTCTCTAAAAGTAATATTGATACTTGCAATGCGCTTGGTACAGGAACATGAAATAGGCTATTATAATATGCTGATCACAGGTATACTTTATGGCTATGGCACTAAATCATAAATGGTTTCTCTACTGCACAAGTAGCCTACAGTTAAAACATCTACCGTATCAAAAAGCTTTAAGTTTAAGCACAGTATACTTATCTTTACAGTAGGCTCACTCCTGCAAAAACCATTGTGACGTGTGTCCACAAAAAAAACTCTCTCGAATTTATGGAGCTCTTGGTAAGCGCAGACGCTACAACGATTTCGAAAATAAATAGTTTTTTTTTTAACTTTTTGCAAGGAGTTGAAAAAAAAAGCTCTAAAGGAATATTAAAAGCTGATAAAGAAAGAAAAGCAGCAAACACCTTTCAGATCATGACATTTTTTCTTATTTACGCGCTATTTCTTATCCTGCGCTAAAGCGATGCGTGAAACAGTCATTTTAAACATTGCTGTAACTTTTCACTCTTTCAGTCTGCTTCAACGTGTAATTCACCCACGATTCAATCAGGAATTTAGGGTTAGGTAATTAAAAGCAAACAAACAAGATTTTCGCATTTGAACCAATAAACTAGGCTTTAAATGCTCAGCGTTGACACAACCAGTTCCAGTAGTCTAGTCTAGCATGTCCCGGTAGTCTAGCATGTCCCAGTAGTCTAGCATGTCCCATTAGTCAACCTGCGCGAACTTCACCTTAAACTGAGACCTTGACTCTTTTTGTGCGGGTAGGCCTACTGCTTCAATCTAGCTTTACATTTTAAAGACACTGACTACTGACTATAGTGACCAGCGACTAAACAGGCTTCACTTCTTCATTGATTCGAACAATTTAATCACAGTTCTGACCTTGCATTAATAGTAATATATGGATTGTGACGTTTACTCGATATGGCTCAATAAGCTTCATCTACTCAATAATGCGAATAGCCATAATGATTGTGACGTTTACACGATATGGTTTATTGTAATTGCACCGAGAGAAAAAACAAAAAAATGCGATAATTCATGCTTGAATTCTTTGTCTGAATGCAGTTTTGTGCAACACGTACCGTTAATTTCATTTATTTAGTGCGCAACCGAAAGCTGAGCAGTCGCAAAAATTAAAATATAGAAACAGTAGCGCAACCAGGATTTTCGTAAGGGGGGGGCTGATACATTTTTGTGATTACGATTAGTTCCTTATTGCTCGTAATTTTCTGGTATCATGTCTGACTGTCTCGCGAGATGACGTAGGTCTATTGTCTATTTCAACAAGGAAAAGCCACGGCTAGTTTTTTTGCTTAAATCAATATCTGTGCATTAAAACAGAAGAGAGCTAAGCGTTATGTCCGAAACTAGTTTCACTAGGCATTAGGCAAGCGAAGTTTTTGTGAAATTTGGTTTATAATCTATCCCAAAGCGGCACATAAATAGTCTTTTATAACATTTTTTCAACCAAGGTATGCTTATCTTGCTATCTATTTCAACGAAGAAAAATTATGCAAATTACTTGAAAAAACTTTCGCGACAATGTTCAACTTGCAAAGTTTCAATTAGGAAGAGAGAGGTCTTGGTACTGCAGCAATCTTGGACTCGGTGCTTGTTTTCAACGTCATCGAAGCAAATTTAAACAATAAAATGAGATCTTTCACAGGCACTTGCGGCATATATATTTAAAACACTTTCTTTATCAACTGATCGTTCTCGGTGAATCGGTTGCAAAGCGAGACCGGTTAACCGTTGTTCTGACCGGTTAACGATTTTAATTCACAAATGATTTTAATTTACAGATACCGGTATCAGCTTAAAACATTACATTTTTGTTGTTTTAACCTTGCTCGTAACCGCAGTTAACAATATTCTCGGACATAGAAATTCATTAATTGTTAAAAATGCCTCAGTAAAACTTAAATTTATATTATCTGTCAGGAGCAGATCAATAAAATTTTGGTGGGGGGATGCAGTTTTCCATTAGGTTGAATGTTTACTACGTACAAATTCGTTAGACGTTTACACCCAAAAACGGGCCTAAATAACATAAGCCCTTTGAAAATGTTTCATGTCAAAAGCGTATTCAGAAATTTTTTCAAGGACAAGAGCATTAAATTTTGACATTTTAATCAAGCGTATTTTTTCTGGCAGAATTTGATGCAAATTGAGGAACGAATCTAGGGGGTCCGGGGGCATGCTCCCCGGAAACTCTTTGCAAATCTACACACTGCAATGGCCATTTTAGTGCTTTTTGAACATTTTTCAGGTAGGCCTACATTTTATTTAAATTTTTGCCCCTATATGTGCGTGCCTCACCAAGTATGATGCACGTGTTCGCACATTTTCGATTACGCGTGCTTAAGGCGTAAGAATTATTGTTATCGAAAAGTTTCGAAATTATGAAAAAAAATTGTATTTTTTCTAAAACATATTTAAAATCGGATTTTAGGGAGATGCATCCCCCCAAACACCCCTGGATCCACCCCTATTGCCTGTTGAATATTGAAAAATTACGACGAGTATTGGTACTTAAAATTTTTTACAGCTGTTTTATCCACTGTCTTAGCTTCAGCCCCCTTAGCCCCCCCCTCCTAGTTGCGCCTATGTATGGAAATGACTAATAGAATAAAACACCAATAACAGGAAAACTCTGTTCGAAGTTAGCAACATTAATGGTTCGAAATGTAATCAGCAAAGCCTGCAATTTTTGTATAAATATTCCGCAGATTGCTGTAGAAGATCCAGTCTTTCTGATTGATGTAGAAGATTCCAGTGTATTTTAATGCTTTTGGCGTACGGGAATAAAAGTTGACGATTGATTGATTTTTTGATCCAGAGCCTTGACCTGAAAAATTATACAATATGATTCTCCAAAGGAATAACTAATGCAAACTGTAATATTGCCTGCATTAGCTCAACCTAATCTATTATGGTTCAACTCTAACAAGCAATTGAATTATCGCACTTTTTCTTTTTTCTCTCAGTGCAATTACAATATTGTGCCTATCGAGCCATATCGTGTAAACGTCACAATCCATACATAACTATTCGAAACAATGAAGAAGTGAAGCCTATTACGTCAGTGGTCAATCAGCGTCCGTATAACATAAAGCTAGTTTGAAGCAGTAGGCCTACCCGCAGAAAAAAAGTCAAGGTCTAAGCAAAGACTGGTCTAAGTTTAAGGTGAAGCTCGAACAGGATAGCTCAGGCTTGGCCGGTCAGAATCAAGAAGGAGAAAAGCAGTTGAATTGTGAAGGCCTCGATAAAAAGTGACGCTGGTTTATTCTATACCAATTCGAAAAATAAGTAGGCCTATACAGGTAGCAGTGTATGCCAAGTGCTACCGGTAAGCTAGCGTACTAGGCTACCGGGAATGGTTGCATCAACGCTGAGCGATTTGCAGCTGGTTTCGATTCATGTTTATTAGTGGGTATGAGAACACGGATAGCTTTCAATCCTTTCATGGCTTTGTCCACCACTAGCTTCTCACCGTTTTTTATCTTTTGGAAATCGAAAGAAGCTTGATGAAGGGTTTTTATCTCTGGAGCTTGAGCAGTTGAATGCCGAACAGCACGAGAATGGACTGTTTTTTTTTTCCGTGGCACACTATCTGGATCCGTAGATTTTTTCCTGGTTTCTAAAAATGCTCAGCCAACTCGGTTAGTGATTATCTCCGCTTAGCAATTCATTTTCAAGCAGTCTAAAATGTGGTATACCTAGCTTAATTGTTTCAATGTTAAGATTTGGAGTTTGACGCCAGGTAAAGTTGCTTCGCCAGCTAGTGGTTCAATTAGACTCAAAGCAGACCTATAGAGAGTGAAGAGAAAGTCACAGGAATACTTAAAATGCCTATTTCAAGCTTTACCTAGCATAGCATAAGAACTGTTGCGTAAATAAGAAGAAAAGTTCAGAATTTCAAATATTTAGAGACGCTTTTTTTCTGTTTTAGCTTTTATTTTGCTGTTAAACCCTTTTTTAACTCCTTGCAAAAAGTTTAAAAAAATAATTTTTTTCGAAATCGTTGTAGCGTCTGCGCTTACCAAGAGCTCCAGCAGATTCGAGAGAGGTTTTTTTTGTGGACCACGTCACAATGGTTTTTGCAGGAGTGAGCCTACTGTATAGATAAGTATACTGTGGTTTAAGTAAGGATAATTAATTATGCAGCTGACCAATTTTCATCAACATGCAAAGAAGCCGTTGATGCTATCAATATTGAGCCAATATAGAAAAAGAATGACAATAAATGAATGAAAAGGTTTTAAGGCAGTAGCTACATCGGTAGAACTAAACATCGTATGGGACCGTATGGGACCGCATGGGACCGCATGGAACCGTATGGGCACCGTATGGGCACTTATGGAACTGTATGGGACCGTATGGGCACTTATGAAACCGTATGGGCACTTATGGGATCGTATGGGCACTTATGGGACCGTAAAGGCACCGTATGAGACCGTGTGGGCTCTTATGGGACTGTATGGGCACCGTATGGGCTCTTATTGAACCGTATGGGCACTTATGAAACCGTATGGGCACCGTATGGGGACTTACGGGACCGTATGGGACCATGTGGGCTCTTATGAGACTGTATGGGCATCGTATGGGCTCTTATTGAACCGTATGAGCACTTATGAAACCGTATGGGTTAGGGTTAGGGTGCCCATACGGTCATACAGTCAGGGTTAGGGTTAGGGTGCCCATACGGTGATACGGTCCCATACGGTGTTTAGTTCGACCCTGTTTGTGTAGCTCTTGTGAAAGAGGGGAGTACTCTCCTGGGAGACTTCTAACACTTATATATGTAGATTATGTAGATAGGTTTTTTACACCGAAAGGGTGTTGTAGTTTTCAAAACAAAAGCATCAGTCTTGCTTGTTTTATGGCAGTAAAACAAATAATACGGCTCTTTGTTTACATTTCACAAACATGTTTAAAAAGTGCGCACTGGAAACAAATTTTGCGCAATATGTAAAGCGTCAAACTAGTGAGTGAATGAACAATCTTTGTGTAATTTATTACTATTTAGCATGCATATTGCAAAAAAACGTGATGTGATACAGCAAATCCTAGTTCAGGTTCGGATTCAGCATCCCCAAATTAAAGTCCATGCAAGAAAAAAAACTTTTTTTTTGTTGACCAGTGTTATTAATTATTATTAAAGAATAAATTGTGTGGTTTTTGATAATGTTACAACAGAATGAAATATATGTCACTCTTGTACAGGTGTAGGTATACAGTATACTGAACTTAAGTATCGTAGCCTTTTTGTGACATGAGGATAAATGTGCTAGAAAAAACTTATGCTAATATTTTTACTAAGTCAAGTAATATATCACATCTGTATTTGTTGCTCAGTGTATTGATTGCTATAGTGATGTTTTTGTGTTAATTGATGTTTTTGTAATGGCAAATGCTTGGACACTGTCTAGTAGCGACGAAGAGGAAAATGTTGTCTTGTTGCCTTCTTCAAGTTCGACCAAGTTGTTTGTCAATCCCTCTACTGCTGAACAAGCCAAACACGAGGAAACAGACCAGGATATTTGCCCGTTTGGTAGAAAATGTTACATGAAAAATCCAGCTCATTTAAAACAGTTCTTTCATCCTCCCAAAAAGCGTCCTGTTGAATCAAGGAAAGAATTTGCTTCGCAGAAGAAGATGCTTTGCTATAAACCTTTGCCAAATTTAGCAAACAAAGATCTCTCTAAACTGTGGGCTGCTGCTGCACCTAATTATTTCTTTTTTACCACTTGCAATGGGATAGCAAGTGAATATAATTATTCCATAAAAACTGCTGGGGGTTGGTCAATGGGAATTCGAGATATATTGTCTGAAGAATTTGGCGTGTTGAAAGAATCTGCTCAATTTAATTATTGCATTGACATTGGTTGGTTGATGGATCAATATCCAGCAATTGCTAGAGATAAACCTGTGCTTGTTGTGCATGGAGAGCAAGGCAGTGGTAATAAAAGATTATTGACTGAGGCTGAGCAATTTCCCAATATCAAACTATGTAAAGTGGAGCTTCCACCATACGGCACTCACCATACAAAGATGATGCTTTTGCATTATTATGGAGCTTTGCGAGTTATCATATCAACTGCTAACCTGGTGCCTCAGGATTGGGACAAAAAATCTCAGGGATTTTACATGAGTCCTTTGTTCATAATAGGAGACAAGAGGATAATTGATAACCAGAGCAAATTTAAATGTGATCTGCTGCAATATCTTCATGCGTATAAGAAAAAAGATTTGAATAAATGGATTGAAATAATTGAACATGCTAACATTTCACTAGCAAATAATATCAGACTAGTTGCTTCCGTTCCTGGCAGGCATTCTGGTCAGTCTTTGTCATCTTGGGGCCATATGAAGTTACGCAAAGTTTTAAGTGCTGAAATAAAACCTATTGATCACAGCTGGCCCATAGTTGGTCAGTTTTCAAGTATTGGATCTTTAGGTTTGAGTGATGATAAATGGTTGTGTTCAGAATGGTTAACAAGTTTGTCAGCTTCCAATCAGAAGAAATTATGCAGGAGCTCAAGCAAAAAAACCCCAATAAAGCTGATATTCCCCTCTGTTGATGATGTGCGTTGCAGTTTGGAAGGTTATCCAGCTGGAGCTTCTTTGCCATACAGTTCTACCAATGCGAAGAAACAAAAGTGGTTAGTTAGTTATTTTCATAGATGGAGAGCTGAACACATTGGTCGCACACATGCTTCTCCTCACATCAAAACATACATGAGGATCTCGCCATATGATACCAACGTAAGAGTTGCTTGGTTCCTTATGACCAGTGCCAATTTGTCAAAAGCTGCTTGGGGAGTTTTAGAGAAGAAGTCCACTCAACTTGCATTGCGTTCGTATGAGCTTGGTGTATTATTTCTACCTGTGAGCCAGGATCAAGTGCCAAGTAATTCCCAGCAGGTTCAAGATAATTATTTTCATGTTGATTTTACTTCAAAGTATAAGAATAAGCTCTGCCTTCCTTTTTCCATCCCATTGACGCCATATTCCATGCAAGATAAGCCTTGGATCTGGGATGTAGCTCATGACAACAAACCTGATCGCCATGGCAATGTGTGGGTTCCATCAATCTGAGCGCAAATATGGATGTAACTGTTTGCAAAGACTTTCAAAACTTGTTGTCTATGCGCAATCTTTTTTTTTTCTTTGCAGACTTCTGTTTGGAGGAATTAGCCTGTTAGCTTGTGCTTAAACTTCAATGCAGTATTTACTATTACCATTCGGATGTTGGTTAGGTTTAATTTTGGTCTTTAGAGCAACTTCTGCCTTCAATCCAACATGGTTTAAAGTAAGCATGTTGTTGTAGCATTGTTTAAGCAAAACTTGACATTTTGGCAGAAACGCGTCATGTTTGTTTGTTGAATTTATTTGGACATCTGTGATCAGGGCCGTCGACAGCCAATAGAGGCCTGGGGCCACATAGCAAAAAAGGGCCCCTGTTTTATATATTTATAGCGAAAATTGGTTGCAAAACGAATGTTACTCACGCAGTTTTCCGCTAAGCTCACGATCAAGTTAAAAAACTTAGGTAATAGTGTCTACTTGCAGATGCAAAATGGGGCCCCTCAGAAGTACGGGGCCCAAGGCCAAATAGCCTCCCTGGCCCCCCTCTCCATTGGCCTGTCCGTAATTCAATGCATGATGATTGATAAACATAAAACGATAAAATAAATCACAAATAAAGGACAGGATGTCTTCAAATTGATCGTAGGGTCTTGGAGTAAGCAGACACCCTAGATTCTATAGTTATTAGTTTAATATAACTAAGAATAATTTGGTTGAAATGAAAAAAAAAAAGAGGAAATCATAATTCAATCAAATACGGTAATAATTTAAATCATGTTTGTTTTGAAAAACAAGAAAACAAAATAAATTGATACAGTTAACTGCTGGTTAAATAAATTGATTTCAGTAACCCTCAGTCGGAAGGTTTTAAAATATTTTTTGAGACTACGTGAACGGCATTTTGTGATGTAAATCGCTACCCCAAGGTATTAAATGAGCATTGTAATTTGGATAATCTGTATCTTGGTATGTGATAATTATATTCAATAATTTGCCTTTTGGTGGCAATTGAGTCGGATTTATTAACGTTGATGAAATAGCCCCTCAGATTAGATGGAAAGTCATTGTTAAAATGTTGAAATGCAAGCAAACCCATCATTATCAACATTTATTGGTGGTAAAGTTTGATGGAAAATTGTAAAATCATCTGCTGATGAAAGAGGGTCTAAGCTGAAAGCTACTTTATTTAATTCTTCAGATAGATCTGTTGCAAATTCTTCAAATTTACAAGTCTTATAATCTCGTATCATTGTAGTTGCTTGTTTGGTTTTGTTTTTTTTAATTATGTATTAGAATGAAGACAGACAAGTGGTCTGATACATCACTCAAGAGAATATTGGATGTGATATGTTGCGTAATACTATTGGTGTAAATATGGTCAATAAGTGTGGAGCTTATTGAAGTTATTTGAGTAGGGTGTTTAATCAAAGGGAGGCAACCAGAACCACAAAGCATGTCTGCATAATCTTTAACATTGCTTTTTGACTCACAGTCCAACAAGTTAATATTCACATCACCACATATGAAATATTGTGTGTTATTCCTGTTTAGTGTTGTCAGGGTTAGTTCAAGTGATTTGCTAAAATTGGTGAAATCTTTTTGCGGATGTCTATATAAAACGCCGAAGACTTTTTTTGTTTTATTTATATTAGCAGTAATCCATGAATCTTCACATCCCTCAGTATAAAGTTGATATTCTGTTGTAGATTGGAAAGTCAAAGTTTCTTTGTGTTAGAATTATTTTGTGTTACACCACCTGCATTTGTGTTAGAATTATTTTGAATAAAATTATAGCCTTGAAGTTGCATTTTAAATTCTGGTTGTAGCTTAGTTTCAGATATGGCTATTATTTCTGGTAACTTTCCAAGTTGTATCACAATTTTCTCAAGTTTTTCACTTCGTGTGTTGATGTGCAACACGAAAAAGTCGTTACTGGTACCATGTTGTTTATGAAAATTTTCTGGTGTAATGTAACTGTTTGGAAAGTCACATAGGTGATCAAGATCATCCGACATTGACAAATTGGACAAAGAACGTTTTTGATCACTTGAGTGGAGATTAGTGAATTCTGCTTCAGTTAAGTTGTGATTACGGAAAAATTTCTAATAGCATTTTACACAAAAGTATGGCAAATTGGACCCATTCATTTTGCAGCACAAACACAGTAGCCAGGACGACACTTAACAGTATAAACGTGCTGGGATGTTTTTTTTTTCTCATGAGCATTATTATTTTACGTCGTGAAGTGAATAAATAGCAACCTATGCCTAAAATAAGCAAGTGCATTGCTGAAGAATTACCGTTGTCCTTATGTTGCGTGTGTAGTAATTGCTGCTTTAAGCTGGAGTCCTACAGGTATCAATGTTAAATAGCCATCAAAAAGCGAAAACTTCCTGAATATTGAATCAAACGATTTTTTGCCAAGTAAATAAGGAAAGATCTTCGAGTTTGCATTAGACTGCTACTAAAGGCTATGTCTATATACAATAAGCCCACTGTATACATGTTTGACTTATCTATCAAAAAGTAGGCCAGCAAATATAAATCGTTGAGGCTTGGTAACAAAAATACAGCTTAATATATATATTTTTTTGCCTTCAGAGTAGAAATATTGAACAAAAACAGCATTACAAAATTAGAAAGATAAACAAATAACACATCTCACGATGAGTCATCGGTCAAGTGCATTAGGGTATAGTTACAAACTTTGAAAAAAGGCTCAAACGTTCTAAGGGGGGCTGAAAAAAAAAAGTTTTTTAACGCCCTTGATTGTTCTCAGTACAACCCATGTTTACTTGCGGAAAGCATAATCATTGTGATAAAATTGATCATTCGACAAATTATTTCCCCTACCTCCACTTTTCTGGCGATTTAATCAGTGCTCAGGTTAAAAAGTATTTTATAATCTATTATTTGGTATTTTTTTAAGTTTGTGCTTTGAAAAGGGGGGACTGGTCCCCCTAATCCCCCCCTGGCTGCGCTGGTGAATGGATCCAATCCTAATAATAATTGAAATCATTGCATACGATGGTGGGTCAAAATTTTTTGTAAAAAAAGAGCCCCCCAGATTGTTGCCAAATATGGTATAACCAGTTTTGGCTCGTTGCCAATTGAAATGTACCAGCAACCAACACCTAGTGGTCAAAAATGGTAAAAAATTTTAAAAAATGTTGTAACTTCTAAACTACATGTAGTAGAAAGCTGATTTTGGTGTCAAGCGAAGCAGAATTAATAAGTTTATATCTACTCTAAGGGTTGAGTGCACCAATAGCGGATTAACTTTATCCTCGATTAGACTTAATCGCGGATAAGTTAATCTGTGAATAAAATTTAAGGAAAAATGGAATGCACCAATATATTTAATTCGGCGATTAAATTATCCTGAGATTAAGCAGATAATCCACTGATAATCTCAATTTCGCTGAGTCAAACTAGGCTAAACTGCTGGTTTTATGCAAATTTTTGGAGGCTACTACTGGCAGCCTAGTTCGTGGTTGTTTAAACGCAATGAACACACTGGATTGAGAATAAATTAATGTTTCAACTATAACAAAAGCCTTCCAGACTAGTTTGCTACGCGCTTGCCAGGCACAGCCAACCCAAAAGCTAGACTCATTCCAGACCGTAAAGACTCTTTATTTGCATTGTTCATCCTAAAATCTCGACTTCATTTCTAATTTTCAGAAGGAGAATAGGTTTACCAGTGAGCGGCATGGAAGTTTCACATTGTTGGTTTCATTTTGACATTTTTTCTTCGCGAAAGTTTGCAGCAGCAAATGACAAAAACCACCTAAATTCAACGATTGCCTGGATTTTTTACCTCTCCTCATATCGCTTTGCCTTGTATTGTACAGCACTTGCGCTCGACAACATGAATCGAAAACAATCAATCAATCAATTTTCTGGACCCGCTTATCCTTGGGGGGTCGCGGGGGCAGCAGCTCAAGTTGGAGCTTCCAAGCATCTCGATCCTCTGCAACAAAGAATAGATGCTCTGTTGGGAAGAAAAGGCAAGACCAACTAAGATCTTCTATGTAATCTCGCCATCGAGTTCTGGGACGGCTTCTAGGCCTTCGACCAATCGGTGTTGAACAGAGCAGTTTTTTGGCTGTTCTTTCCTGGGGCATTCGTGTCACATGTCCATACCAAAGCAGTTGCGATCTTTCTAGTCGGAGAAGCAGCGATTCGATGTTTAGAGATTCACAAATATCTGCACTTTTAACCTTGTCCAACAAGATCAAACCGCTAATTCTTCGCAAGAATCCCATTTCGGCTGCTTGAACTCGAGACCTCACTTTCTCATTCATGATCCAACACTCATGGCCATAAGTCAGAATAGGAGCATAGACCGATCTGAAAATGGATAGCTTTGCCTTGGTGCAAAGCTCCCGTTTCAGTACCACAGATCGGTGGAGCTGGCGCATTACTGCACTTGCTTTTCCGATGCGGATATCCAATTCGCTATTTTGTCTGGTGTCACTTGTGAATGAGACGCCTAGGTACTTGAATTTCTCTTGACTGTTTTAGTGGTACTCCATCAATTTGGAGAGAGCACTGCTTTGGTTGTCTGGACAGGCACATGGTTTCTGTTTTTGTTGTACTGATTTTCATTCCGGCAACAGAGCATGCATCCGAAAACCTGTCAAGAGCTTGCTGGAGACCATTTTGGGTAGAGTCGAGTAGCACGAGATCATCTGCAAATAACAGACGTTGTACAGTGCATTCACCGATCTTTACTCCGCCACAAGACTCACTGTTCTTAACTATTCTATCCATATAAATAAGGAACAGAATAGGTGAAAGAGAGCAGCCTTGCCGTAGTCCCACACTTACTCTGAAAGGTTTCGTCGTTGCACTGTTAACACGAACACAGATCTCAGAATGCATGTACAGCGACTTAATGGCAGTTAGTAACTGGCCATCAATGCCATACTGCAACAGCACCGCCCAAAGCTTGTCTCTATAAATGCGATCATATGCTTTTTCAAGATCAACAAAACATGCATTGACCTCTTTTGCATATTCCCACAACTTCTCAAAGATTTGCTGCAAGGCAAAGATCTGATCCATTGTGCTTCGGCCAGGACGAAAGCCACACTGAGCATCTGTTAGCTTAGGCTCGACTATTTCACGGCATTTCTTTTCAAGGCATTTGGCATAGACCTTACCCGGGACACTGATGAGAGATATGCCCCTATAATTGGTGCATTTTCTCTTGTCTCCTTTCTTGTGGATAGGTATTATCACACTAGTTTGCCATTGCTTTGGTGCTTGCCCAGTACTACATGCCACCTTACAAACACGAGTCAGCCAACGAACACCATGTATGTTCATTGCTTTTAACATTTCAGGTCTGATATCATCCTCATCAGGTGCTTTTCCAGTTTTCAATGATTTGATTACTGCATTCACATCTGCTTCGGTTATGTGAATATCTTCCTCAACCTGTTCTTCGTGAATTTGTATCGGTGTAGCATCAACTGGGTTTAAAAGATCACTAAAGTAGTCTCTCTACCGATTCAAAATAGCATCTTGATCTTTCAGAGTCACACCATTTGAATCTTCGATAAAGAGAGCGGCTTGAGGTCTTTTTCCACGCAAACGGCGAATGGTCTGCCAGAACACTTTGTTTGCCGTTTTGAAATCATCGTCTAACCTTTCTCCAAATTCCTTCCAGGCCCTTTGTTGATGAAATTCCCACAACATCAAGGCGATACTTTTGGGCTTCGCAAACAAGCTCCTGCTCTTTTCCTGTCAGTGACGAAACGTTCCAGTTCCCGATAGCTAGATCCCGGCAGTTTGGTCCAACTCGAGTACGTTTTCTGTGCGCTGCCCCCATTTGCCTCCCCAAACGCTTAGCGACTGCGTTGGTGGGTTTCCGGTGACGGTCAGCTTGTGGGGGAGACAGTAGCTTATTTTTCGAACGAATCCCTCTGCCTAAAACTCGAGCGCGGACCTTTTTATCCTGCGCGCCGTCCGATGCAGCATGAATATTGTTATTACAACTTTCCATTTAGCTACAGCATTGGATTGCTACTTGGTCTGTTTCTCTCCTTCGACCTTACCACCATGAGTGACCCTGATGGAAGTGATTAAACACTACCGACGGCGTTGCTCTAAGGATCATTGAAAACTCAAACCTCCCCACCACGTTAAGGTGACAATCCATAGGAGAGGATCGAAAACAATACGTACGATTGTTACGAAATCAATGTAATTGAGTAGCATGGTTGTCTGTGCATAAAAACTTGGGTTTAGCTAGTCAGCGTGGAGCTGCGTGTAATCGCTCAGCCGGTAAAACAATCTGTTGAAGAAAAAGTGAAACAGATTGAGGTACCTAATGTATTAGACTCAAATCAAATACTCAAGCACGATAGATAGTCCATCAGCAATGCAGGGCTAGGCTACTTTTCAGTTACGCTTTTGTACTCCGAAGGTCAACGGTTATCCGTTTTGCTGCGCGTTCCCTTTTCCGTGCTTTGCCAATATTTATTGTACTGATAGCGATGTGTGTTTCTAACATTTTGAAGTGCGGAAAAAAAAACGAATTGAAATGAAGTGGCAACATCCCCTTCTAGGCTTTCCAGATTATGGCAACCCATTGACCATTGTGGGTCAGTAAAACCGCTATTGTTCATTCCAGATTGTGTTCTTGCGAAATAGTGACTAAAGCTACAGCTTTGGTGCTTAGCTTAGCCTATTATGTAGATAGTAATAGGTTAAACAAAGTTAATCCACTGTTAAACCCACCCAAACCCTAGGATTAAATTTTAGCCTATTTAATCCACTGTTTAATTCGCTGTTGAACTTAATCATGCTTGGTGCATACCAAATTCGAGTAAATCCTCAGGTAATCCATGGATAAGTTTAGTCCGACGATTTTCTACGTTAGTGCATTCGGCCCTTAAAGGACATTTTGCGCTATTTTGCTTCGAAATAAGTTATTTATAAAAATCACAAAATATCTGATATTTTACATCAACATGGGCCTTTTGTTAGAACTATAGTTGCAAAAAACAACTTTTATGTAAGAAAAATTTGTTTCTGAAAACTTGACGTTTTTTTTTAACTCCACGTCTTAGCACATGTTTTTGTGGTAGGCTAATCAATGTATATCTATCACATTAACCCTGCTCAAATCTAGTTTTAGACCATTCTTGAAAAACTTTTCAAAAATTGCAAGGGTTTTTTCTTTAGTTTGCCAAACTTCTTCGGTATCATACCATCAATTAGGGTAACTTTGCAGGCCATGTTTAACTTTGCACAAATCAGTATTTAGTTTTTGTGAGTCATAAAAAGGTTTAAGAACAAGGTTTTGACCAAGGTAAAGCGACATTGGCATTGGTTCATTGGTAGTTAAACAATTGCTAGGTTACCTCAAGTCTGTTATCAATTTTTTTTTGTTTTTCTTTAGTTGGGGATCAAAGGGAAAGATTAATCTGTTGCAAACTTTTCCTTGCCGAGCCAATTCTTGAAAGTCTATGCACTCCAAAATCAACCAACATCTAGCAAAGTTATTGAAGGGAAAAGTTTTTTTGGTGTAAACTCACTGTAGCAAAAATAAAAATGTTGGCTCTGAATTTTCAATGTCAACTTATTCAGTAATTAAATATTGGGGTAAATTTGCACATGGTCATTTTAGGGTGCAACTTTCTCAAAGGTTACCAAAGGAGTTACGAAAGTTGTCGAGAGGGGAATACTAGACAAAAGGAGAGAAGCATTGCATATTCATGTAATTAGAACCACAGCTTGATAACTCTTTGATGTTATTCAAATATATTGCTTTTTCTATTTTATGTATTGCCTTTTGGGTGTTTTTTAAATATTTTTGTGGCATGCTTATGTAGCAATTGTTTATTTTTGTTTTTTTGTACATATCAGTAGACTGAATCTTCAAAACTAAGTTTTTATGACGCTGTCGGGCTGTCTGCGAAAGAGTACCGGTACCATGTGATATAGCTTGCATGTGCAGCCCAATGACAGACGCTTATGATGAAACTTAGACTGAGTTGTTGATGTTATATTACGTTGGTTTTATCTTTGTTATTCCAGTATCTATTCTTTGAGATGCTTCATTAGACATATTGTTGGCATTTAAGACATAATGGTGTCTGTTGTTTTGCTCCTTGTTATAGTTACTGGTATTACATCAAAAACTATTGTAAAACTCACCATGTTTTATGCTGTATCTGTTCAATAACAGTTTAAGCAACACATCTGTGCAATGTTACCAATAGCTAGGCGTTTCTTTTACCATTAATTGTTTCTAAACATGGTTGGTTAAGATGGTGATTTCTTATTTGTGCAAAGTTAACCCAAAATAGGGGGAAGTTTGCGCAACAAAAAAATAATAAAAGAATAGTGATAACAAGTTTTTTGTCCAAATGGTTGTTCCAAATAAAAGATTGACCAGACACTTTCCCATTCAATCAACATTTGTGGAAATAAACTCAACACTTAAAAAAAATTTTGTTTTTAAATTGTACAAATTGTGCTAAGTTACCCCAGTTAACTGTGCATTCTTCAAGCCCATGAATGAGTAGATTTAGTGTTTTGTTATATGCTTCGTTAGCTGTTTCGTCACAATTTGCATTAACAAGTGAGTTTTCTAAATGTGCAACCCTTAAGATAAGATCGTTCAGTTCACAAGCATCTGCTTTCTCATTCACTTTCAATTCAAGTTTAATATACTTGGCTGAAAATTCGTTGTATTTTTCTCCATAGTATCAAGAAGTTGACTTAATGATTGAATTGAAATGAGAACTGAATCAAGCTTTGGCACCATACTCTGATATTTTTTAGCAGCAGCCATATCAAACCAGGCTGAGCTGATTTTTTAGCAACTTTTCATCATGTAAAAACATTCGTTGCTGAATGTTTTTTTGAATTGATGGAAATTATTGTAGTTTGCAACGGTCTTTTTGCATGTCTTGATTTACGCAATAGGGTGTAGTGAAAAAAACTTTGTTTGGAATTTCAAAAAAGTGGTTTCCCCGTTTGTGGCAAATGGGCCAAAAATGACACTGAAAGGGATTAAGAGAAAAATGCACTTCACTTATTTTTCAATATCTTAGGATTGAAAGCTTGTAGAAACGTGGGAGTAGTGCCAAAATTTTTTCTTTCAATAGAAAAAATCAAACAAAGCACTTGATTTTTGGGTTTAGACCCCCTTTAAGGTTGTGACTGAAGCCTCTGGTAAGTGATCAGAAATGAGAAAAAATATGCGCTATTTTGTCAAAAACTAAATCGCGCTTGATCATAAAGAAGTTCAATGCTTTAGCAACAATTTGTGGTTGCACCAATAAACACTGACCTAGCGTAACTTTAATAATAATTATATTGTTTGATTTGGCTGCTTTTTTTTGTATGCTTGTGTATCAGTTTCATTTCAGGTAAAATTAAAGGGGAACTGAAGAGCAAAACTTTTTTCAGAAATGGCATTAAAAATTACACTGAGTTCTATACTGACTGCAGAAATTTTCAATCATTTTTGTATTAACCAGAAATTAAACGTTAAACTTGTGATCATGACGTCATGGAGGTCTGTGACGTCATTGAACAACGCGTGGATTACAGACAGTGGTAAGGTTTGCGTAGTTGCGTGCGTGCAGTGGTGCGAAACGTATAGACCTCCATGACGTCATGGTCACAAGTTTAACGTTTGATTTCTGGTTAATCAAAAATGATTGAAAATTTCTGCAGTCAGTATAGAACTCAGTGTAATTTTTAACGCCATCTCTGAAAAAACAGTTTCGCTCTTCAGTTACCCTTTAATGTCTATTGCCATGTAGTTTCTCGGTGATATTTGCAATAGCATGGTTTTTGAAAAATTGTAGTTGAAACTTTGACCAAAACCTGCACCCCTTAAAATTTTAACTTTTTTGGTGTTGCGAATAGGACGTCAATAGCTTCAGATTTAAATCAAAACTTGTGTATAATTCAGCAAACTTTAAGCCCTGACTCGACCTTCGAATTGGTGGAATATTTGACTCGGTTGCTAGGTCATCTAGGGGGTCAACACCCAAAACCATTTTCGGTGTCATTTTTGGTCCATTTGCCACAAACGAGAAAACCACTTTTTTGAAATTCCAGAAAAAGTTTTTTTCACTACACCTTATTACGCAAGTTAAGTAAATAAGTTAAGAGTTGTGTATTTACGATTATGTTAAAAAAAAAGGCAGTGTCTTTTTTGCTTTTAACGACTTAATGGTAAGTTACGGTAGCCAATCAGGATCTGCCAGCAGAAGATCCTTAGATGCACTCTCACCTTGTAATTTACTGATGATACGCTCTCACCTTGTGATGGGGACCCCAGATATTACTTCAGCCCCCCCAAAACTATTTATATTGAAATGATGACGATACATTAAACCTAGTGGTTTATATTTTTTTGAAGATAGATAGCTGCTTCCAATACTCGAGTTGAGGGGGGATGCCATTCCCCCAGAAAACAACACCATCCCCCAATAAAATGTTTTAGCATATGCCATAACCTTTTAAGTATAATGACCATCCCTCCTTACACCTGTGTGAAAAGTTGCACCATCCCCCCATAAGTGTTTTTACAACTTGAGCACTGGCTGCTTCAATCAATGTTAAGTATAAATCTCAAGACTAAAAATATTTTAGATTTGCATCTTATACTAAAGGCATAAGTGGTTTCAATTTTCACTGTTAGACCATGGTTAGACAGACTGATGTCTGAGTGTTGTGCAATTGTACATAAATGCAGTTAACAAAATTTGTATAATAAAAACACAAACGCTGGTTAATAAGCAACCACAGCCATTATAATGAGACAATGGATTCAGAGCTCTATCACGCAGAATTGTGATGGCTGAAAGCCAATTAGACCTGACTCTGCTGGCGTAGGCAAAAGTTAGAACATAAATGATCTTATCAAGTTTTTTTTTCTGTGGTAAATTGGAAAAGTAAAAGAGGAAAGATTTGGATTACGTTTTCTTCATTCTAAAAATAATAAGCAAATTACACCGCGTTTTCCTTTAAAACCCTAAATACTCAGCGAGAATCACTTCATGTAAAAGGTTTGGAAAGTAATAAGAATAAAAAATTAGAAAAAAAATTGGGTTGATTTTTCAGCCCCTCTCCAAAATTTAAAGGTTGGCTTTGGCCGCACCTTGTAATCTACTGATGACGCGCTCTCAGCTTGCACATGACGCTCAAAAACAGTGATGCGTTTCCACACTATCCAGACACATGCCGTAGGATCAATTTACTGCCGGCAAAATGGACCAAGAAGCTGTTTCGTTGTTGAAATAGGCAAAATTGACACTGGCTATAAAAAAAGCTGAAAGAAATTCAAGGTCAAGTTAGTGATAAATGAAGATTCACTTCCATGATCAATTATCTAGTAGCTTGAGAAGGTAAGATCTTTTGCTTTTGCTTTTGAAAAAGACTAGATATCTTGTTAAAATCAAGTTCTCTTTTTTAAACGTAATAACCAACGTTTTTGTTGGAATTTTGCAATATTTTAATCACTAATTACCGGTACCTTGCTGCATTTTTGTTATTCTCAAGTACCAAAGTATCGTATTTTCATGGTTGTGCAACATTGAGACGATAATGTTCTAATTTTTAGGTCTTCAATTTTGATTTTTTAGACTTAAACTTTAGAGCAGTGTAGTCAAAAATAATGAAGAGTATATAATCGTTTTCACAGATGTAGAAAACCTGGTTTGCAAGAGGACCCCAGTGGAAATTAAAGATGAAGATCGGGCACTCACAAGTGTTAAACTTTGGCTCTAAAATAACAGTTTAAATATCAAAATTGAAGACCTAAAAATTGAAACACTATCATTGAAATATGTTGTGCAATGATCAATATGCGTGAGAGTAAGACAACTGCAACACAGTAATCAGTGATTAAAATACCAAAAAACTAAAAACCAGTAATAACTTATGTTAGTCTTAAATTTTATGCTAATCGCTTTTGGAATTCCTAAGTCAATCTGTTTCAAGGTTTTTCTATCAAATATTCTCTGATTTTATGATTCTTCACAATATTATATAATATTTCTGCAGCACGTATGCAAAGATCAAATCGGGTCATTTGAACCCTAGAAAATAAAAACTACTATTAACTTGTGTTAGTCAAAAATTTATGCTAAATCGCTTTAAAAATTCCTAAATCAATCTGTTTCAAGGTTTATCATATCAAATATTCTCTTATATTTTTTCATCATAATATTATATGATATTTTTGCAGCACATACCTAAAAGTTAATTGAGGTTAAATTTGATCCCTTGGAAAACGATTGACAGGTTTCCCAGCCACTCGGGAAAACAGCGAAAAATACTTTTTGCTTTTCCAGACAAGAAAAATCAGGGATTCTGTCAAAAATGTGAAATATCAGGGAAATTAAACACTGCATAGTAGGAAACGTTTTTTAGGGATTTTCTTTACCGGGCATAGTGGGCTAGGCTAACTATTTCAGAAACTTGTTCTTCCGGTAATAATCAAAGACAGAGACTAATGCAAGAACTCCAACTTTTTTATGGACGTTTCGCTCCGCAATTTACGCCAAGCTTCTTCAGAATAACAGGTGCCAGGGTGGAAAATCCAGCCCTGGCAGAGAACAGCAAAATAGTAACACTTCTTAAACTGAACTGATTATGGTAAAGCAAAAAGTATGATAGAAATATTGTGAACTGTTGCGTCATAAGGACAATAACTATTAAATGGAATGAATTATCAAGTGTAGAGGTACAAAAACGGAAAAAAACAATTTGGCATAAGAATTACTAAAACAATATTTGATAAACTTGTGAAATCTTATCACCATCAGACCTGTTCATAACATTGGGTCGGGAGTTAATGAACCAAGCTTCAGAAACAAGACGTTTGGAGTAATTGTTTTCCACCTTCAAAATATTTGCATTTATGTCCAATCAATATTGAGTTCCAATTCCATTGCGTGTACGCAGAGGGCAGATTGTTCTGGCTTTTGGTTGAGGGTGGCCCGTTTGTGTTCTGCCAAACGTGACTTAAGGCCTCGTTTTGTCTGTCCAATATAAACAAAGTTGCAATCCAAATAGGGGATTTCGTCGATAATACAGCCAACATCTTCGGAGGTATATGGATCTTTGGGTAATGGCAAAACATGGCGAATGGTATGCACAGGTCTCATGGCAATGTTGACCCCCGCCTCGTTTAGAACTCCTCTAATTTTTTCTGATGTGCCTTGAACGTAAGGAATAGAAGTGAAATGTTTGTAAGGGGAATCCTGATAGCATGCCTTCCTAGGCGAGAGAAAAGTGGTCCGTTAATAGTACACCTGTTACATATTAGGGAAATCTCAAAAAATTTAAGAATTTGAAGATCAGGAAAAAATCAAGGAATTCTTTCAACTTAACCTACCAGTTAACTTTTTTTTTTGACTGACTGGGACTAGGCTAGTCAGATTCAGTTTCATTTTGTTTGTAGTTGTGGTCATGGTTGGCTAACGTGGAGACAAAATGTTGCTGATTTGTTAATATCTATAGGCTTAAATAACGTCGTACTGATTCAGTCGTACCTATCATCGAAAGTTTAAAACACCATAAGCCAAAAAGGGAGTTCCGCCCCTGCTCTCAGAGCCTAATTGTTGTTTTAACTTTTCAGTTTTCAACATAAGGCAGATTCTAATTTTAATCGTTTATAACTTGTCTAATATCAAAGTTATGTGTGGTATGTTGTTATTATTTAGTTATAACACCTTTGTTATTTTTAATTTGTTAGTGCTGTCACTACTGTGTTACTGCGTATTTACATATTGCAAGTTTTTAAAAATTTGCATATCTTATTATACTTGTGCAAGTTTCGAAAAGAGTGGCTGACAAAGTATGAGTACAAGAAGTGGATACAAGAGCGTGCAGGCGATAAAAAAGCATATTGCAAGGTGTGTACAAAGTCTGTTGATTTGAGCAACATGGGCCAAAGAGCTTTGATATCACACATGCAGAGCAAAAAGCATTCTGATTCAGTAGCAGTACAATCAGGAACAAGTGCATTACAATGTATTGAAGCATGTTTTAGCACTAGCAGTACTAGCAAAGCCGTTAATAGTTCATCTATTACTGATCGTCACGTAGCTCAGAAGACTATGATGATGGAAGAAGTTTAGTATCAGCACATGTGATTACTAACTATGCAATTACAGCGGAAGTTGAGAAAGCTTAAATTATTTGGGCAATCAGGACTGTTGTAGGTCATATTTCATACTATGCTAACAGTGACATTGGTGATGTATTTCGTGTTATGTTTCCAAACACTGCAGTAGCCCAAAAGTTCAGCAGTTGCTTATCAACTAAGTTGGCTTACCTCATTACTTTTGGTATTGCTTCTTAGTTTTACGCAGAAGCTAGTTAACAAAATTCGAGCATGTAAGTGCTACGTTGCTAGTTTTGATGAGTGCTTGAATGAGGTTTGTCAACGAGGACAAATGGATATTAATATTCGCTATTTTCATCAGGGTAAGGTTTTGTCCCAATAACTAGACAGTCAATTTTTGGGTCATTCAACAGCCGTTGATTGTTGCCAGCTAAATTCATATAAGCTGTTGCAAGTCAGTATGATGGCCCTAACGTCAATTTAAAGTTTATGCAGGAACTTGTTAATGATAGAAAACGCTCTGACCCTCAACTACCCGGAGTGTTACAGCTTGGCACTTGCACCTTGCATGCTATTCATTTGACTTTTTCTACTGCTAGTAATGATAGTGAATGGGGTTAATCAAGTTGTTTCGTGCACTGTGGTATCTTTTGCATGATTCTCCTGCCACACTTGAAGATTTTCAATGCATAACTAAAAGCAATGTTTTTATGCTTCAATTTTGTTCTGCTAGATGGGTTGAAGATGTACGTGTTGCTGAAAGGGTTATTGAAACATGGCCCAATGTTGTAAAGTATGTAAATGAAACTTAAAAAAAAAGGACATTCTTATGGTGGCTTCATTTCATACTGTCCACAAATATACCAAAGATTTGTTAGTGCCGGCAAAGCTCCAAGTGTTCATTTGTGCTGCAACCAGTGCTACCTTTTTTGGCTACTGATTTCCACAAGGTGTTGTGCAAACTATCATGTAGATTTGTGAAAGGATCCGTTTTAACTTCTTTCAAAGCTCTAAGAATATTTGAAACTTTTAATGTGATGGAAAAAACAGCATGATTACCGCCTGACCATATTGACTGTGGACTTGCACCTTAGAAGCGTTCTCTAGAACATCTTGTTAAATCGAAAAAAGTTTCTCCACTTGTCAAAGCAAATTTTTTATAGACTTGTTTAAAGCTCTACTCTACAATAGCCCCAAAATTTTTGAGAGATCTCCGTTGAAGTATTTGTTTGTGTGGAACCTTCAAGCTTTTGATCCTTCTTTTGCCATGCGTAATAAAGAGACTGCAGCTGAATGTATGAAAAGCGTTTTGCACAAGTTGATAGATGTTACATGGAAAAAAGAATGTGAATGTGATATGATAATGAATCAGTTTCGGCAGCTTCTTGTTATTCTTGACAAAGATAATAAGTCAGAATGTGAATGCTTCTCAGTTAAAGAGCGCTTGGATAGCTTTTTTTATTCAGTGGATAACTTGATCACAACAATTGCATTTCAAGAAGGATTGGTGGGAAGTGATTCAACTCCTTCTAAAACTGTCACACGGTCAAGCAGCAGAAGAAAGAGGATTTTCTGTCAATAGCTCCCTCCTTCAGCCTAATTTTAAATCACACTCTTTAGTAGCACAAAAAATAATTTATGACTCGGTAATAATAACTAAACAACATATTGCCAAGTTTCAAGTTACCCGAGAATTATTAAGATGGTGCAGCTTGGCTTATCGCCCATATACTGATTATCTTCAACAACAGAAAGTTAAACAAGCAAATGAAGGGAAAAGAAAGAAAAGAGTAAAAGAAGAAAATGAGCTAGTTGCAGCCAAGAAAAAGCTCAAGCAGCTAGAGAGTGCTGCCTAATCCCTTACCATCGAAGCTGACCAGCGTGCTTTGAAAGCTGAGAACGAGCTGAATTTCACCCTTTTCGCCAAATCTAATGCTTTAAGATCAAAAGCTAAGCTAATGTAGAAAGATATTGACAAGCAAATGTGTGTTGTAAAAACTTGGAATGAAAACTTACAGAAAGTTTAAATTGAAGATATGAGCATTTTTCTTAAAGATCTTATGAAGGACCCGTTGATATGTGATAAGGAGAGTGGAGTTGAATTTTTTTCATTCTATTGTTGCAATGTTGTTTCAATTCATTTTCTTTTAAATGTACAATCAAATATAATGTGATTTTGTTAATATTAAGTGCTAGCTAAAACATTTTTTTAGGTTGCAACCCAATAAAGCGCCAGCAGTATTTACTTTGCTTGAAGAACTGCGCCTCAATTAACAATAATAAGTTTAGGCGCTTTGCAAGTTCTGGTAAGTTGCACTTCAGATTGCACTTATCTCTGGAAAAACATGATAATCCTGTTTAACCATGAATAACTGAAAACTACGCTATGCTTTTGAATGAAATTTGGCACATGTCATGAGCATTTAGCTCCAGTCAAGTGACAAAATTTTCTGCTGAAAACATCTATTAATTCAGCTCCGTAATAACAATAAACACTGTAGTACAGGTAAAAAAATACTTTGTATCAGAAGCAATGTATTAGAGCATAATGTTCCACGGAACACTGGTGTACTGCAGCGAAGCAAAGCTACTTATCCACAAATCATTCTGTTTTTGATTTAAGTGCAAAATTCCTTAGGGTGAGTACATCAGTATTAAAAGTGTTAGAAATGATGCCTGAAGTTATTGTTTAGCAAGACCTAGAGTTGGAATTAACTTACAGTGCTTTCAACAAATTTAGAGACTTCTGCAACACTCAAACCAAATTCAATCTTGTGTTTAAGAATTTTGCTTACTTTTGGTTCATCATATTGTCACTTGTGACGTAATTATAATGTCATGTTTATCAAAACGTGACAAATAAATTGGAAATTGAAGGGCAGCTGGTGTGATATTGTACGAATAATAAATTGACAAATTTTATTTAACATCTAATGCTTGTTTTGATGAAATGTTGTCATTGTAAAACCTTACAAAATCAATAAAACTTAACAGTTGATTGCATTTGGTTGTACATTTGAGCCACAATTTTTTATTTGGAAGCTGTACTGTTTATAATTTCACAAAATGACGTCGTAGATGTATTTTGATGTCATGCTTACTAAGTTTCAAAAACATCATAAAACTGAGACTGTCAGAATCAGTGTCAATAGCAGCATTATGAACAATAAATAGCATCCGAAACTTTTGCTGCTTGTTTTGAATGAATAGTGCTTCCACAATATTTAGTGGTGTGCATGTTACTTTTAAAAAGAAACTAGTTACAGGTTACTTCGCAAAAGAAGTAACTGAGTTACAGTCACAAATTAAAAAAAGCTGCAGTTACTTTTGTGCATACTGCAAAAGTTGTCATCACTATTGCGTTTTAAGCCCTAGCAAGTTAAGTTGTTTGAATTACCGTATCCTATAGCCATACAAGTAGGCTTGCTGAAACCTGTGACTAATCATCACAAATGAGTTAATTTATCAACAATGCAATAATCGATGGATTATATAACCTACATTACATGTAAAATCAATAAAGCATGTTTGCTCCAATTGCCTTCTTAGAATTATCAGTTTTCTAAGGAAAAAAAAAAAAAAGACGCTGAATGGGCCGTGAGCAGTAGCACACCCCTTCACCATACAAGTCTGTTGAACAAGAGTCTTTTAAACAATCAAAGTTATTTTTAATGGGCATGTAGGTACAAGCTCCATGCAGCGATGGCGAAAGCATTTCTAAAGTGGGGGTAACCAAAAGCAATAACCAGATTTCCTTCGCCTGCAACCCATTTACAGCCTGTCCACAAGTGACATGCCCAACTTATGTGGGCTTCAGACCCACGGTTCTTGATTCTAGTTTCTGCGTCACAAGTAAATTTTTGATGCAGAAACTAAAAGCAAAAACCGTAGGTCTAAAACCCACATGAATTGGACATGTGGACAGAGTAATAATTGTGTAGCTAAAGTTTATTGCTTTAGCGACCCCAACAGCTACTGTAAATACCATAACTATCGGAAAATCGTCTATTTGAGTGCCACTGTAGGGGAAGGATCGAAAAATAGAGCGCCACACTCTAATTGAGCACCACCTGTAATGCCACTAAAGGGAAGGTGCTAAAAATGACGAGGACAGCTACACAGGGGCATGTCACTTGATTGTTCGCATTGAATTTTTGATTACTTGTTAGTAACTGTGTTATGGTAGATATTTTTTTTCTTTAAAGGGTAAATGTTAACTCTGTTATAGGTTTTTTTTTCATTAATTAAATTTATCTTTCCAAAATTGTGATCAGCTAGTCAAAACATATAACGCTATCCTCTAACTGAATACCACCTCTAATAGAGCACCACAATAGGAGAAGAGAAGGGTTGAAAAACCTGGCTTAGACGCTACCAATTGCTGGTTTGCCTTTTTGATGTTAAGATGCTCAATTTGACATTGGCAAGTCGCAAGTTAATTGTTTTTTTGCTATAGAAAGATTACACTTGGGGTCCCCCTGCTTCCGCCCGCCCACCTATGGCTCCATGGTACGTGTATAGGTACGAGCTCCATATAAATAAGGGCATGTAGTCAAAAAAAAAATTCAAAAAGCTTCTTACTGAGGATTATTGAAATTGATTTATTTAATGAGCAGTTAACGGTATCTATCTTTTCTTTTTAAAGAACGAACAGGAATTAAGTTGCACTTTGTTTCCACTATCGTGTCCTTTTCTTTTTCAACCTGAATTCATAACTATTGTAGCAATATCAAGCTAAATCTATGTAATCTAGGGTGCCACAAAAAAGTAACTGTAACTTTTAGGGTGGAATGCACCAACACGGGTTATCTTTTGAGTTAATTTATCTCAAGATTAAAGTAGAGTTAAAGTAAAATTGGTATGCACCAACATGGATTAAAGTTAATCCTAAAATTAAATCTGCCAAAATTGCCAAAAAGTTAATCCTCCAACATTGGTGGATTAGGTTCAAGTTAACTTTTTCTAGACTAGGCTGCCAGCTTCCAAAAGTTCCAATATGCAGATTATGCACAATTGCTACACCAAACTGCTTTTTGTTAGTGGCTCAGGGCTAGTACGCAGTGAAGCAGACTAGCTAAAGAAAAACTGTTTGCGTTTTTTTCAGTTTTGGGCCTAGCCGGCCAAGTCCAGACTCAGTGGTTGGTTTATAAGGCTACTCATGACTATATTATTTTTGAGGCTCAAAATCGCCAGCAGCCGTGGTAGACTACTTAACCAACCAACCAACACTGGGCACAAATTCTAATACTATAGCCTAGACTACAAACTGACCACTGACAAAGGTTACGAATCGATACACTGCAAACCTGCTAAGGTCTACATGGCCAATTAATACAATATCTGTACTTTTGCACTGTGCACATTAACAGGAATGCGAACTATTCTTTTCAGTAACTCTGAACTGACAAGTTGTAAAAAACAGTGAACTGGTAAACGAAAATATACTTCACCATCTGCCTCTCCCGCTGCAATCCAAAAGTTCTGCGTGTTCAATCATTATGTGTCAACTTAATATATTTCAAGCAAAAACACAATTCTGGAGCAGTGAAAAACCATTTGATTCTCCCAACAAACGAAATAAGCTTTTTCAAATGGTCACAAAAAATACGGTGCCGGTACACAAACATTACCCGTAACACCCCACAGCAAGAAAATATAAACAAAAGCAACTCAAACAATAAAAATAAACAGGTAGCGTAAAAACCCTACCCCATCCACTCCTGCACAAAAAAGCGAAGGAACATGAACTATACCTGATCAGGTATCGAACCCAACTTCAGCAACTACTGTTTCACAACACTTCTCTTTGCGTGACCGCAGCGAGACGTTACAAGCGACAATTTCTCGGTTTTATAGTCGTAGAGCTGTGACGTCACAGTTTCTTGAACTGTAAAATTAAACTGATTACTGACTCTGAAAACATAAATACGGTTGTGGCATAGTCACAGTAGAGACTGTATTTGAAACTTCTGTAAAAATAATAACTTCTAACGTTTAATGTGTGCCAGAAAAGCTCGACAAATTTGCGGAACGTTTCCCTTTAATAATTGCTTGGCATTTAATCGGAGGATTGGCAAATCTGAAGATAAATTGAGTTGGTGCGTGCGAGTTAACTTTAACTTGAGAGTTAAGTTAATCTAGATTCAGGCAACTCACGATTAGCTCTAATCTAGAGTTCACTTAACTCGCGTTGGTGCATTCCACCCTTAAAGTTCTAAAGTGGTAACTAGTTGCCTGTGACATTTTTGTCGCTGGGGCTTTATTTTATTGCTTCGCCATCAACATTTGAGAAACTTCCGTAAATTCCGAATCTTATAGAAATCGAATTTGAATTGTTTTTCAATTTAAGATGTGCAGTTTATTTTGTAAACACTGTCCAATGCTAGCAGTGACTTGTCAAAGAAACCAGCAAGATGAGGATGAGAGATCGAAAAAATATTCCACAATATTTTAGGATTCCATACCTGATTATTATATTGTGCTAATGTCAAATTTGCACAGTTGCGCTTGTGGCGCAATTATTTTCTGGCACTTGCGGAAATGCTTGCGGCGCAATAATTTTTGAGTGGTAGTGCTTGCAGCGCAACTTTCATGACTTGTGCTGCCCTCCTCTGGACAGCGATTATAACAAATTTTGGTAAACGCGTCAGTAAAATCTCGCTCTAGTGGCTCGAATTTTAAATTGTGATAACTCAAAAATCGTTTAACATTTGAAAAAACATTTTTTATTGTTTTGTATTATCGTAAGCCTTAAGATAAAATACAATTAAGTTTATTTCTAAATGCGTGGTTACAAAAATAGTTTTAAATTTTGAATTAAGCATGGAATGACCCATGCAATAGTCCGAAAGTCTGAAATGTTTTTTTCAATTCCGCAACAGCAGAATTAGTTACGGACTTGCCCAGCACTGCTAGTTACAGTAACTAGGTACAAAAGCAACTAGTTGCTGCTTACCACTTACAAATGTTTTTTACAAAAATGTTCTTTTGCATATTATAATTAGGTTTGCCGTGACTTTTCACAGCCAGACTTGCAACCTTTTGGCATGGCTTGTCCAAGCAAAATCGTCACTTACATCATTGATGCGTGTTTAGACATTAGGGTATCCTTATATCTGCTAAATTATCACTGGATAGTTGATCAATTAAGTATACAGTTTGTGTAATGGAAATAGCTTCATGCTGATGCAATATAACTAGTCATGCAAATGTTAGATTGATGGAGAGGACATCTGTGAGCTCACAACTTGCTCTTCTCTTCCTACAAACAACTCTGCGATCGAGTCTCAATGTTTGGAAAGTGAAGGCCTTGGCATGAGAGGGCGCTGTTGCGTGCGACTGAGCAAAGACATCACCATTATGGGGTAGACTTTGTTTTTGAGTAGACGAACATTTGATACAAGTGTGAGCTGTTGCAATGATGCATGTTTCCATTAAATGACAGTCAATGATTGGATTTAGCCTGAAATCAAACTGTCATTAAACGCGAAGTTGATTTAGGGATTAATGAAAACAGTTTATGAGAATGAATTAAGTGTATGTGCTTCTCATAACAAAAGTTTTGACAGCAGAGATGCATCCGGTGTGATAGTGGTACACTTTATTTGAATTTATCTAGCATAACCAAAGCTTTGATTAATTGGTGCTTCAGTTCTATGGCTGCTACATGAGAGCTATTTGCGAAAATTAAACAGTGTTTCTTTGCTTGTTGATTTGTTGGTGCTTATGCATTTCTAGTTTTCTAAAATAAAAATGACCATTTACAATCATGAATGCTCACGGAAATAAAACGCTGTACTCACTGTCACTTCAATGCAGACTTTTGCAAGTTCATGACATTTTAAATTTTGTTTGCAAAGTACAGTAAATTTAATTGATTATCTGCATGCAAATAAAATTTACATTTGGCTATAACTCTACTGCAGCTAATAATGGCAATTCAATAACAAACAAATTAGCTGAGTTTTACTACATTAAGCGAATATCTTGATACAACCTTTAACTAACGTGATTTCATCAAAGAAAGATTAAATTCAAGTTGTCGATTAAGCAAACTTTTTTGTGATGATAAAAAAAGAACCAATTACCATGTTTTCTTGCATAGAAGGCGGCATCAAATAGAAATCGCACAAATTGATTAAAAAAAAAAAAAGAAGCTGCAACGACAACATCGCTTCATTACCGATACACGACAACTGACCGCTGCAATCTGACTGCGAGTCAACTGACCGCCGCCAACTGCGCCAGGACAACTGACCGCCAAAAACGCCTAATTTATTAACAAGAACTTTTGCCACATGGAACTACAACAAATCCTGAACAAATATAATCCGTCCCTAACTGGACCTAAGCCTAACCAAACCGTAGCCGAACCTAACCCCAACCAAACCTAACCCTGACATGATCTAATCCCAATGGAACCTTACTCAGCCAACCGAACCTAACTCTAACCTACTGAACCTAACCCTAGCCGAACCTTACTCTAATTAACCAAACCTAACTCTAACTAACCGAACCTAACTCCAACTAACCGAACCTAACTCTAACTTACCAAACTTAACTCTAACTAGCCAAACTTAACTCTAACTAACTGTAACTAACCCTGACTGAACCTAACCAAACCTAACCCTAACCAAACCTAATCATGACCGAATTTACCCCCCACTATGAGTCTGTTTTCAAGCCTTGTCAAATTATTCAGTGCACAAAGTGCATTTTCGCTGCAATACAGCGCATGGAGCTGTTTTTTACGGTCAGTTGTCCTGGCAGTCAGTTGATGGCGATCAGTTGACTTGCGGTCAGTTTGCAGCAGTCAATTGTCCGTGTTCGTTCATTACTGATACCAGAAAAAGCAAACTCAAACTCTGTACCGTAAACCGGGGTCAATTGGGACACTTTTTAACTTTCGTTGCTAGCTGCAGCACACTGTATCATGTGGTCAAACTAAACTTCCCTCAGTTGGTTCCATCACCTAGAGTGTTATTCATCCCAAAAGAGAATAACTTGAATAACTGACTACAAAGCCACTTTTTTTTTATAAAATCTGTTTGTCCCAATTCACCCTGCAAAGGGGTGAATTGGGACTAATGGTGATTTTATAGTATAACCCAAGTTAAAAGGACATTGGTTGAATTGGGGTGAATTGGGACAATTTTTGTTCAAAAAAAATAATGGCGGTCAACTGTAAAAAGAATGTTTGTCTGAAAAAGCTTCACACAGCATATCATCCAGAAACAAATGTTTTAAGTAGACAAAAAACAAACGAAATTGGTAGTGTTAAGCACAAAACTGAACATAATGCATAATAAACAACTTAACATTATTGGCAGTGTAAGAACTCAAAACACTATCATTCATTTAAAAAAAATGAAAAACTGGCATTGAGAGCACAAAAGCACGGAAAAAGTAGCATCAACACAAAAGCACTTTCAGAAAGCGGGTTTCGTAAAAAATACCAGCACTTGCAGTGTAATAAACATAAAAAAAGACAATACTGTGAGGCAAATCATAGTGGGATTGGTAAATGGACAGTATTAACACTAAAAAAAAATGAGCAGAATGAGTGCGAGCACCTCACATGCTTGTACGCCAATGCAAATATCAAACAACAAAAACGAAATAAGCTGACAAGCATCACAATGTTGTGGCTAATAAATATACTTCCAACAACGACCAAATTTCTGCAATTTGGGTCGGCACTTGCAAAAGAAAACATGTTCATAAAAAACTGCTTCCTCATCCCTTTCCATTTGTTGTGGCATCTTTGTGCCAAATGGTTTTTGGAGACACTGAACTCTTGATTCGCCATTCTTCTTTTCCACCACTTTTCCAATGAAAGTTTCTTCTTCATATATTACTTTCACCCATTGGCCAACCTTGATTTCTTCATATTTCATCTCTTTCATGCAGGTAGTACTGGTACTGGCACTAGCAGCATCTTGCTCAATGTCATTGTTCAATTCTTCCTCTTCAGCCCCACTCTTTTCATTTTCTTCTTTTCTCCAACTCTTTTCTTTATTCTCTTCTTCCTCATCAGACAATTCAAGGTCTTCATGAGAAACACTTTTTCCAGCTTCACATTAAGACGTTTTCTCTTTTGACACCTTTTGCTCTTTTCGTTTGGACTTCTTAAACTTTTTAGGTGATCCAGGAAAGCATCCGAAACACTGTTTATAGATTCATCAGCTGCTGCAGAAGGCAACTTTTTGTATAGTTCATCTGGGCAAAATGGATAGATTCCACTAGCGCTGGAGCCTGCGGTTAGATTTTCGCAGTTTAAGCATTCACATAATTCTTTTAGAAGAATGGGAAATTCATCCTTTAAAAGGGAAGTTTTACCTGGATTTTTCAATTTCCAGTTTTTCAAAATTTTTCTCCACTTGCGTTTCATAGGTCCGTAAAAGGCAATATCAAATGGCTGACTCAAATGTGTGCTGGAAGCCACAAGGCAAACAAAACTGATGTTCAATTCTTCACACATCTTTAATACCATCGTTGAAAAATGACTGGAAAGATTATCGCCGATCACAACCTTTTTTCCACTTCGCTTTTTGGCCCATGGCACCACAACTGTGCTAAACCAGTCATCAAAGCATATGCCATCAAACCTGCCACTACTGGATCTGTTATACCGAGCTCGTTTTGGCCCTCCTCGTTTCCAGGATTTCCACATGTGCTGGGCTTTATAGACCACATACACGGGAAGGAGTTCACCATCCGCAGTTCCACTGAACATTATGCTTGTGTTCCCTTTTGTGTAATTCATAATTCGCTCTGGATACTTTTTACCACGTTTAAAAATTAGCTTTTCTGATCCAGGGTCATCAGACAAATTTGTTTCGTCATAATTTAGTAAGTTGTTTGGAGGAACATCTTTAACGACAGCTTTGAGATTAGCGAAATACTGTGTGAATGAGTCACAATTCAAATTAGCTCTTGAAGACTTTATGTTTTGGCATTCATCTCCAGTGACGTTTCAAGAAATTTCTTGCCCATTCTTCTCCAGGAGTGTTATTTGTAAACTTCTTAATAACACGACAGGATCTTTCCGAATAGTTTTTAACTGTAATCCGAAGATCCAAACTTGAAAAAGGGAAGCCCCATTCTCTTAGTTGAATAAGATGGTTTACAAACATTTCTTCTTCTTCGACAGAGAAGCTTGTTTGACCACCTTGGGATTTTCTCTGCAATCCCCTTACTTTTCGTTTGATGGTGGATTTGGGCACTCCAAACTCAGCTTCTGCTACACGCAGTGCCATTCCACCTTTAACAGCAACAATCGCTTTCTGCAGCGATGCCTGTGAAAAATTCCCATTACGGCGCTTCTTCGAATGTGCAACCTTTTCATAATTTCCCATTCTATCATTCACTTTTCACTTTTACTTTACTTTTACTGATGCTTATATTAAGTTAAAACACCTAAAATACCAAGAAATAAGTTTTGATTCGAAAAGGGCTTTGTCCCAATTCACCCCATGCATACCCATGTTCCAAAAGTTGATTACACAGAATCGTGGTAAGTTGATTTATCCAAAATCCTGATATGGTAAATATGTTGGTTAGTGAAGGGCTTTTGAAAAATAACCTTGTATGAGTAATGTGTCAAGCGTAATATAGATTTTTGATATAAAGTTTTTGACCACTTCAAAAAATCCAATTTTTTAAAAATGTCATAAAAGGAAAAAAAATGCTGAAAATTGGGTTAAAAAGAACCTTTCTTTGGCTAAGCCCAAACACCTAACACTTATCAAACAATCCATACCATTTCCTCCTAAAAAATAATTTTGTTTTAAAAAATATTGCAAAAATAAAAAAGACACTGTTTTTTGTCCCCATTCACCACAGTGTCCCAATCCACCCCAGTTTGCGGTACTTTTCGTTTCAACTGCTATATTAATGATTATTTTTATCATCATCAATAACACTGGTGTCATTCAAGTAAATGCTACTTTTGTTGCTACGTAGTAAAAAGTGGTTTTGTTGAGTGCGTCTTTTGGATTGACGGTAGGGTAGCACGTGATACCCTACTTATTGAGTTTTTCACAAGAGGGACAACAGGCTTGCTGCTGATCTAGTGTTTCTGTTTTCCTGTCACTTAGGGAGATTACTTGAATGTTCACTGGACACTAGGGTTTTCATTTTAATTGCTAAAGCAAACAAACAATTAATTGCTTGTTTTGGACAAAAACAATCAGTTGCCATTATAGAACAATGAATTAATTGGTAAACCATGATGTCATTTAACTTTCATAATCAAATGTCATGTAATGGCACATTTATAATTCGTATATAATCCGTTTTTCGTAAAAAGTTTATTTCAATTAAATTTGCCATAGATTTTGTTAAATTTCGAAATCACTCAATAAATCTGGCTCCATATTGTCATAATCGTCTGTTAAAATTGCGGAGTTGGCCACGTTGGAAGCTCCCTCTGTCACTTTTCTTCGTTTTTAAGGCCTTTTGCCATTTTGAGCTACGGTACAAGTTGTGCATCTTCATCAGTGAGCTGCGCTGGGCCATTGGTCGACACGTTTATGAGGGCATTCACAGTAACACTTACTCTGGTTTTGGTACGACATAGAGTAGAAAACCCTCTCTCTGGCCAAGCAGTTGCAAGAGGAATTGTTAATGGGATACAACAAAGCCAATGCAGTTTGGAAATATTTCTCGAAATATTTTATCTTTTACGATTTTGTTGCACACATTGGCATCTATGCAAAACTCAAATTCTGGCATTTTGTAAGACAGCCAAGCACTCAGCAGTGCACACAATTTTTTATCAAAATGAAAACACTCACAGAACACAACTTTTGTAAAAACTGACCTAATGCTGTGTTATCCATAAGAACTGACTCAGCAGTTCTTTTTTTTAATTTAGCTACTCTAATATACAGTAGGCTTTCCCGTTTTGCTTTTTTTAAATTTAACTTCAGTTAGGCTATCAACTTCTTTTAAATCTAGTACCTACAGAAACTAAAGGCTGGCGCCTGCGATCTAACAAAGATTAGCTTTTTATCAGTCGCAAATTCCAATGCAGAATTCAATTCAGTATTATCATTTTCAGATATAAATTTACTCAAAACCAGGCTGCTGAATAGGCTGCCATACAGAATGTAATAGTAATTTCTGCAGTGATTGACTACGGTCGCAGATAACTAACCCTAAAGATAAACAATGGTTGACATTGCCTTAATAATAAACAATTCATCCTCCGACTTTTATAATCACTATGAATTACTGGGTAAAACTACGATACTCTGTACTAAACTAACTGCTGCGCTCAAAAGACAAAACCCAAAGTAAAGCAAGTACGAAACAAGTAAACACGATTATGGTGTGAATGCTTAAGCGTCACAATAAACAACGGGTTAACTATTTGATCAACAAGCACAAAATTAGCTTATGCGTACTAAATTTCAAATAATAATTTTTTTTTAATTCTACTTTTTGGTTTATTTGTAATATTAGTTCCTAAATTGGTCACAGAAAATTTGAGAGACTGTTGGACAACTTTGAGAGACCGTTTGGGTTCCTCAAAACAGCTTAAAAAAAGCAATGGCTCTGTGCATTGTTGCCATGGGTAAAAAAACTTGTAGGCCATGGGTAAAAAAAACTTGTTATCTTCCCTACCGACTTTTCATGTGAATTTTTGGCTAATTTTGCCCACCCTGTGATGTGCTAAGCGTAACAGTGCAACAAAATTTAGATTTTTAAAAAATTCAGTAATTTTTAATTTAGAGCAAAAACTAACAATTTTAACAGCTTAATCTTACCTAATCAGCTATGCAGATTTCAAATCTGCAAACCATTTTTTTGCGTCAGATCAGTTTTTTAGATAAATTGCAATTTTATTACAACCAAAAACCTTTGTTGTTGAACACTTAGCTTTGTTTAAACACAATGCATTAGGGATTGTGACTTTAGTAAAGTTTTTATGACATCATAAAACTATACCTATGACATAATTTTTTATCAATCAAAACCAGTAATGCGATTTTAACTGATAATAGTTAGTATGGAAACAACTCTTAAAGCACTTTGGAAAATAATTACGACAGCTTGCAGCATCTATTTTGTTATAAACAAAGCATTTATTGAACAAACGTTTAATGCGGCAACAATTTTCAAAAGATTAAAATGACGTGAAAAGCACAGATGAAAAACCAGCATTTAAGTGTAAATTTTTGATCCAAAAGTCGCAAAGCAAAATTTAGTTCAATTAGCCTGAAATTTCATGTGGGGCTTTTAAGTGACATGTACAGCAATGCATCAAGCGACCACAATAATATGAGATAAAAGTGCACCCTATAACACTACCTTGCAAAATTCCAGCATTCAGTTGACTGCAATTGGTGTTGTTGGTTACTTTGAATCTAACACTATAATTGCTCTGTAGATGGGTCATATGTAATATGCGTTTTGCAAGCGAAATGTTTACGTAACTTGCTTATGTTGCTTAGTTGGGTGAAAAGTGAGAATAGAAAATGTAATAAAAATACAAATGCGTTTTTTGATTTGCATCGCTCTTTGTATAATCACGGCATAATTTGAAAATTTATAGGTGCAAATAATTGCCCAAATTTAGCAGTTAAAGCAAATAATTAATTGTATGAAAATCCTATTGGACATCAATTTGAAGACGAAAACGTTTATGTAAAAAAAATTGAAACTGCTCTCGAATAGAAATCCCTCAAAATGTTTAAAAATAAAAAATAGTAGCCATGGCTTTTATTCAAGAAAATATGGTATTGAATTAATAACAAGACAAGGAAGCCAAAGCGATGTAAGCACATCAGAATGACTCACATTATACAATGGCAAATTGTGAATTTAGCGGCGTGTGTTTGGTCCAAGGTTCAAAAGTTCAAAAATTCGAAAGCAAAAATAGTGTTTATATGTAGATTTAAATGAAGATTAGAATTCATCTGCTTTTTAGAATTGATTTATCTTTTTGTGACGTCACGTCTTTGGACTATATCTTAAGGGAACAAGCTGCAAAGGTTGAGAAATTGTAAGTAACATATTTGCGCAGAGTTAGTTTCGGTATTATACTTAGGCTTATACAGGTAAATCCGGTTAATTGCATAATCTGCTTTATGGCATAAAAATAATTTCCAAACCATAGTCAATCGTTTGTTATGGAAATAATTCGGTTAATTGCGCAGTGGCTTGTTGCATAATCCACTTAATGACATTCTATTCAATTAAGTGCAGTATGCAACAAAGTTCAGCGACAAAAAACAACTTTCTGAGCAAAAACTAACTGTTTCAATGCTCAAATGAACTTGCCGATTGCCAACGTCATAAAAAATCAAAACCACCATCGATTTAGAGTTCAAAACAAAGCAGCGGGTGATGTGATTGATGTTCTTCGAACACAATTACCAATGAAAATCATACAGGTCCCTTGTACTTTTGCATAAACGCGCAATTTGTTTAATCACATAGAAAGGTTATCAATTTGACTATGCAATTAACCGGATTCGACTGTCTATCAGTTGAGCAAAGAAAAAATGATAAATCAATTTGAATAACTAGGTTGCTTGCAAATGAAATTTGTTACATGTTTTATTTTTCAGAGTCAGGTTTATTGCATTTACTAAGCTGTGTGAGCTGTAGTTGAACAGTTCAATTAGCTGTTGGTGTTTTTTTTTTTCAGAAACTTAACAAACAATCCTCGATTGAAACTAAGCGATGATACTTTTAGAGGACTTAACAATCTCTCAGTTATGTAGGTAGTTACTTCATTCCAACTATTACTTTGCTTTCATCACGTGACTTGTAGTTTAATCAATTACTTCCAAATGACTAGATTGAAAATATGAAAACCTACTTCTAACAATGTGGGTTTATCTTATACCGGCTTAGGAAGGCTTTCTTAACATGAAGCCGAATTTTCCCTAAGCTGTGTTTGCATACTCGCCAACGTGGTGACTTAAGTATGTGAAGTAGTTTAAATACAAGTTGCTTGATTTTCTGGAATTATTTACTCGCTTAAAAATTTCCAGTGGCTATGGCAAGGTAGAAAGTGAGAAGTTTTTGGTTTCTAGCAAGCCTCGTGTCAGTATTGACTAGTGAAGAAACCCTCTTTAATCCCGCTTTGTTTTTTTTTTTTTTGGACGTTGTATTACAACGCATTTTGCACTGCACCCATTTTGTCAGGGTCGGGAAGCTTCGGTTCCCTTCTTTAAAAACGGCTCCTGCACTATGTTTTGATGACAAGGCACATTTTGATACATTCTTTGCTTGGTTGCATTGTCGGTGAACTTATGTTTTTTCCAGTTATCTCCCTCCACATCTTAAATGTCCGGGTACTTGGTCCTGGTTCAACACGACGTGGCAGGCTTGGACTCGCACCAACCGTCATCACCACGCGATAACCTGCGAAGATCAAACTAATACTTGCACATTGCTCAAGTCCTATAACTGTAAGTGTCTACATGGTAACACTCATTATTTGTAATACTGTTTAAGCTTGTAGAAACTGAGAGCTTCCAATAATCTCTGTTACTCTCATGTTCCATGTCCATGGTCTACAAGCTCATCGGCTTTCCGAGTCGTAATCAAATTTGGATGTCATAATAATGGTTTATTAATACAAACTTGCAGGTTTTAAGGAGTAGTTATCCAAAAACCTTACAGCCTTTTGGCCCAGACATCATAGATTTGCTTAAAGTTACTTCACATCAGGGACATGCATCGTGGATCTGCTCAAGGTTACTTCACATCAGGAATGCAACACACACATCATAGATTTGCTCAAAGTTACTTTACATCAGGTACACGCATCATAGATTTGCTCAAGATTACTTCTTATCAGGAACACCCATTATAGATATGCTCAAGGGGACTTCACATAAGGGACACACATCATAGATCTGCTCAAGGTTACTTCACATCAGGAACACGCATCATGGATTTGCTCAAAGTTACTTCACATCAGCGACACACATCATAGATTTGCTCAAAGTTACTTCACATCAGGGACACACATCATAGATTGCTCAAGGTTACTCTACATCGGGGATGCAACTCATAGATTTGCTCAAGATTACTTCACATCTAGGACACACATCATAGATTTGTTCAAGGTTACTTCACATCACGGACACACATCATAGATTTGCTCTAGGTTACTTCACATCAGGAACACACATCGTAGATTGCTGAAGGTTACTTCACATCAGAGATACACATCATAGATATCCTCAAGATTACTTTACATCAGGGATGCACATCATAGATTCGCTCCAGGTTATTTCAAATCAGAGACATAGGTAGATTTGCTCAAAGTTACTTCACATCAGGGAGACAAATCATAAATTTGCTTTAGAATGTTTCACATCGGGGACACTGGGACACACATCACAGATTTGCTGAAGGTTACTTCACATCTAGGACACACATCCTAGATTTGCTCAAGGTTAGTTCACATCGAGGATGCCACTCGTAGATTTGCTCAAGGTTATTTCACATCAGAGCTGGATGTCTCGAGACGTGTCTCGGTCTCGAGACACGTTTTTGAGTGTCTCGGTCTCGCTATGCCAATGTCTCATCTCGGACCTTGAAAGTCTCGGAAAATGGTCATGTCTCGATCGAGACATGAAAAAATTTTGGATTTGAAACAGCATTCAGGTCTTTGATGCGGAAGCAACAATGGTACTTACCCGATGTATTCAAAGTAAAACATTGTGCGTGATTTCGCACTTTGCAAAAACAGTTGGCCACATTTTGTTTTGACCATTTTGCTTTGTTCACGCCTGCAGAATTGCAGGCTTTTGCTTTTTTTTTTTTTGTGAGCAGCGTATATGAAAACTGGTCTATTTCAACCACTAAGCACGTGCATTCGATGGCAATGTACTCTTGACCAGGGATGACTAACCTTTTAATTTATTAGGGGCCCATTGCAAAATTAAATATTTAACTAGGCCGCAGAACGACCAGAATTCCAATATTTCATATTATAGCTCTAAGAAAAAAAAATTAACCATTCATAGGTAGGCCTTGTACTGAGCCGCATTTTGCTGAAAATGCATCTTTTTTAACAACAAAGAAAATTTGGAAATCTATTAATATAATTAATTAATGTAATAATTAATCCAATAATGTTCATTTAGTTTTAACTTTTAACAATATGGCCTTCACTCAAAGACATAACGACCACTAGCCACGTGTAAAAAATTGATATAGGCCTATTTTTTATGGGCAAACGGTGTGTCAAATCAAAAAATTTTCAAGAGAGTAACGTGTCAGATGTCATAAAATTAAGATTTCTACAAATTTGTTCCCTATGAAAGATGCTATTCTCGTCTGGTTTACAACAGCTATCAAAAGATTATTCGAAGTAGTCCAGGCCCAAAATAGGCTTCAAATCGAAAAAAGTGCAGTTATTGCAGTTGCAGGAAATTTGTTACCAACATGGGAACTGTTTCCAGATTTGAGCTAGCTCTTTTTATGAGAAAGTTATTAACCAGATAGATTTTCAAAAATGCATGGTGTCACAATGACTTTAAAATGTTTATGTTATATATCTTGATAAAATTTCATGAACTCTCGTGCTCAATACTTGATAAACTTGCTAAAAAATTGTTTTAACAGAGAATAGTGGGCTGCAATGCTGACATCCCTGGTCTAGACCAACATAGCCTACCAATGACTTTTTGTTTAAAGTTTTCTTGACATCTTTTTCGTTTGATTAAAAAAGAATATTGAGCCGTGTAATCGTCTGCGAGAAGTATTGCTTGCCTTGCAAGCTACAAGGACTTAAATCTTCTGTGATAATAAGCTGTTTCGTTGTTATTATGGTGAACTCGTTAAATCATTAATTGTAATCGTTAAAAGGATATGACCAATAGCACATTTATAATAGGCTACATCAGTTCATAACCGCGATGGCTTCATTGCTTCATTTGTTTTTGATAATGTCATTTTGCTATAAAGTTATTTCAATAACTTGGCTTAGTAGAGCCCATACTCCAGAGTATTACTATCGTTTTTTAATTTTCTAATTTTTGGTTTATGAAGTCTCGTAACTTTAAAGTCTCGTCTCTGTTGCGAAGCTATGATGTCTCGGTCTCGGTAGGTTCGGTTCTCGTTCCAGCTCTGCTTCACATCAGGGACACACGTGGTAAATTTGCTCAAGGTTACTTCACATCTGGGACACTGGGAACAGACGTGTTGTCGTACAGAACAGACGTGTTTTATGAGCTCTACAAAAAATAAGTTGTAAGTCTTGTGCAAGAGTGCTGAATCGTTTCCTCAACGGCAAATTTTACAATAACAGCAAGCAGCAGTACTAGCTAGGTCACGTATTCCAGAAAGGAAACGATTAAGTTGTTTACACCTTCGAATATAATCTGCAGAAACTGAAGATACTTATGGCTGACTCTAACATTAACGTAAATATTATTGAAATATTGAAAACAGTAACTAGTATAGACAAAAGAATGAAACAGTTGGAAGACAATTTTAAGGCTTTTGAAAAGCAGGTTGAAAACAACACAACCAAAATTGGTGAAATTCAAGCTGAGCAAACAAAACTTTGAGAAATTGTTCATCATATTCAAGACGAACTTGAAGTTATGCGCCGGGAAAGGGAAGAAATACAAAAGAAGACTAGAAAAGAAAGTCTCAGCAGGGAACTGTATAGTAAACGCTTCAATTATTTAATTCATGGAATTCCTGAAAGCACCAATAAGGCTTAGAAAACCTGACAACAAACCGAAAAACTTTTCGTGATTTAGTAGCCAAGGGCCTTCAAATCAAAGATACAAGTATGATAAAACTGGCTGATATACACAGGCTTCCTCAGCACCCAATATACGACAGGAACCAGCGCAAAATCAATCATCTGATAATAATAAAGTTCATGGATGTTTTCGACAAGCTAAGTTTTATCAAAAATCTGAAACATCTCAAGAACTACAATGCAAAACGCTCTTCAACATCTCAGTATGTGTATGCTACAGAACATCTACCAGTTGAATTGCAAAATCAAAGAAAAAGCTGATTCCATTGTATGAAGAGGCCAAAAAAACAAAAAAAATACTGTTTGGAAAATTGAAAATTGTAAATATTGCATATTTATTGATGGCGAAAAAGTTGCTGCTGAATAATTCCTGTGTAATTTTTTCAACTGTGTTATTAACTAAGTACACCACCTTCAGTTACTTTTTACCAGAGTCACCGGTAATTTGCGTTGTACCTGATACTTCTGTTCGATAAGACTAATTGTGCCACTGCAAACTATATCTCATTTCGATACACTGCTGCAGATGCTGTCTATTTTGTGTGTGATTAATCAGGTAATGTTAGCATATTGCGCAGACCGTACGTTCTTGTCTTAGAACAGTAGTTCTTAAACTTATTTGAGCGCGACCCAAATCTAAGTTTTATTATTTCACGACTCAAATCTTACTCCTGGAAAAAATTCTTTGTAATATGTCTAGGTGTAAGATTTTGGGTCGTGAAATAATCATAGAGATTCGTTGGAAAGCACTTTACAACACACTACACATTGTGGCTTTTCAGCACCATGATTTTTGATAGAAGTAAATCCCAAGTCCGACAATTTTGGCTTGTAGGAATGCTTCCTCGTTTACAGGCTAATTACAGTCTAATGCTAATATTTAACAATAATCTGATAATACCTATTTAATGTGCTACTTTAGGAAGCTGTTTCAAACTACTTCACCATTTTCATATTTTCAGACCTTTCCATCAACCTTTGTACTCCACTGACCTGTTTTCTTAACTATTTAACTCCAACGTACTTCCCCAATCAACATATCGGCAGCAGCATGGCGCAGTGGTTTGAAGCGTCGTTTTTATCATGACCATGATCACAAGGTTGATGGTTCAACTCCCAACCTAGTCTCATTGTTGCGTCCTTGGATAAGATGCTTTACACTAATTATCTCTGCTTGGTGGAATCTGGCAAGCAGCAAATTATAGAAGTCAAAAGAAAATTCAACTGGAAAACTTGGAAACAAAGGCATGATTCCTAAGCGAGTCTGGATTCGTCCTACGCATAGTGCTTCCGCCACTTTCTGGTGATAGGAGGATAAAGACGAAGAAATCAATCAATATCCTGTCTAAGAGTTGGCTACTAGTTGGCTTAGTAATTTCGATTAGTTATGCAGCAGCTGGTCTGCCATTAAAACTCTTAGAAAATAACTTATGATGCAATAATTCAGTACGGTAATTGTGGAATTACTCAACTTAATAGGCGGAAACAAAAAATTTCTGCAGATTGTAAAAATTCTTATCGTCCAAAAAAATCGTTTTGATGGATTTGAATCACCTTGGCACGACCCATTTTTGACCCTCCACGACCCACGTTTGGGTCGCTACTCATACTTTAAGAACCACTGTCTTAGTAGATATTTGGTTATGTTATTCTTGACCTTAATCAACTAACGGATTGTGCTAAATTTATTAAGAGGTACTGTAATTTCGATCGCAACCTGTTAAAGTCATTGAGCCCGAACTAAACAGTCCCAGATCAAGATCTCAATTTTTCCAATCACCTTAGAAATGTGGCTGGCTGCGATTATTACAACCCAGGTAAATTCAATCTTCTCATATAAGCCTTCTAATTCTCTCTTTATCCTTCACGCTAATATACCTTCCCTCAACAAGAATTTCTCTTCCTTTTGTGACCTACTTCACTCACTTTCAAAACCTCCCGACATGATGTGCATTTTAGAAACTTGAATCACACAACAACCAAGCACTAATGTATCTATACTAGGGTATGAATTTATCCACTGCCCATCCAGAAAGTAAGCTGGGGGAGTTGCAATGTGTATTTCAACTAGTATCCAATTCGAAATTACCAATTCCTATGACATTGATTGAGACGACTGCAAAAATTTAAAGATAAAATTATCTCATTATAATACTTGCATGAAGCATATAGTAGGAGTTGCATATCGCCATCCCACTACACAGTAGGAAAATTTTATATCTGCTCTAAACACTAGCATTTTGAGCATTGTAAAAACTAATTAAACTTTTTATCTTGGCCGAAATTTCAATGTTAATATTGCACCTGCTTCTCCCAACCATCATGTTGTTGCGTTCATAAACATGCTTTCGGCTAACAATGCATTTCCAACAATAACCTTCCCACCCGTGTAACAGACGATTTGAAAACCATTGTAGATAACATTTGTAACTAATGACTCGAAAGTTATATTACCAGGCATTATCTAAGCAGATATAAGCGACCATTACATAATATTCTCCCTCACCACGAGCGTAAATAAATTTCGCCAAAATAATCCAAAAACCTATCGAAGAGATGAAAGCAAATTCAACTCTGAGGAATTCTGCCAACATCTGGAAACAAAGTTGCAACTTCTGAATCAGCAAATCTGCAATGCAATACCACATAATTTCAACCAGATGTTTGCAGAATTCGTCTCATTGGTTGCAAGCACGATTGAGAGCCACGCATCGCTTGAAAAGCTGTCCCGTAAACAACAGAAATTGCTGGCGAAATCCTGGATCACTCCAGGCATATTAATTTCGATCCACCACAAACGTAAACTATACGAGATGCAACTTCTGCATAACATTGAAAGCGAAGTACACTTTTACAAAAAGTACTTGAACGTATTGACCAAAGTAAAAGCAGCATTTAAGAAAGCTTACTACCAAAACGAGTTCGGTAGAAACATGCATGATCCTCGCAAAACCTGGGAGCTAATTAACTCATCGCTTTCTAGAAATCAACTGCAGAAAGCCAACTCAAAAGTAGACCAACTAAAACTTGACGATCAAGAATCTACTGATAGTTTCATAATTGCTAAAAAATTCAATCTTCATTTCGCTTCAATTGGTAACAATCTGGCTGACAAAATCTATAATAATGATAACAATATGTTTGCAAAATATTTAGGTCAACGAGTGGCCTCGTCTATATACCTTGAGCCACCAAAACTTAATGAAGTGTATAATCTTATACATTCACTGGGATTGTGTAAATCTTCCGAACATGACCTGATTGATTCATACTTTATTCGCATAGCATGTGATGTAATTACACCCTGCCTTACTTATCTTTCTCAGCTTTCCTTTGAATTGGGTATTTTCCAAGATTTGTCTTGAAACAGCAAAAATAATTCCCGTTTTTAAAGCTGGAACTAAATTTGAAATTAACAATTACACTGGTCAACACGATTTTTCTTGCATGGAGTTTTTAACGGATTTGGGGTAACTTGAGGTCGCTGAATCCAAATTTGGCGATAGTTTTTGCCTATCCCATCAAGTTTTTGGGATATAAAAGCAACATTTCAAAAAAACATTTTTTCCAAAATCTTGAGCAATTTACGCTGCGTTCGTGCACCCATAATTGAGATCATGATTGCAATAGAAGGAACCTACCTCCTTAAGAGTGCATTTCTTAACTCTTATTGAGCTCGCATCCTTTTTAAGGATTTTTGATCAAAGTAAACTAGCACTAAATTAAGTGAAATGCTTTGAAAAAAACGCAATGTGAATCATTAAGCTTATCAGCGATGAAGACAATCACGGAAAGGTGATTTTTCTTCGTCTTGCGTATTTTCATAAAATAGAATTCGCAATTTTCAACTTCGAACACAGGAACAACATTCGAAAGTTTCAGACTCAAACGTTCTACCGATGCAAGTTTCTTTATTTTTGACATTTCGCCTTCCTTTCGGAAGGCTTCTTCACAAATAACAAGTGCACACTCTAAGCGATTTTTGGAAATGCGAGAAAATTCACAAAGAACTGAAATTGCAACTATATATGACATCACATTAAAACTTACTAGGCAAAAAACATATACGTTTCTATACCTACAGTATATCCTTGACAACACATTACTGAAGCACATTATATACGGAAGGCAATAAATTGCACATATAAAGCACATATAAAGAAGGCATTATATATAGAAGGCAATAAAAGAAAGCAAGAAATTGGATTAAAAACCTCTCGAAACGGAATCTAACGGAAAACCAAGTCTCTATCTTAAGTAAAGGCTCTAAATTTTCTCTAGCTCCAAAACGAATTCCCACATTAGATATTATCTGTTGAGTAGGGGAAGGTTTACGGAAAGTGGAACATGACAAGAAGGCATTTGTTGATTGTGCAAGAACGAAAGTTCGTGCTACTCCTTCAGATAACTTAACTCTGGGTGAAAGAAAGGAAATGAAAGAACTTCAGAGCTACGATGTCATTGTGATAATTAATGCGGACAAAGGCAATTGCACCGTCTTGATGGACAAAACTGATTATGACAAAAAAATGATGAAATTGTTAAACGATGAAGCCACGTATAAAATTCTTAATAAGCACCCAGTGTCGGCTTTAGAAAAACGATTAAATGCATTTGTTTGGAAACTTAGAAAAAATGACAAAATTGCATTTTCAGTGTATAAAATATTGCGTAGCACTAACTCCATGATTCCTCGCATTTGTGGCTTACCGAAAATTAATAAGAAAGAATACCTTTGCGCCCCATTGTTTCTTTTGTAGGCTCAGCGACATATGAGTTGTCAAAATTTTTGAAAAATATCTTAAATAGTTTAGTAGGAAAAACTATATTTACTACAAGTAACTCTCTGGAGTTCGTTAAATATGTTTCCGATTACGTAATTGATGATTCGCAAGTACAAGTGTCGTTTGATGTTGTGAGTTTGTTAACGACTATACCTATTAATTTAGCCAAGCAAATTGTGTATGATCGTTTGAGTTTTGATGATGAGTTGCCAAATCGCACCAATTTAACTGTTTCAGAAATTATGGCAGCGCTTGATATATGTTTCGATTCCACAAATTTTGTGTACAAAGGTGTAACTTATCAGCAGGTATTTGGCACACCGATGGGCTCACCCCTATCCCCTATTATTGCTAATATGGTTATGGAGGATTTGGAGCAAACAGCATTTAAAACATTCCACAGTCCACCCATGTGTTGGTTGAGGTATGTGGACGATGTCTATGCTATGATAAAGGAAGAACATCTCAATGATTTCCACCAACATCTTAATTCAATGCAGGCTTCGATGAAGTTAACGCGAGAAAAGGAGGTGAACGGCACACTTTCTTTCTTAGATGTGACAGTCCCACGAAATTAGGGCGGCTCCCTTATCACCTCAGTATACCGTAAGTCCACACACACTGGTAGATATCTTCCTTTTGATTCACACCATCCTTTATCACAAAAATTAAGCATTCCTAGAACTTTATTCAATAGAGCAGAATGACGTCACATTGGACAAAACACTAAAACAGAAGGAGTTTCGCACGATTGAAGCCACTTTAAAGACAAATGGATACCCCAGAAAGTTTTTCAATCGTAGATTGATGAAGAAAAAACAAATGGATAATGATGAAAAGCCAACAATTACTACCTCTTTACCTTACGTGCAAGGAGTCACCGAACCAATAAAACGTGTGCTACTACAAATTGGTGTGGGAGTAGCTATGAAACCAATATTTCCTCTATCGTCAAAACCCAAAGATTGTGTTTTAGATCATGAAAAGTCAGGGCTGGTTTATCAAATCTCATGCTGTGATTGTGACGCAGTATACATAGGGGAAACGGGACGTAGCATAACCACTAGAAAGCGGGAGCATGTTGACGCAGTAAAAAATCTTGACGTCAAGAAATCAGCTTTATGTCAATATGTAGTGAACAAGGATCACGTAATTGACTGGGGGAACGTAGAAATTTTAAAAAGGGAATCCCATTGGCATAGGCGTCGTGTTGCAGAAGGATTTTTGATAAACCAAAAAACTTTGTCAATGAATGTTTTAAACAGAAATGATGGTATGATTGTGCCTTCTGTATATAATGTGCTTCAGTAATGTGTTGTCAAGGATATATTGTAGGTATAGAAACGTATATGTTTTTTGCGTAGTAATAGTTTTAATGTGATGTCATATATAGTTGCAATTTCGGTTCTTCGTGAATTTTCTCGCATTTCCAAAAATCGCTTAGAGTGTGCGCTTGTTATTTGTGAAGAAGCCTTGCAAATGGAAGGCGAAACGTCAAAAATAAAGAAACTTGCATCGGTAGAACGGTTGAATCTGAATATGTCAGACCCGATGAACGCAAACTTGTCTTCTATTTTCATTCGAAACAGTTAATATACATTATTACTTTAAATTTTAAAACGATTTGCGGTGTGGTATAGATCCTCTAAAAACCTTCGCGCAAAGAAGCAATCAAGTTAAGACTTTATAAATTTTTCTTTTTTTTTTGCTAATCTCTTATGAATTGCATGTAGGGATACCTTTCATCAATCTTGGTAACGTTCCTCCATCACTTTGTAATGTCTTGATGGAAACGCTTCCGCTGTTCCTCGTTGGCGTCACCAAGGTTATTCAGAAACTCGCATAGGCGGCTATGCAAATAGTGCATTTCAATGCTCATTCTACTGCGTTGTTCTTGCAGACTGAGAAGAAGCTCTTCCACTATCTCTCAGCGAAGAAACTTATGAATCACATAGGCAAATACATTCCAAGCTCGAGCCTCAACGGTGATCATTGCAGTCACAAACGAGTGGCGAACGACTTTAGCAATGTTCTGATCTGAAGCCCATCAAATACCCCTACTTTTTACTTGTTATAGCTTAAATAAATAAATAACTCAGGTTATTTTCAAATTATATTGAACTGAAAATTCAACAGTGATAGAGGGAGACTGCGAAGTGAGCTTGCGCTCTTCGAGTCAGCAGCCACTCGTTATATACGTCAAATGTGATCAGCTCCAGCCGAGAATCGAACCCGTCATGTAGAATTTGTCACCTGCGCGTAGTACCGCTAGGCTATATCGCTGACAAAGGCCAGGAAAGGTCGAGCATGCAGCCAAAACAGTCTCCGGAACAACCAAGTGCTTTAACAAACAGCTTTATTAGTCAGGTTTGATATGCAATGGTGGTAGTATAATGTTTTTCCGATCAACCAGACTGTTGTATATATTTTTTCTCCAGGTTTCATAGTATTTCTTGATGGCGATCGTTTTCTTACCCAGTGCACTTCGTGTGCTCCACGGTCCAGTAGCATAAAAAAGCAGGGATATTTATACTGTGTCCTTGTTTTCCCAATAAAAATTCACCATTTTCAAATCTACACAAATTAATCTCTGGTGATCGCAGTGTTTCAGTCTTTCAAGCACAACCTTGATATTTGAGAAGTTCTTTACAACAACAGAGTGCCCTATGGGGATGGATCCATATTTGTTCCTGGTGTGGAGTAAAACACACTTTAGACTTCTTTTCGAGCTATCGATGAAAGTCTCCAATCGATTGAATGATATGCAAGCAAGCCCATAGCCAGAAGAAGCCCTGCACCATCTGTGCAGTAATCAAGCTGGTCATCAGAGTGGAAATACTCCTTCAATTTTTCCTCTCTGTTGCAATAAAATGAAACGTTTGTTCTGGTTTTAAGAAGATATTTCTCCTGTCGTCGGGCAACCAGCAGTTCAGCAGATTGCTTAGTAAGATATCAACGTCTTTGCTTCTTATCCTGTAACTGTCAAGTGTCGAGAAACTCTACTTGTGTGCACTGACTGTGCTGTTCACCCTGTTTATGTAGCTCTTGTGAAAGAGGGGAGTACTCTCCTGGGAGACTTCTAACACTTATATATGTAGATTATGTAGATAGGTTTTTTACACCGAAAGGGTGTTGTAGTTTTCAAAACAAAAGCATCAGTCTTGCTTGTTTTATGGCAGTAAAACAAATAATACGGCTCTTTGTTTACATTTCGCAAACATGCTTAAAAAGTGCGCACTGGAAACAAATTTTGCGCAATATATAAAGCGTCAAACTAGTGAGTGAATGAACAATCTTTGTGTAATTTATTACTATGGAGCATGCATATTGCAAAAAAACGTGATGTGATACAGCAAATCCTAGTTCAGGTTCAGATTCAGCACCCCCAAATTAAAGTCCATGCAAGAAAAAAAACTTTTTTTTGTTGACCAGTGTTATAGTAGACCAATGTCTTTTATCTTTAAACTTCTCAAAAATCCTGGAAAAACCACTTGCATCATACACCCAAACCAATATGGCTTCCGTCAAAACCTATCTACAACTCATGCCATGCTGAATATTATGAGCAAAATCAACAATAATATGAACCAAAGGAATTTTACTGGGTTAATATTCTCGACCTTAAAAAGGCGTTTGATACGGTCACGCGTGATATTCTTTTGCAAAAATTGTATCATTACGGTGTACGTGGTGTAGCCTATAGCCTGTTAAACTCCTACCTGATTGGACGTAAACAATATGCATGCATTAACAGGTGCTGCTCCTCGACCAAAATCATGCAATTTGGCGTTTCTCAAGGATCAAACCTGGGCCCTATTCTTTTTTCTGTATATGTAAATGGTATTTTTGGTAATTGTGAGTTTACTCCAGTGCTATATGCAGACGATGCATTTCTGTATGTTAAAGCTCTGAAAGAAGACTTGCAAAATTTAATGAATTGCGAAGTCGAAAAAGCTCATCTCTGGATGAAAGCTGATAAACTTACGATTAACGCCTCCAAATCTAACGCACTTGATATATCGCCAGGAGCAAAGATAATATTACTAAAGCCTGAAATTTTGTGCGATGGCCATAGCAGGGAGCGATTCTGTCAAGTATTTAGGTCTTTGGATCGATGAAAATCTTTAAGTTTGATGTGCATATAAATTCAGTTGAACGTAAAATTGTTTGTGCTATCGGACTTATTAGTAAACTAAAGGTATTTTCCTAAAGAAATATCGCTGCAACTCTGTTATGCTCTCATTTATCCCCACCTATTTTATGCCATCCCTATTTGCGGATCTAGCTACAAGTGTTGTCTTCATAAAATCTCCATTCTCCAGAACAAGGCTGTTAAAATCATCACCGGCACGTAATGGGATACGAGTGCTAATCCTTCTTATACCAACCTGAAGGTTCTGAAATTGCATAAACTGTACCAACTTGAAGTAATCAAAATCATGCATACGTTATGCCATAAAGAACATCCAACTAACCCAACTAAATTTTTAACAAAATCTTGCGTTAGACACCTTCGCGTCACTCGCAGCTCTAACTTGCTCATGTCGCAACAAGTCTTCCTGACAATAACACGTACCGTTACTTCAATATACCCAACGCTCATAATTATCAGTGATGCAGTTAAGACCATTTACCTACAAGACCAAGACCTTGTAAATTTTTCAAGACCAAGACGTTAAAAATGGGATGAGAATTAACAGTTTATCACTTATCGCTATTTTTCTACAACAACAAAAAAAAACGGGCAAAATATATACAGAATATTAAAAAAAATAAAGCAGGGTTTCCCAAACTTTCTTGTGCCACGGACCCAAAGCATAAAATGCTACTTGAAAATACAGTAAATTGTGCTTAATCGTAATTCCATTTTTACCAACACATATGAACCACATAAATGGGACGAATGGGTTTGCTTCTCACAGTTTTTGTTTCAAATATTTGTCCGTAAATTGTACATTTAGATCAGGGGTGACGAACCTATTTGCTGTCGCGGGCCACTTTGTTACTTACCAATAAGCAAGCGGGCCGCATAACTTTTTAATCATACAGTGGCGTGGCGAGAAATTTTAAAAGGGGGAAGCCATAATTTCCATATTTCTTTAAAGCGTTTTTTTTTTTTTTTTTTTCGGCAGAACGAATTTGAAAATGATTGAGAAACAAGAAAAGCTCTTGGAAGGTCCGGTGGCATGCTCTCTCGGAAAATTTTTGAAAATTTACATGCTGTAATGGCTATTTGTAGTGCTTTTTGAATAATCCTCAGGCAAATTTTGTTTAAATTTTTTGACCCTGATTCTGGGTGATTTGTCAAATATGATGCATTTGGCGCGCATATTTTCGATTATGCGTGCTTAAGGCGTAAGGCTTATCGCCCTCGAAGAGGTTCGAAGTTATGGAAAAATTGTATACATCAAAAACTATTTTGAAAATGGTTGGTGGGAGGATGCATACCTCTCATCCTAACCCTTGAATTAGCCACTGGCCATAAGCTACAGAAACCATCAAAGGAGTCTGGCATGTTTCAGTCACTTGGCACCATTAGTTTTGTTCTTTTTTTACTAAAAGGCAGAGTCAAAAAGGGGGAAGGATGGCACAATGGCCCCCCTCTGAATACGCTCCTAGTCATAAACATATCGGATATCGGTCCAATCTTTTTGAAATAGCCTACTCTTTTTTCATCTACAATATTTCGTTTTTTCGCTGAAGACAAGCGGCTAAGTAAATATTGATTAAAAAACAGAATAACAAATACCTTAGGAAAGCAGGAAAATTTGCATATGACAAATGGTACTGCCACCTCACCAATTCATTTCCGCAAACTCACATAATTCCCGCTACTGTAAGGCAAGCTAAGCTCTCACTCGAATAGTTACTCGTAAACTGCTGCACTATGCTGAAGCTGCAACGGACTCGAGTTATGTTATTATTATTTCATAACAATGGATGAACTGCTGAATCCTGAAACAGATGACTTGTATTGAGCGTTTATATAATCACTGCGTGATACGCGCTTGATTAAATCAGGGGCTCAGCTTTTGGTATCGCATCGCAAAGACTAAACGGGGGAAAAAATGTTTAAAAGTGCTGGTCTCGCCAAAATGTTTGCGGGCTGCAGGAAATTCTTTCGCGGGCCGCATGTTCGTCACCTCTGATTTAGACCGAGCAATTGGCGTAGTGCGGTCGGTAACCTGCGATTCTTTGATCATCAGGTAGAGGCTTTTTGTTGGGATAAACGAAGACCTTTTTCGGGAGAGGGAGAAACAAAGATCTTTTTAAATTTTTTGATTGCCGTAGAGTTTTTGCTGCTCACATAAGATGGTTCTTTAAGTGCAGTAGGTTGCCGACCCTTGGCGTTCTTGTAAAATGCATCAATATCGGTGCGCAAGGTCTGGGGTACGATCCCCGGGCCGGTCAAATCAGACACAGCGTTGCCAACAGCAGTTTGCCATCATTTCGAGGGTTCTTGGGAGTCGAAGCTGTATTGCACTGGCGCTAATAAAGTCACAGTCGCGGAGATGGGTCCCTTTGATTTTACATTTACACAATTGCAATGCTTTTAGTTATTATTTAGCTTAACCAACAGGATGTAAAAGAAAGTAGGCCGTTCTAAACCAGAGCCGGCGCCAGAGCAGTCGACTTGGGGGGCCAAGCGTTTATCAGGGAGGGGACCAAGTTTGAAATTAAGCACAGAAGCCGCTGTCTTCAAAAGTGTAAGCTTGTTAGTTGGGGGGGCCAAGCATGTTGATTGGGGCGCCGGCCCTGTCATAAACTTAAATCTTAATAAGCTTGCATCGAGGTCTCTCTGATTTAGTTTATCATCTCTGCTCGTGCGTTCAACTTGTCATTGCAATTAGGCTATTACAACATTATAATTCATAAACAATAAAGGCAAGAGTATCATAATCCAGACTAACTTTTAATATTTACTCAATAATCAAGAGATAGTAGAAGAAAAAAACATTCTGTAAGATTTTCATCACTGCAGGAATTAATTGGGTCTGTGTATGTCCTGCAAAAATTATTTGAAAGTTCTAGATTTTTTTTATTTTTTGCATCTTTGTCACGGACCCCCTGTGCGGTCGTCGCGGACCCTAGTTTGGGAAACTCTGAAATGAAGAACAACACTATCACATACACGCTGTTGCATACTTTTTTTAGCTGTGCAGGATTACTTAAATTTTTACTATATGCTTTTTAGTTCTTTCGGTCTTAAGACCAAACTAAATGTTCAAGACGAAGACCGTCTTGGCCAAGACTAATACCGGTCTTAAGACCTTCATTACTGATAATTATACGAGCGACAAGGTCCATATAGCGGGGGCTGTTGACTAGATGACCGTAACAGGTTCCTTCCTTTCTACGGTCGCTTTCTTTCAATAATTTGTTGTGTGTTGTATTTGCGAGTGTTATTATGACATGATCCTAAAGCGACAAACTAACTGAAGCTGAACTGGGACACACATCATAGATTTGCTCAAGGTTGATTCACATCAGGAAGACGCATCATAGATTTGCTCAAGGTTACTTCGCATCAGGGACACACATCATAGATTTGCTCAAAGTTACTGCACATCGGGGACACACGTCATAGATTTGCTTAAGGTTTCTTCACACCATGGATGCTTGTCATAGATTTGCTCAAGGTTACTTTACTACAGAGAAGCACGTCATATATATGCTCAAGGTTACTTCATTAGTTTATATCAAGGATGCACATCATAGATTTGCTCAAAGTTACTTCACATCAGCGACACACATCATAGATATGCTCAAGATTGCTTCACATCAAGGACAGACATCATAGATGTGCTTAAAGTCAACAATCATAGATTTGCTCAAAGTCAACAATCATACATCAGGGACACGCATCATAGATTTGCTCAAAGATTACATCAAATCACGGACATTCATCATAGATTTGCTCAAGTTTGCTTCTTTTCAGGGATGCCCATCATAGGTGGCCACAAGTTCTAACGTGACACACGAACGCTTTGATTCATGTAAATTGTAGGTTAACAATTCAATTGGTGGAGTAAATAGAGCGTCTGCTTCTGAAACTGCAGACTTTGGTTTTATTCCAAGTTGAGTCAAGCCAATTACTGCAAAATTGATATTCACAGCTTCCTTGCTTGACGCTCAGCATTTAAAGGACAGTGCGGAGATGAAGCCGACAAGCTTACTTGTGCCGCTGGGATAGGCACTTGACGGGTTTCCCCCATATTAGAGTGGCTGACAGATGGTCGGCAACTCCTAAGCGAGCTCGTTGTAGCGCTTTGATCAATTTCTCGTGATAGGAGGATGAATACGCAACTAAATTAATTAAAATTTAAGTAGTTAAAATTTACGTTGTGATACCTTGGGCAGTTGGACACGCTACTATCCACTTGTTTTGGTTCCAACAAGCCATTAAGCATTATTTTGTATCAATAGGTTTAGTCGCTATAAGGCTTAATTAAGAGAAGCTAGAAGTGACGCTGAAAGCAATTGACTATAATATTCTAAGTCGAGCCAGTAAGTTTAGCAGCTTCTGTTCGCCAACCTTGATGTCATCTGCAACTATGATATTTGGTTCTACACAGACTAAGTAGTTGTCAGATTGTTGAACTTTTCCGTCATTTTTCATCAATGTTGTTTTTGCAGATACATGTCCGCAACTAAGTATATGCTCCAACAATGGACCGGGACTGTTTCGATGTGAATGTACCTCATCACGGGGCGGATATAAATGTGAACGTCTTCCTTCTCGTCGTCCTTTACTTATCGTGCTTGTTGCTTCCATCTCCACTGCCGCTGGACTTTCTGCTTTTCTTTGGTTTTTTAAACGACGACATCTAACATAATTTTGTTGTTATGTTGTGAGATTACCAATCGTTTTCTGCAGTTTATCTTCCTGCGATGCTCATGAAATCTTTTGACGGATAAATGTGGATTTACACTAAAGCTGTTTACGTCAACGTTTTGAAAACATTCCGTAAACGTTTTGTTGTTCACACATGAAAAGTGGTAGGGAAGGTGGGGGAAAGTGCAACCATCATGTTGGGGAGACTAGGACATCACTATAGGCCTATTACATTTTCCTAACGTATAAACTTTCATTTTTTGTTTATTTTTTGCAAAATTTAGGTTTTTTAATTTTGTGGTACTGTGATCGCTTTGCCCCTGTCTTGGGGCAAAGCGGACATCAGGTGACCACTTTGCCCTATATCACTTTTACTTCAGCTAATAGCAATTTCTATTCAATCAATGAGTTTATTTCAGGCTAAATTAGCCCATAGAAAGAACAAATAAAGCACAACAGCCAGAGATAAAACAACAAAACTGCACACACAAAAAAAAGCAACTTGGCAGCAAACCGGAAAAAAGACGATGAAAAGCACAGCAACCAAAGCTACTGAGCACCAACAGGCAACAACAAGTCCTGGTAATGCACATAAAACCGATACTCGAGGAAATCACTTAAATTCATCAAGGCAGTTATCAAAATATTCTTAGAAAAATGACATCTCTCCACAAACCTGTAAGCATTTTTACGCAATATAGCGTCAAAAGTATAAATGTGATTAATAACCTTGTGCTTCACGAGCACTGACCCAAAGTGGAATGCCATGTAATATTCTATAAGCGTTATTATACGTACACGTTTAAAGGTGTGTTTACACAGAATACGATGAAATTTTTCGTACGTACAGTGACGTAGGCTACGAAACTGTTAGAGGTTATGACGTAAAGCTACGTCACTATCCGCGGCATTCGAGAATACAATCGTTCGGGGCATCGCAAAACAACCGGTAGGAAGCAAAACTGTTTGGGTTTGAATTGTGTGAAAGATATTTTCGTCAACTGCTTACGTCAAAAATCTGATGAAACTTCGTACGACAGCAAATCGGACTAAAATCGCATTTAGTGTAAACAGACCTTAAGGCTGTATTGATAATATGAGGACCACAGCTGACAAGCATACATGCCGTAGCTAAAAGAACGAAATAAAACATTCTTTACAAATGTAGAACACTTACTAAATCTCGCTTTAAGTTTATTGGCAGTGTAGTAAAAGCTGCGGACTTGCCTATTTATGTCAATATCATCCTAATTATTTTCTAAGAAAACACCAAATATTTCACTTTTAACAAATATAATTTTAAAATGACAGTTAACCACTCTATAGAAATTTATGCTTAGTTGACATACTCAGTTGACTGTGAATATAATGCACTAATTTACAAAATACACCACAACGCAAATTACAATAATAATGACTCACCGAAGCCTCATCCTCGCGACGCGTTTCGTCCTGATGGGACTCCTCAGGCAAGTCGCGGTGAAAATAAACAGTGCACACATTAACGAGCTCCTTCAAGAACAACTTCAATTTTTAATTCAAAAACACAGCAACTTTTTGTCTGTAGCCTACATTACATAACGTTTGACGTTGGTCAAAGTAATTGGGGGCGTGTTTATGGAGAAACACACGCTATCGCATCCTGCGAAGCTGAAGTTTGATGCCTGAAGAGTCCCATAAGGACGAAACGCGTCGCGAGGATGAGGCTTCGGTGAGTCATTGTTGTAATTTGCGTTTTGGTGTATTTTGTAAATTAGTGCATTATATTCACAGTCAACTGAGTATGCGTTTGATTTCTATAGAGTGGTTAACTGTCATTTTAATCACGGTGCTGATGCGTGCGTCTACCCAAACGTTAGCTGGATGCTTTCATGCAGCTCACCACTGCCCTTCATTTTATAAAACATAATTTTTTTTAGAGTTCAAATAAACATTAGGTTCAAAATTCAAATTAATAAAACTAGTACTGCAATTGAACATCACACCCGCAGTTTTTGTGTGATTAAAGATTACGTCATGAGAGGCAGCATATTCTTCACAAATTGAAAGTAAGTTTTGTAAACCATGTACACTGGGGCAAACGCAGCATAAGTCATCAGCAAATAAAATATGATTAACTTTGGTATTACCCAGACAACAGCCTGATTATTCAATGCTAAAGATAAGTCGTCCATGTACACAGCAAACAAAAACGGACTCAAATACACCTACCCCCTTGTCTCACTCCATTAGATACAGAAAAAATGACGAATAAGAAGAACCCCATTTAACATGCATCTGTTGCTCCCGATACCAGTAATTAATAATTCCCACAAAACACAAGGGTACACCACGCTTAATCAGCTTATCAACTAGGAGAGAGTGATTTACTCGGTCAAAAGCCTTAGAGGCATCCAAAAAAATAACAAAGGGCAACCATGTTTGTTGTAATGTGCTATAGTCTGCTTTAGTAAAAATGTGGCCATGTCAGTACTATGGTCGGCTTTGAAGCCAAATTGATTAGCTCTAGTAGATAAAAATTCACTTATTTTTTGAAGCACAACACTCTCGAATAACTTTAAGTGATAGGGCAAGGGCAGGTTAGTTGATACAACGGGTTAGTTGATACATCCCGCAAAACAAAAAAAGTAAATGACTTTTTTTTGAAATACCGCCACCATTTGGAAATTCGTGACTAAAAGCTTATCTCTTGGTGATTACGAGAAAATCTTGAGTTTGGTTTAGGAAAGAAAAGGAAAAATTCAAAATGTGGCGTATGAAGTAATTTTTATCAGATTTTCATTTTTATTGCTTGTGAAACTTTGAAAGGATGTAAAATATTTGCTTATGGATTAAAGTAGGTATCTTGAGGCAAGGCAGCATTTGGTAAGTCATAAAGTTTTTCCAACTGCTTGAAGGCATGGAGACAAGCATGTGTTCCAAAAATTTAAAAAAAGATTAGTTGATACATTCATCTGTGGGTTTGTTGAGACACTGTATCAACTTACCTGCTTAGCAAAATTATTATAGGATATTTTTTGCAGATTGCGAGTCTAACTCAGAACTGCATCTATAGGTAAACCGTTAACAGTAAATTGATTTTTGCTTTTTCGACATGCCTCAGTTTTACTAGAAAAAAACAAACAGGTGCTCTCGATGTAGTGCCGAGACTTTGCAGAAAGCTGCTGAAGAATAAAAAAAAAGGGCATTTCTAATGAAGAGATTGTTGTAAACGTTGGAGAATTTGCAATTGTTAAGGTATGTTGTAATTTTATATATAAATTTTTTAAGCCTAATTTTTCTAAAACACTACTACTGTATTGTTCCAAAAAGTAATTATACATGTAAATGGGTTTGTCTTTTTATCTTTTAAGCATTTTGTATACTTGGGAAGCACAGTCATGTTTGATGTTGCAGATAAAATTACATTTATAAGTCACAGTCATCACCTCTTTAGGAGAGATTTTTTGAATATATAATGCTAACTAAAAGAAGTCTTATTAACAGCTGTTAATTATCGTGTGCATGGTGACAATGCAATTAAACCATTTTTCAGAAAACTTAATATTGGCTTGTGTAGAATGATTTCTGGCATTTTATATTAATTTGTTAGTTGTAAAGGGAAAATCATCAGTGATTGCAGTTCATGAAGCATATGATTTAATTATTTTGCAGTCTAATTTAGTAACAAGTAGTTTTGAAATGTCACCAGCCAGCAATTAACTATCTCAGTTTATTCTGTGATCATAAATGATATAGCAAGCTGGCTAGACTTTATCACATGCTATTATTGGCAAGCTGATGGTCGCAGACGTCCATTGAAATACATTGCACGGATCAATAAATATGATGAGCAAGATAATGACTACGAAGGAGTCTTCTTGAAAAAAGTCCCCCAAAACTAGAAGATCATGACAGTCAGACTTTTATTATTAATGATGAAACGGTACTTTCTTTTGCTGCAACATACATTTTGGTGAAGTTGCCTTACCCTAATGCTTTAAGGAATCTTCTAGGAGGAGCAACTATCTTAAGTTCTTATTTGATTTTAGCAAGTGGGATTTAGCTTACTAGTATGCACTTGTCAAATACTGGTATTCCTATATCTTTAAATACTTGTTGAACGTTTGGACAATCTTTCAGCTTTGATCAAGATTCGTTTGTATTGCTTCACGAAATTGTGCATAAATTGTCAATTGTACTGTTATGTGCAACTAACAAAATGATATAGTATACATCACGTTTCTAACATTTATACCTATCGCATTACTAACGCTTAGTTACCAATATTCTACAGCGGTAATACGGAGATAATGCTTGTGAAATCTGTTGAACTTTATGATATTAAAAACTTTCACCAAATTGCATAACTTTTTTTACCTTGTTAGCTCGTAACATGTGACAACTAGGGCTAAAATCACTGTGAATGGCTCGATGTATCAACTAACCTCACAGGTGTATCAACTAACCTTTTCAAAAGGTTAGTTGATACCACTTGGAGAGGTTTACTGCCAGGTCTATAAACCGAATTCTTTTAAAGAAACACCAAATGTAAAGGAAACTTTGGCCTATAAATGAGCTTTCAAATGCATATAAGCTTGTGCTTCTGTACTGAGCAGTTCATGAAAAATCTCATTTTCTTAAAAATTTGTATCAACTAACCTGCCCTTACCCTATAGTTCGTGGGTCTTGGTCGTAAAAAGTTATAAAAAGCTCTGATTAACTATACTGGCCATTTCCTATACAAAAATTAAGGGGAAATTATCATAATTGTGACATCACAAAATCTTGAATCGAGGCGTGAACTTCAGCTAACCTCAGGTCATTGAACCTTTCGTCTCTCACACATGAGGTTGATAACTGCAGTCGCAGACTTTTTTTAATTGCAGAGATATGTTCCTTAAAAACGATATCGTAACGGAGAATTATCAGTACTAAGTCTAAACTGGGTTGTTTTTAATGCAAAGTTAAATACGTGGCATGAAATCGCGTTAACATAATGAACATGACAGTAGGTAGTGTTGAGTAATATTGCTTGATTCTATTTTATAGATTAGTGCGAACCTTGCCTAATGCTTACCATCTAGGCCTATTTTACGATTTGCACAGTTCTGTAAAGCTAAGTTGTTAAGTTCCCCAAAAAATATAACCCAACCACAACGTTATGGTTATTGAACATTAAATCAGGTTAAAGTAGGCTTTCTTTTAAGTCTCTATTCAGCTTGCTTGCCCTTCGGACTATTAATGAGAGTCTGAAATAACAACCTATCTTCTTTGAGACGGCTGAAAAAAAATTGCGAAGTAGATGGAAAATATGCAGTAATGTGTACTGTCGCTTCCGAGTCTCGATGTGTACCGGTAGCCTAGTATATCGACTGTAACTTCTGATTCATGATGCAAGCTACGATTATATCAACTTACCACCTAATGTTTTACTTCGCCGTATAATAAGTTAGTTTAGTTTCGTTTGCTTCACTTCTCATGAAAACGCGTAAGAAAACCAATCCACAACTCTTTACTGTAGTCAGCAGTTTTCATTATTTGTAACGATTGCCCCTTTTTATTTCCTAATCTTTGCATTGTGGAACTAAAACTGGCAACACCTTACCGTAATTGTAACAAAGAGCAAAAAAGCATGCGGTGGTCTGTCTGTTGTAGTCTGTGAATCTGTGATTGATGCAGTGCGTGTGATCATTCGACATGAGTGTGCGAAAATACTTCTGGTTAATTACTGACAGCAGCCATAAGTGCAGGCTATCGTTGTACTAAGCAGTAAGTTAGTACCGGTATGTAATACGTTACTAGGCTCTCTGATGGTTCAACAACAGATAAGCATAAGTATAAACTGATGATTGCATCATAATCAGATGTCTTTTTACTAGGTTAATCTCGCTGGTGCTATAAGAATTTTGCGCCTCTTTTGAAAAAATCTATTGTTACCTCTGCTTAGCATTTACCGTATTGCATCATAATAAAAACTTAATTTTTTGCTGCGTTAGCAGTTCATTTAGGATGAGTTTTGGCATATATGTTACTGTATTAAGTTTTAAGCCTAGAGTTTTGGGTATTTACGTCGCACATGCAGAGCACATAGGCGTAGATTCCTGGGGGGATGAGGGGTCCGGACCCCCCAGTAAAACTCTAAACGTTAATACGGTTTGACTATTTCTAGCCCTTCCCCCGATAAAAATAATTTCTCTCTCCCCTGTACCGGTATTGGACCCCCCAACATTTTGCATAAATCGATGCGCCTGGCAGAGCTACCGTAGCCATTATTTTAAGATCTAAAATTTCGTATTCATGTAGGCCTATTAGATACACTTTGCGTCCTACACTCTTTGGCTATTCTGTTCAAAGTTTTATTTTATGTGTTTCTGATTTAAGTACATTCTTTATGCAGTCTTGGCAAACTATTTAATACTCGTTTAAGCTCTGGAATTGAATAGGATAGATTTTATCGGAGTTTGGTGAAATGCCTGGTCGCAAGAAAGTGCCTGTTGGTGCTTTGTTTGAGGATGTTTCAGACTCCAATTCCAAAGTTCCTAGAGTTCAATGCAAATTTTGTGCGAACACTGTAAAAAAAAAGGATCTAGAATGAAAAGTCATGTGGAAAATTGCTGCTGTCCAAAACTAGTTAAAGAGAAATACAAAGCCCAAAGCACATCAAGCAACCAAAATGAACAAAAACCAGCCTCGGATGAATGTGACGCAGATTGGTTGATGGATTTTTCATCACATGGAACTTTTCCCAAAAAACTAAAAAAAGGTCCTCCTCGAAGCAAAACTTCAGTTTCGAAATTTACTGACACAATGTCTTCCGATGAGCAGGAAAAATTGGAATCACTTTTCTCGCGAGCGGTATGTGCTAGTGCCACTCCTTTCCACATAGTGGAAAATCCACATGGATCAAGTTTTTTAAAGCACTAAGACCTGCTTTTGTATTACCGAGTAGATACAAACTGTCAGGGCCTTTGCTTGATTTAGAATATAATAAAGTTAATGTGGAAGCCATGGAAAAAATTGGTGGTGCAGACTGTGTAGCATTAATGTGTGATGGAGTAATATTAGGAATGAAGCTATTATTAACTTCATTGTAAGCATACCTCAACCAGTGTTTTGGAAATTATTTCATTCAGAATTAGAGAGCCACACTGGCGAATACATTTCCCGAGAAGTAGAGAAAGTCATCGAAGAAGTGAAAGGAAAATGTGGCAAGGCCGTCATTGGATTAGTAACTGACAACGCTAGCAACATGAAGAGAGCTTGAAACCTACTGCGAGAGAATTATCCTAAAATTACGTGTTATGAGTGCGCTGCACATAGCTTAAATTTGATATTTGGTGACTTGATAAAATCGGACACTCTTGCACAAATTGTTGGCAATGCAAAGAGTATTGTTAAAGAATTCAAATCTAAGCACCTGCTTGGAGACCTACTTTTGAAGGTGCAAAGTCAGGAAAAAGTCTCCATCACTTTAAAACTACCTGTAAAGACAAGATGGGGGTCCACATTGATATGCTTGGACAGCGTGCAAAAAAACAAGCATGTTTTGAGAAAGCTTGCTGTGTCGGAAATTTCAGAGACTACAAATCTGTCGAAAGATGTGAAAAGAATCATTTTGGATGATGCTTTTTGGGAGGCAAATGCAGCAATGGTTCACTTATTAAATCCACTATTTATGGCTATTACCGATCTTGAATCCGATGAACCAAACCTTTGTAAGGTTTACAAGATGTTTTATGGCGTCGAAAAAAAACTGATGAAAGACCTTCCTTCAACTCCTTTCACAAATGTGGAACAGCAATTAGTTGGAAGCATTTTTGCAAAAAGAAGAGACTTCTGCATCCAAATTGTTCACAAAGCAGCGTACATGTTAGATCCACGAGATCATGGCTCGTCATTGAGTGATGATGATAGAGTGGCTGCCATTGAGTTCATATGTAAATCGGTTGAAAATTTGTCATTTTGTGGACTCGATATAAACGAAGATAAGGTCCAAGAAAACCTTGCTCTATTCTCTGCTAGAGAAGGATTTTTCAGCAAATTGTTTTTGTGGAAAAACGTGGGTAAGATTTCTCCAACTGCTTGGTGGAAAGGGTTTTGCTCGAATCAAGAGCTAAGCAAAATCGCGTCTAAGATTTTGAATTTACCTTCGACCACAGCTGCTGTTGAGGGTCGTTTAGTACTTATGCCAACATTCACACCGCGAAGCGAAACAGGCTTAACAATGACACTGCAAAGAAGCTTGTATGCAACTGACACTGAAGCCCCAAAGCGATCACTTAGCACTGATCAAAATCGTGCCTCGGCAAGCAGTGTCTTGCATAGAGCCTGTGCTAGAGCTGAAGAAGTGATTGAGGTGGAGAGCAATGATACTGATACCAGCGGCAGTTAATATTAAGCATTGGTATTATTGATACTGCATACCTGAAGGTGACGAGTTAAAATCATGACTATTTTACACCTGCTCTGATCAAGCAGTCTTAGACAGCAATAGTGTGTGGTGTTGATGTGTATAAAACATTTTCATTTTTGTATGGGCAGGACTGTTAGTGTTTACGTCTTATGTTTTGACCACTTTTTCAGTAAGCTTATACCTGTTGTATATCTTGTGCCGAGATTTAAGAAATATTATGCCGTCAGTCAGACGGCAGTTCTGATAATGTAAAGTTTCTACTAATTAAGCTTAACCTGCACAGAAATGGAAAAGCTTTCAAATTAAGAAGATTCAAATTTAGTTGCGTTGTAGCAATTATCATTTTGTGTTTAGTTGTTGACCTACATCAAAAAGTTTAGTGATTGCCAGAAATGTCGATTTATCAGCCTAAAAGGACAGTAAGGCAATTTACATGGAGCATTATCAGTCGACTTATGACGTCACAGATGTCGACTTACTATTAGGCGAAGTATGAGGCGACAACAGTACTTATTGACATGAGAAGTTTTGCTATCCGTAGCGCATAACAACCTGGGACGCTAAATGGCAAGCAATTGTTCAAACGAAATTACAGCCTAGGCTGGTAGTCTTGTACCGGTTTTTGTATTGCTGTCGGGCTGACTACTTACAAAACTACCATAAGGGGGGAAAAGCAAACCGAAAACGTCAGAATGCTGTCGTAAAGAAGGGGTGTTTAAATTTGCCCCCCAAACCCTTGAGCGTTCACTACAGACGTTGTTATTTTAGCTAATTTCCTTGGTCTCTTGTTGCTTTATTAGCTTTCTTCAAGTAGTAAATAGACCCAATTGCCAAAATTGTAGTAAATAGACCCAATTACCAAAATTGCCGATACTCACCGATTAATCTGCACATCCCTAGTGCAAAATAGTAATAACAATTAAACAAACTTCCTCAAAAATCAACACTTCAATTTACATTTTCACGCAAAAGTTTGAAAAAAATTGGCATATAAATATACTAACTATGTAAAGTTTGTGTGGCAAAAGCCCAGCCTAAATGCCTCAGGCTAATCTAACTGTCTGATAGCTCAGCCTAGCCTAAACCTTCTTTACAAACTACCGGTACCTAGGCAAAGTCTTTAAAATAATAGCACTTTAAAAGAAACCAAGCATGCAATACCCCAAAGAACACATTGCGCAAGCCTAGCAACCAAAGCTAGGGGAAGGACTTGATTAACCGTGTAGCGGCTGCTGGCGGGTATAGGCCCTGCAATGCTGGGTTGAGCATATATAGGCTACCGTAGAATGTATAAGCAAAACAGCCACTAGCATTCACAAAGTTCAGTTGAGACAGTCCAAATGCGTTGAAATGACTTACCAACTTCGAACGAAGACTGACACTCGCAACTGAGTGGTGTTCAAGACCAGATGTTGATTTATCCTGTGACTTCAAATGGGGAACTAGTCTAGTTGAACCTTTAGGCTTTAGCTCGTACTGTTCGGCAATCAACTTCAGTGGAAATTCATTTGGTATGGAATTATAGACTTGTTCCAACTTCTTGCAGTTCAAAATAATCGTTAGAAACAGTATAAACAATACTTAAACTGATCCCTGCAAGAGCCAACGAAAAGCACATGGTTAATTTTCAGTAACCCAAACCAGAAGACGCGTAAACAATGATGCAACCATAGTTCTATGCAACCGCTAGTAACATTAACTTCACATTGATCTGTGCATTATTTTCATTTTATCCTGAGGTTAATTCTAGGCTAGTGGAGCACGTAGGTGCTACAGCCGCTAATCGTTTGATTCTGTCGACTAAACCACCTGTGCCATGGATGTCGACTTGAGACGACACATGAAGCGACAACTTCAACCCGATTACGGATGTGACGTCAAGGTGATGTCATAAGTCGACTAATAATGCTCCATGTAAATTTTTTGCTATTACAGCTGTTACAGCCTGTTAGACGTGCAGCTGTTACAGCCTGTTAGACGTGCTTATTATTGCTGAAGTAAAGTGTGTAAAGATAAGCGTCGTAAGCATGGAAATAGCCAGCAGCGTTCCACAATATAGCGTGGTTTGGCTTTGAAATTTAAAAGGAAAAGTCATAGTACCTTCCGTTGCAATCAATTCAATCAATTCAATTTTCTGGACCCGCTTATCCTTGGGGAGTCGCGGGGGCAGCAGCTCAAGTTGGAGCCTCCAAGCATCTCGATCCTCTGCAACAAAGGATAGATGCTCTGCTGGGATGCCAAGGCGAGACCAACTAAGATCTTCTACGTAATCTCGCCATCGAGTTCTGGGACGGCCTCTAGGCCTTCGACCAAGCGGTGTTGAACAAAGCAGTTTTTTGGCTGTTCTTTCCTGGGGCATTCGTGTCACATGTCCATACCAACGCAATTGCGATCTTTCTAGTCGGAGAAGCAGCGATTCGATGTTTAGAGATTGATGAATATCTGCACTTTTAACCTTGTCCAACAAGGTCAAACCGCTAATTCTTCGCAAGAATCCCATTTCGGCTGCTTGAACTCGAGACCTCACTTTCTCATTCATGATCCAACACTCATGGCCATAAGTCAAAATAGGAACATAGACCGATCTGAAAATGGATAGCTTTGCCTTGGTGCAAAGCTCCCGTTTCAGTACCACAGATCGGTGGAGCTGGCGCATTACTGCACTTGCTTTTCCGATGCGGATATCCAATTCGCTATTTTGTCTGCCGTCACTTGTGAATGAGACGCCTAGGTACTTGAATTTCTCTGACTGTTTTAGTGGTACTCCATCAATTTGGAGAGAGCACTGCTTTGGTTGTCTGGACAGGCACATGGTTTCTGTTTTTGTTGTACTGATTTTCATTCCGGCAACAGAGCATGCATCCGAAAACCTGTCAAGAGCTTGCTGGAGACCATTTTGGGTAGAGTCGAGTAGCACGAGATCATCTGCAAATAACAGACGTTGTACAGTGCATTCACCGATCTTTACTCCGCCACAAGACTCACTGTTCTTAACTATTCTATCCATATAAATAAGGAACAGAATAGGTGAAAGAGAGCAGCCTTGCCGTAGTCCCACACTTACTCTGAAAGGTTTCGTCGTTGCACTGTTAACACGAACACAGATCTCGGAATGCATGTACAGCGACTTAATGGCAGTTAGTAACTGGCCATCAATGCCATACTGCAACAGCACCGCCCAAAGCTTGTCTCTAGGAATGCGATCATATGCTTTTTCAAGATCAACAAAACATGCATTGACCTCTTTAGCATACTCCCACGACTTCTCAAAGATTTGCTGCAAGGCAAAGATCTGATCCATTGTGCTTCGGCCAGGACGAAAGCCACACTGAGCATCTGTTAGCTTAGGCTCGACTATTTCACGGCATTTCTTTTCAAGGCATTTGGCATAGACCTTACCCGGGACACTGATGAGAGATATGCCCCTATAATTGGTGCATTTTCTCTTGTCTCCTTTCTTGTGGATAGGTATTATCACACTAGTTTGCCACTGCTTTGGTGCTTGCCCAGTACTACACGCCACCTTACAAATACGAGTCAGCCAACGAACACCATGTATGTTCATTGCTTTTAACATTTCAGGTCTGATATCATCCTCACCAGGTGCTTTTCCAGTTTTCAATGATTTGATTACTGCATTCACATCTGCTTCGGTTATCTGAATATCTTCCCCAACCTGTTCTTCGTGAATTTGTATCGGTGTAGCATCAACTGGGTTTAAAAGATCACTAAAGTACTCTCTCCACCGATTCAAAATAGCATCTTGATCTTTCAGAGTCACACCATTTGAATCTTCGATAAAGAGAGCGGCTCGAGATCTTTTTCCACGCAAACGGCGAATGGTCTGCCAGAACACTTTGTTTGCCGTTTTGAAATCATCGTCTAACCTTTCTCCAAATTCCTTCCAGGCCCTTTCCTTAGACAGTTTAACTTTTGTGGCTGCCGTCTTACGTGCTTCAGAGTACTGCGAACGAAGTTCAAGTGATGACTTATTTGCAAGCCAGGCCTTATAGGCCACTTTTTTCGCACGAATAGCTTCTTTAACTTCTTGGTTCCACCAAGGAGTTATTTTCTCGCTACTCTTCGTCCCTCCAACACGCAATCACTGTTCGAAAACAACTTTTTGAGACCAGAAGTGTGAGATTGCTGAAAGCTCAGTGTTCATGTGTATAGTCGATAGGCCTAAGCTGTGGCAATGTCATCAATAAATACCTAAGTTTTAGACTGTAGCTACCGAACGAAACTATTCGTTTTTGTTGAATCAACGTACTATGTTGCACACCTTTTTGCTGAAGTTCAAATATACAGAGAACTTCTGCTAGTTTAGTTACGAGTATTTTGAAGATACGAGAACTGATGAAAAGATGGCATTGCTGTCAGTGCAATTGACGCCAGTGCAGCTCCGGTATATAGTAGCTGTATTATAAGGGAAAATGATTGTGGCAGTTACAGCATTACAAAATATGAGACTTTTGTTCACTGAGAAATTTCTTACTGCGTCTTTAATTTTTTATTATGGCAGTTTTGTGTTGCAACTTTTTGCTTTATTTTTCATCTTTCGTTACATTAAACAATCATTGAGATATAATCACGTCTGCAGCAGTTTGTGTAAGTCTAAGTTATATTTTCGTTGGAAGTTTGTCGCAGTGATGCTCAGCGATCGTTTTTAACCCTATCCGAATTGGCAGGTCCGAGAATGCTTGCTTAAGCGAACACTACCGCAGTAGAGTAAACGAGGATACATCCTCAAGTAAAAAGATTAAATTAGCTCAAGAGTGTTTGTGATCTTGGTAGCGCTGCAACATTTTTCTGCGTTGTAGACTACATAGTGTTAAGCGTAAAAACTAACATTGGTATTTCACAGTTTCATACTAAGAGTGTTAAATTTCCTATAATCATATGCAGTGATGAAGTCCTCGAGGACAGGTTTGTGAAGTCCTTGGCCTCGAACGAGTTGTCCTTGGCCTTGGCCTCGGCTCTCCTAGGCCTTGGATTTTGCGCTGTCCTCGGCTCGAGGACTCGATATTTTTAAAAATTCAACTTTGCGATTGTTTTCACAAAACGCAAGCTGCATTCAGCAAAAATGGTCCAAATAACAATAAGCATTGGTATTTGGTAAGCTCGCGTCGGAGAAATTTTTGCTTAATAGCCATGCATAGCAGTCTGAAGTAAAACAGTGATGTTGTAGCGATAGCGCTTCAGTTTTTGTTACGTCACGCTTTTCGCTTCGTATATGTTCTATCCTTTGACAGTACATTCGTAGTATGCTTTGATGTATAGGATATATTTTCCGAATCATTAATTTCTAATCAATCTCTTGTGCTTCGAGAAGCGCGAATAGTCAACTTCGCGTTTTCTCATAAAAACGTGATATAATTGAAAGTGGGTAGCTAATGTTTTGGTTTCTCTCTGAAAATTTCAGTATTTCCGATAACTAGAATAGCGCATTGAGCGAAGACTACAATTTGTGCATGCGGTGTTATCATGCTTCTATTTGAATAAGATTCCAAGGAGATTTATAGTAAATAAAATAAATTTGTTTACAAGAATAATCATATTTAAAAGAACAAATTGGAAAATATCTACGGCTACTCCCGCGAAGCAAACGCTTATTAGTTGGAATTACAAACTGGATTAAAGTTACGGACATGCAATTCAAGGTATTGATGGGAAGCTCGGAAGATCGTCTATTTGCTGATTACTCCGATTAGTGCATCTTATACGTGCGTTAGCAACACTTATTAACCCCCCCACATATCCTCCGGGTTCGCACCAAGTGTTCGCTAAAACGTAAACCAGTCTGAAAAAGAGAATGTCGCGCCGGCGATGTTATTTGATATTATAGTATATCTTTGTTAGAGGTGCTAATTGCAGCTGTCTAGTTTTTTTTTTGCTTTCCTGTCTCTCGATGCTCTGAATTTTTCGTTTAGAGCACTTGTATGTGGACTGAGCTTGAGGTTTAGCATGGCAGTGCGATAAACTTTTTATGATGGGAAGTTATTCTGTCCAGGCTCATAGTAATTGTTTTTACATATATTATAGAACAGATCTACTAGAGTACCGGTACAGTAAAGACTGCAGACTCAGAATGATGAACTTGAACCTATGCCTTCTTTGAAAATTATAACTTTTGTGTAAAACGTTTAAGAGTAATAACTATTAGGCCAGTGAAGATTGGAATAGCTTAAAGTACAACCTGTGTAGCAAATAAAAATTGTGGCCTAAGCTTGAATTTGTATGAACATTTTATTGCATATGCAGGTTTGCTTCAAAAACAAAGAGCGTTAATACTATTTTTACGAAGCCACGCATGCACAGCTAAGGTTTTTATCGTGGTGAAGTATGTGCATCATGGTAGATGGCCCAGCCGAACATCGAACCCGCGAAACCAGCTCCCAGCCCAATGCGCCGGCCACTCGGTCAGACAAGCTTTGTTTGTAAAACTTGGGTCTCGAACAAATTCACTGATTTATGATCTTGGGCTAGTGGCGTCGTGTCATTTGGGCCCGGGGAGTGAAATGTTTTACTTTTTATAATTTAAAAAATTGAAAATTAAAAAAAATAAAATAATAGCCAGTGCTATTTTGTTTTCATCTTTCAAACTAACCCCGTAACCTCGCCCCCCTTTCTTATACTATAAATTCCATTGCTTTGTTTATTAAATTTTGCTTCAATCAATCGCTTCGACTCAAGAGTAAAGTTAGTTTGTACACGTTATCCCATCAAATGTGACAAAACCAATAATGACTGCAGCCTGCTTTTATTTATTTTAACCCAGCTTCTGTTTTAAGATATGGGCTACCAAATTATTTTTGTGTTGTCTGACACTATAGTAGTGACTGCACATCACTGCAGGTACCGGTATGTCCTTTTTCGAGAAGAAAGTGTGCTGAAACGAGTGTTTTTTATGTGAAAACCGTAAAATCCGTTGGCGACTGGGGGCTAAGCCCCCAGACTCACCTTAACCCCCTTGTAATGTCCTCCACCTTTGTTAAATTATGGGGCCACACTGATTGCGCATACTGTCCATAATTAAGGAGCGGTTTCGGGTATCAAAATAAATTTCGATTTATTATCCAAAAATTGGGATATCGCGACATATTTCGGTATCTTTTCCTAATTTCCTTGTTTCGTGATGTTACTCAATGATATAAATATGGCTTTTATAAAGGTTGTAAATGATCAATATCTCTTTTAGTTGTTACTCAGGCCCCTCCAAACTTTTTGGCTGCATGACGCCTCTGCTCGGGCTCAAAAATATTTTCAAGTCTTGGGTTTTGGTCTCGAATTTTTTTTTTTTGAAGTCTCGGTCTCGGCTCTCGACCATCAAAACTTGACTTCATCGTTAGTTAATAACAAAATCAAAAACTTTTAACGTTGCAGCTTTAGATTGCGAGTGAAATAATTAATTTTCTGCCCAAATTGAGCTGTTTGAATCATCGGATGCTAACTGTTGTAGCATCATCAGCCCTAGTCGAAAGAGATTTTAGCAAAGGGGAATTTATTATGTGACCCCATCGAGCTTGCATTTCGGGGTCTGTACTTTCGACATTGATTTTTCTTAGGTCTAATTAACACGCTGTGGGGTAGTTCTTTGAGTGTGAATGTGATACGTGAGTGCTTTTCAATTTTTGTTTTGCTTCGTTTTGTGATTTTGTATTATGATTGCTTGCATTTTCGTTGATTTGTTGTTTATTTTTAGTAAATTGGTTTTTAGTTATAATGGTTAATGTATAAGACAGTGGCGGCCTGGTGGGTAGAACTTCCTTAAACTGAATCTGGCTCACCAAGGGTTGTAGGTAGGAATGGTAATGTACGATGTTGTACCGAAGAATGCGGCTACACCTATGGGAAAGCAAACTGCGGATTGAGTAATGACGTAAAAAATGCGGTTATAGGTTACCTACTAGCTTGTAAGCACAAAATTCAAAAATTGTTGAACAATTTGGTATGCAGTAAGCTGAACAGTGTCGACCAAAGTAGTAAAGATTTCAACCATCATTAATATTTGTTTCCATGTAGACATTATTTGATTTAATAAAAACCTAAAGGTTTTTACTTAACTCTGATAAGTTTGCCTGTAACTGGTTTAGTGCATGAGTTTTTTCTACATTAAACAAGTTATCGTTAAATAAGAACAAGGAACTTTATGCTCGATTCATCGGGCTTAGTTTTAGTTTTTTGGCGAGTTAATCCTCTAGGAGATCTTATATCAGTTGATAGTCTTATACCCTGCGCCTAGTAGTACTGACACTGAATTAGTATCAATTATAATATTTTTGTTATCCTTGTAATTTTCGAAAACAATTGTCGTTGTAGGTCTGCAATATTAGGCCATGAATTGTTTGCGAACCATTATTTCGTGACCAAATGACCCACATTTTGAGATTTCATACTGAAATCGGAAAAATGCCAGTTGTCCTTGATCCATGTCCTTGGCCTCGACTTGCATGTCCTTGGCGTCGGCTTGTGTGTCCTTGGCCTTGGCCTCGAAAAAAATTTAAAGTCCTTGGGCTTGGCCTCGACCTTAAGGTCCTTGGCCTTACTACAACATTGATGCCAGGTGAATGCAGTGTGCCATTTGAGGCTTGGTAATAAGATGAAAAGTAAACAATAACATGTATGTTTTGTATTAGCTATAACAGTAAGCAGTGTCTAGAGCACTGTACCAGTTTCCATATTGAAAACGCTAGTGCACTGGATCGCCTGTTTGTTTGTCATGTTGGTATAACGTCATCAGCAGTAACTTTAAATGTACAAATAAGAGGATTAGAGTACAGTAGGGGTGAGGGGCAATGGGGTTATGGTTATAATCGTACAAAAAGCAATTTTAATAAAACAGCCTACCGGTTTCTCTAGACACTGCCATAACAATATAAGCAACAGTCGTAAAATCGCCCAAAATTTGAAGAGTGGTAGCAACCCCCAAACATCGATATTTTGCACATGCTAGTTTTAGGAGAGGTAGCACACACTCAAGCATTGGGAGCAAAACTTCTTTAAAAAATATATTTTTGGACCATCCTACTAGAAGATGTCCGTTGGACATGGTTTATTTATTATATATAGAGCAGCACCATTAGACATCAAACGTTGAGTTTGACTATGGACTGCAGGGCACGAGCATCAAACTTCATGCGGGAACTGTGGTGAGACACCACTTACTGGACATAGCAGAGTAGTTGTAGCACTACCAGCACCAAGAAAGAGATAAACCATTCAATCTAGACCATACCACAAACAACGCTCGTTGAACTTACCAATCCCTCTCACAATTTGTGATTAGACTCCAGCTGGAGTTCTAAATCATCCACCTGCTGCACAGTTCTTACTGGCAGATTAATCTCTTCTGGAAGCGTATGTTCATCACTGGCGTCGCTGTTTAAGGAATTCTGGACAACGGCGGTCAAAATTTTTACGTTTTGGTTAATTTCCAAAACTTTCTGAACCAAATTTTTCATCAGATCTTCGCCGACTATGTATGATGTACCCGAAGCTGCGAAAGCATAGAAGTATTGAACTTGTGGCAAATTAGTTATCAGTAATATTGTTTTTATCGTTAGCTTAGAATCTAATCACAAACTTTCAATGAGATTAAAATTAGCGTACGGCCAGTGCAGTTACAAATACAGCATTACTTCCAGACAAGTGTTTTATCTTAACCCTGGATCAAGGAACATCATCAGGCAAGGCTATGATGTTGCAACTAAGTTTGGAAAGTCGCGTTTAAATGGTAACGATTACACGGTTTTCCTCACTGCCTATGATACAGATGTGCTGATCTAATCGGCGACCACAAAACGGACTTTGGTTCCAAAGCTATGAGTCCAAGAACCAAAAAAGCCCAACTAAGTTTCAAAGAGTATATCGAGACGGAAGTGCATACAACACTTACTTAGCTGACTAATTTTCGACTTGCCATATTTTGAAAGCTGCTTTTAAAAAGAGCATTGTTAGACTTTGATATGGTGTCCTTAAGTAAAAAGTAGCGTTTGCAAAATCAAGGCCATAAAGCTGAGCTTTGACAAAAGATAATTTGCTCACTTCCAAACTTGACATATATTTTGCCGATGCTTGAGTATATTTAGGATAATTAGCACATTTATTTGACGAAAATAAAAAAGTGAAGTGTGTGATAATCTGCAAAATGCAACCTCATTGTCCAAGCCAAACACAAACAACAAAAGACCACTTAATATCACATTGTAAAACCTTATACATAAAAATTTGCAAGGGACAAATTAATGTTTCGACTATAACCAGTCTCGTCAGCCTTGCTACGCACAGCCAATCCAGGCTAAACTCATTCCAGACTGTAAAGACTCTTTTTTTTTGCATTGCTTTACCTGTACATCTCGACTTCATCTCTTTTCTAGGTTGTGCCCTATTTTTGGCAGGCGACTGGCCCCAAACAACGATACCCAATGAAAGAACCTATAACCACTAACCCACAACTAAGTTACCGGTAGCCTAACTTGCCCACATCACTAGAAGCCCCCATGGCAACTCACTCATTTGCAGCTGCAGACGCGTTTCGACCTTATTATGGTTTCATCAGTGCAGCATAGCAACCCCCCACCTTCCTGAAAAAAAAATTCTAACCTTCAAAAGAACTACACACTCCAAATCTAAGCCTCTACTCGTTCTGCTCAAGGTAGAACGATGGAAATAAAACCTTCAAGAAAATAAGAATTTTTTTTTTCAGGAAGGTGGGGGGTTGCTATGCTGCACTGATGAAACCATAATAAGGTCGAAACGCGTCTGCAGCTGCAAATGAGTGAGTTGCCATGGGGCTTCTAGTGATGGGGGCTAGTTAGGCTACCGGTAACTTAGTTGTGGGTTAGTGGTTATAGGTTCTTTCATTGGGTATCGTTGTTTGGGGCCAGTCGCCTGCTAAAAATAGGGCACAACCTAGAAAAGAGATGAAGTCCAGATGTACAGGTAAAGCAATGCAAAAAAGAGTCTTTACAGTCTGGAATGAGTTTAGCCTGGATTGGCTGTGCGTAGCAAGGCTGACGAGACTTTGGTTATAGTTTATGCATAAAATAAAACAATACTTAATGCTAATGTTGCCAATTTTATTATCAAGCATGAATATTTATCATTTGCGTGATACATTGCTTAATATTAACTGCTTATCATTTTTAAAGCCACTTAAGTAGCGTTACTTTCTAATTGAACTACGTAAGTAGAAGTAGTCTAAATTTAAATCATTCAAGTAAGTGCTAGTTACTAAGCATAGTTTATCATTCAAGTAAGTGCTAGTTACTAGCTAGTTACTAAACTAGTTACTACCGCTACCGCAGTGCCGGTACGTTTACTTCTCAATTTTTAGGCGGTACTCGGTATTTTTGCAAAATCTTTTATAATAAAAAAGGGGAAGTTTGCACAACTACACCTTCCACAGCAATCGTTTAAAAGATTTGTTTTTAAAAATACAATACTGCCATCCCTTCAAGCGCGGCAATAGAAAGATTCTTTTCCACAGGAAAAGATATTTTGAAGCCGAAGAGGAGTGGTCTTTCAGAGTTAGACGACCTTTCCCAAATGGTTTTGTTTTTGAAATGCAATTCAGGGTAAAAGTTTTTCAATAGTTTCGTCTGTTCTTTTTTGCGTCACCGACCGTTGATAAGGTGTTACCAGGGTAGGAAATATCGATTAGAAATTGATATTCTCTACTTTTTCGTCATCTTTGCAAAAATTCTTTACTGTTTTTTCTTTATCGATTGGGGCTTTTTCCTACTTTTTTGCGTGGTAAATTGATATTAATTAATCCCTACTTTTTTTCTGAATAAGTTTTTTCAAAAGTCTTTATTTTTTGTTATTTTTAGTACCTTATCTGGTTTTTGTGGTGTTTGCAGGTAAATATTTTACTTTACAACCGCATAAGAACAGTTAGCGTGCGGAAAATTCCGCTCAAATCACCGAGTAGTGCGAGTGCTGCATCAAATGCACTGTCATTTTTAAATCCATTCCAAAATATATCACGAAAAAACGTTTCACTTTCATTAGCTTGTTACTTGAACCAAATGCAGATACCAGTATTGACAGTCCAGTGTACTGTATCGAATTTTTGTTCACCAGCTTTTTTTCAATGCAACTTGAAACCTAAGCTTAACTATGAGAACAAAAATGACAAAAAATTTAAAGTAGTTTCAAGACGTTTTTTTTTGCAGATTTCAAAATTCATTTTTTCGGATTCAACACGTAATTGCGCAAATAATTATAAGCTTTTTCTAAACATTTAATTTTTTTTTTTTATTTATGTGATTTCTTCATTTGTATCCTCCTGCTACGAGAAAGCGACAGAGGCGCTATGCGTAGGACGAATCCAGACTCGCTTAGGAGTTGTCTTTGTTTCCGAGAGTTCCGGTTGAGTTTTGCTTCTGACTTCTTCAATTTGCTGCTAGCTAGATTCCACCAAGCAGAGATAATTGTCGTGAAGCATCTTGTCCAAGGACGCAATAACGAGGCTTGGGTGGGAGTTGAACCACCAACCTTGTGAACATGGCCGTCGTAAAAATGACCCTCCTAACCACTCGGCCATGCTGCCGACAGACATTCCATTGACTTACAACTCTCTGCAATAATGTTTCTTGAGTGAATCTCCTTAAAAAGATGCAAAATTATAAAATAATTGTGCGCTTTTTCTTGTGAATCCGATGGTATTCCAGATGTAGACCATATTATCAGCGAGCTAATATCAATTTCGTTTTTTAAAGGCCCACATCCTAAACATTACTTGCCTGAGGCCTACCTTAATAGCAAACTATAGGCCTATTTTGTATTACATCTACTCGTGTCAACTCAACGAGTATTCATAATGTTTCAAACTGATCGTTGCTAATTATGACAGTCTATTGCAGCAGCTCTTCTCATCTTATTTTGTAGCGTATTCGCCATCTGTCAGTTCCGTTATGGGATTATTCTCTACTCCTAATGCGCATATGCGTTTTTGCTTTAACCATTCTTGCTTGCTATATCTTAATTCATAAGATACTAAACTCACAAAGCAAAACGTGTGTTTGCACTTACGCAACCCCATCTTAGAAAATGTCTTCGTACGGCGTACGCTCTTCTTAAAACTATTTTCCTGATAAGGGGGTGATGAAGTCTTCAACTTCCAAAAGGAAGCGGTAGAACAAAAATGTTTGAGAATCACTGCTCTACACCCAGGGTCTCCAGTCTCGTGATCATGAGTTTTTATATTGTCCTCGTCCGTGGTCGCACGAAGTATTATCAATTATTATGATCACATGAATCGAACCTAGAGCTTTGAGTGCTTTCTGATAATCAGTGCTCGAGTTGTAAAAACTTTATGGGGGGATGGTAGGCCTACAATTTTTTACGCAGGCATTAGGAGGGATGGTCATTAGGCCAATAGGCCAACTTGTAAGGGAATGGTTTACGCTAAAATGTTTTATGGGGGATGGTGTTGTTTTTCGGGGGGATGACATCCCTCGCATTCCCCCTCAACTCGAGTAGGCCTACTGTTGCAAATCACAGCCACAAAAAGTAGGCGCCATGAAAAAGTTAGAACGATTTATCCTCCGTGAAAATCTGGAGTGCAACAAATTTTAAAAAATAGCGAAGCATAGGCCTAATTTAAAATATTATTGGCCCTCGACTCTTGGAGCACTTTTACATTATCAAATCTGGTGCTTCTAAAAAAAAATTGGGTACCCCTTGTCTACACACTTCGATGTTAAAAGTGCTGTTTTTGTTTTAATGATTTCACTAAAAGGTTTGATGTCATTATGATTTCTGACGAACTCCTTCCATTGAAAACTCCAGCGTAGGCCACTTCTGGTTCTAACATTCCCATTCATTCAAAAATCCTAAGCACTCTTTTTGTGGCATTTTGACAGAATGTGGTCTCCAATAAAAAAAGTTTTCGCTTTATGCGTGGCGGCCCATTTCTATGGGCGAGGGAAATGGTTGCATTTTTTCTGATTTTTGTTGCGCTAACCTCTGGCACTAACTAGGCCTATAGCTTGTCTAGTACCATTTTTTGACGGTTAATGCATAGTTAGCAATTCGTGAATTGTCCCGCACCAAGTTACCGATAACACTACAATATGAAGTAATTTAGCATTTATCTAGCTAGTACCTACAAGATAAGACCTGAGCCATCCTGTTTCGGGATTACGTCCCTCATCAGTGATAACAATCAGGGAGGACCATATCGAAAACCACACAACAAAATTACTCAATCTGGCGTTTGGGCATTCAATACAGTGAAAAGAAGGATAGCAGTTGCAAAAGAGAAAAAGAACAAACTAATGGAGTTAGCTAGATTAATTTCAAGAAAAACAAAGAAAACATTATAAAATAATATAGCTGCGGATAGAAATAGCAATCCAAGACCGGTTTCGCTCTCATTAGAGCTCGTCAGGTGAATATAGCTAATAAAAAGCTGAGCAGAAGATACAGAAATATAGCGAAAAAAACAAACAAATGGATGAATAGTACTAGATAGAAAAGCATCAGATGGTAACGATAACAACTGATGGCTTTTTTGGATGCAATCAAATCGACGTCCAAATAAATTGAATAAGATGAAACAAATCTTTTCCAAAATTAGTATGCTGTTTGCTGAAAATGAATCAAATTTTCCTCAGATGTTCATAAAATCCAACCAATCAACACCATGAAAAATAGAAATATTCAATAGAGCAAGATCAAGAGATTAAAATTCCAAAACAGAATACTGCATCGCTAATCTCAACACAGTAACGAGATACCTTACAAACAACTTTTCACGATGCAGGTGGAAATCACGCGATCATCACTTTAAAAATGATGTCAGCGCTAGTGTACCAGAGAGCTCAAACCATCTGGTGAGCAACGCACAATGCTACGATACACAAGACAGGTTCCCAAGAGTGCTCAAACCCTTGAGAGTGAGCATTATCATACAAGATAAGACCTGAGCCATCCTGTTTCGGGATTACGTCCCTCATCAGTGATAACAATCAGGGAGGACCATATCGAAAACCACACAACAAAATTACTCAATCTGGCGTTTGGGTATTCAATACAGTGAAAAGAAGGATAGCAGTTGCAAAAGAGAAAAAGAACAGACTAATGGAGTTAGCTAGATTAATTTCAAGAAAAACAAAGAAAACATTATAAAATAATATAGCTGCGGATAGAAATAGCAATCCAAGACCGGTTTCGCTCTCATTAGAGCTCGTCAGGTGAATATAGCTAAAAAGCTGAGCAGAAGATACAGAAATATAGCGAAAAAAACAAACAAATGGATGAATAGTACTAGATAGAAAAGCATCAGATGGTAATGATAACAACTGATGGCTTTTTTGGATGCAATCAAATCGACGTCCAAATAAATTGAATAAGATGAAACAAATCTTTTCCAAAATTAGTATGCTGTTTGCTGAAAATGAATCAAATTTTCCTCAGATGTTCATAAAATCCAACCAATCAACACCATGAAAAATAGAAATATTCAATAGAGCAAGATCAAGAGATTAAAATTCCAAAACAGAATACTGCATCGCTAATCTCAACACAGTAACGAGATACCTTACAAACAACTTTTCACAATGCAGGTGGAAATCACGCGATCATCACTTTAAAAATGATGTCAGCGCTAGTGTACCAGAGAGCTCAAACCATCTGGTGAGCAACGCACAATGCTACGATACACAAGACAGGTTCCCAAGAGTGCTCAAACCCTTGAGAGTGAGCATTATCATACAAGATAAGACCTGAGCCATCCTGTTTCGGGATTACGTCCCTCATCAGTGATAACAATCAGGGATTTTTTTTGTCGAGCTGCTTGGAGGTTGAATAACCATAGTAGACCACCCACTATTATGTTTCCTACCCTTGCACTATAACATAACGGTGTTGGTAGCTGCGATGCTTCTGTTGTCTTTTTTTGTCTGACCGTCGTTTTTTATCGCCTTCACTTTATTGTTTTATTTTTTTTCGAAATTTTTGCTCCCGACCTGGGTGTTGCAACCATGCTCACTCCTGTATTCTGTTAACTCCTCTTCTCCTACCTGCATGCCATAACGTTAATCGTTTTGTTGCCTCTTCCCTTTTCCTGTGCCGCGTTGTATTTCCTTACTCTTATCGTATTCTTTTATTGTGCTGACGGTGCGGAAATAAAAGACACTACTACTACTACTACCTATAGGCCTAATTATTATGAAACTGACCAGTTTCTATCAAAAATCAACAAAATATAGGGCAGTACTTTCTTTCTGGAACTTTTATTGAAAAGTACCGACAAAAGTACCGCGGTACTTTTGATTTTCAAGTACCGAGTATCGGTACCGCCGGTACTTTTAACAAAGTACCAAGTACCGGTACCGCCGGTACGTTAATAAAGTACCGTGCCCACCTCTGTTACTAATTAATAATACTTAAGTAGTCTACTTAGGTAAAACTACTTCGTTACTTAACACCACTGCTAGTACCGGTAGGCCTATATTTGTTAATTATTCGCCTGCTACTGCTCAGTGCAGTCTATCAGTTCTAATATTGGTGTTTTGAAAAGCCTATCATTACCCAACTGATAGTTTTCTAGACATAGTAGCAGAGGTGGACACGGTACTTTTTTAAAGTACCGGCGGTACCGGTACTCGGTTCTTGAAAATCAAAAGTACCGCGGTACTTTTGTCGGTACTTTTCAAAAAAAGTTCTAAAAGGGAAGTACTGCGCAATATTTTATCGATTTTTAGTTAAAAATGTACAGTTTCATAACAATTAGTTACCGGTAGTGCTTGGTACGGCACAATTCACGAATTACAAACTATGTACCAACCATCAAAAACGGTACAAAATAAGCTTAATAGTTAGTGGCGAGTGACACAAAAATCAGAAGAAATGCAACCATTTCCCTCGCCCCATAGAGATGAGCCGCCACGCATGAAGCGAAAACTTTTTTATTGGAGACCACGTTTTGCACCGAATGCGACAAAAAGGTTGTTTAAGATTTTTGAATGAATGAAAACCCCAGAACCAGAAGTGACTTACGCTGAATTTAACAGTGGAAGGAGTTCGTCATAAATCATAATGACGTCAAACCTTAGAGCGAGACAGCGCTGTTTCTGGCCATTAGCCTTCATCAGACGACCTCAGGTAAGAAACATTCATTTTCCAGGACGAATGATCTTGCCAGGATCACTCATCCCTTCGGATAAATATTTCTTAAAAAATTTAACCTTTGTGGTACGCATCCTAGATGATGAATGTTTCTTACCTGAGGACGGCTGATGAAGGCTAATAGCCAGAAACAGCGCTGTCTCGCTTTACGGTACGATTTACTGGAGTGCTTTGCACTGTTGGTGATGGAGTGTTGTTATAGCCTCTGACCCAACAAGAGGAAGTCGTCATGACTTCCCGTCCGGTAGGCCAGGAAGGACATTGCTTTTTAGTTGTTTGACGTCAAACCTTTTACTGAAGTCATTAAAATAGAAACAGAATTTTTAACATCGAAGTGTGTAGACAAGGGGTACCCAATTTCTTTTTCACAACTCCAGATTTGATAATGTAAAAGTGCTCGAGGGATCGAGGGCCAATAACATTTAATGGCATGCTTTTCTATTTTTTTGAACTCCAGATCACTCGTGGGATAAATCGTTCTAACTTTTTCATGGCGCTTAATTTTCGTGTCTGTGATTATCAGAAAGCACTCAAAGCTGGAGGTTATATTCATGTGATCATAATAATTGGCTATGCTTTGTGCGACCAAAGACGAGGACAATATGAAAACCCATCGCGAGACTGGAGACCCTGGGTGTAGAGCAGTGATTCTCAAACATTTTTGTTCTCCCGCTTCGTTTTGAAAGTTGCAGACTTTTGAAAGTTGGAGACTTTCATAAGTTTTAAGAGGGGCCTACGCCGTACGTAGATATTTTTTAAGATGGGGTTGCATCATTGCGAAGACACGTCTTGCTTTGTGAGTTTGATTAGTAGGCCTATTTTATGAATTAAGACATAGCAAGCGATTAAGTTTGTCGAAGCAAAAATGCATATGCGCGTTAGGAGCATATAGGTGGCGGGGAGGGGGGCTGGAGGGTCTTAATTTACGCGTTTTTCTACAGTAATACCTCTGCATCAATGTATTTGAAACCTGGCGAAGTGGCTGCATGCGGACGTGAAGACTTTTTTTTTGCTCTTCACCGATTTCCAGTGGTTAAATTAGGATATCAGTGGGCATGGAGACTTTTTTTTGCTCTTCACCTTCATTCAGTTTAGTTCGAAAAAGCAATGGTAGTGATCTTCATTCAGTTCGAAAAAGCAATGGTAGTGACAACAGCTTGAACACGAGCTCTGCAAAAAAGCTGCGCAGTTGCTTGAACCTAAACTAGTAATTTTCTGTAATAGCTCGTTACAAACTGTAGCAAAACAAGTGTGGAGAATGGCTAGCACAGATTCAAAACTAGACCAAATTCTGAAACAACTGCTGCGATTGGACAATATATATTGAAAGAAAAATAGATAGTTTTAATGACCGACTTAGTTCTCTGGAAGCAAAATTCTTTGACGAATGCGAAGAACTTGACTGCAGCTTAAGTGCAAAAGCAAGTATTGAAGATTTTGAAAAACTGAATGAAAGACTTGCAAGTTTGGAAAGTTTCAAAGCAAACTATAACAAATCACTACTGATGCAAGAATCTTACCACAAGCGATTGAATATACTTATTCATGGAATAAAGGAAAATGATAACAAAGCATGGGAAACGAGAGATGAAACAAAAGCTAAGTTCAATAATTTCGTCAAAGAAGGATTGAATATTGAAAACCCAAACGACATAGAGCTTGTAGACATACACCGCTTACCACAACACCCAGTCTCAAAATTTGGTAGAAGAATTCATCGGCCAATTATTGTTAAACTATTAACCATCCAAGATAAAAGAATGATCTACAAATCAGTAAAGAATCTAAAAGCTTATAATGATCGTCTGAAATCGGAACAGAAGCCACAACCTTATGTTTACGTCAGCGACCATCTCCCACAATCATTTGAAAACCAAAGAAAAGTACTTCTACCTTACTTCAGAGAAGCTAGGAAGCACAAGGAAAAAACACTCTGGAAAACAGAAAATGGAAAATACTGTTTATACGTCGATAGAGAAAAGATTGAACCGAGGTAATCTTGACGCGGACAGTGCAAAATTTACACCTATGTTAGGTCTCACTACTGACCCCCCAGGGGGGTCATTCCATGCTCTTCGTTATATACCGATTTTCGTTATTCGTTAAGTCATTCCGAATTCGTAAACTTGACTTTACGAATTCGGTAAGTGGAGGTATTCTATGCTCGGTTCGTTATAAATAACGAATTCTTTGAATAACGAAAATTAGCCTCACGCTCTCAAAACATTTATAACGTAATAAAGTGAGTGGGATCACAGTTTATATTAGGTTAAAAGGTTATTTAGTGTCACCATCATTGTAAGCAGAAGGAAAATCTGCAATCAGGCAGACGGAGTGGTTAATAAAAACAAAATGAATGAGAATAGCAGCAGAAGACGATGGAGCGGAAGCGAAACTAACTTACTAGTGGACTTGGTTAAGAAGCACTACGATTTTTTAACGTCCGCATGCAATCCGAAAAAAAGTAGAAATATGGTTGAGAACAAGTGGGCAGAAATCACCGAAGCTGTAAATGCCCTTGGTGGTGGTACGGCCAAGCTGACGTCTGAACAAATTCAAAAAAAATGGTCAGATTTGAAATCCACTAGTAAAAAAGCGGTCTGTAAGTACAAAGCTGAAATGAGTAAAACAGGTGGAGGAGTAAGCAAGGGTGGAGAGCCGACCGAGCTGCAATTCAAAATAGCAAGTTTTATTGGAAAATCATACACTGAAGGAATCCCTGGTACAGAAATATGCGACACTACGCTTCAATCTGAAACTTCGGTGGTACTTTATGAAGATGTAAGCGAAGCTGAGGTTTCTCACACTGATTCTTCTGTTTCAAATGCAGAGCTGCAAAATGATGAACCAGTTTATAAGGCAAAGCGACCGAAGCTTTCTAAACGGGATGCGCAAAATGAAGAAATACTTCAAGCAGAAAAGCGTATAGTAGAAGCTGTGATTGACATGAAAAAAGAAATGGAAAAAACTAATGTCTTAATTGCTGATGCTGTAGTCGAACTAAAACGGAGCAACAATATTCAAGAACGGCTGGTCACTGCTTTATTAAACCGCAGTGATAATCAAGGCCCTCATAATGCAAGCGAAGTGTCGTACATCCGATTGCTAAATCTAGACTAATGTTAAAACATCAGCATCAGCGACAAAAAGAAGTGCGGTAGCTGCCTCCCGACCTAAATGTCCTTGTTACGCCACTGGACTCTGCAGGATATCGTAGGCTACACTGTTTTCGTGTTTGAAAAAGTATTACCGCTATTAAAACTTGACGAAAACGATACAGCTGAGTGTTTATTTATTATAAGCTTGATTGTAAAAAGCAGACTGGACAGCAACTAAACGCTTAAACTCAAAAAAAAAACAAAAAAAAAACAGAATAACTCAACCAATACCGCAATGCAGCAGTTGCATCTATGGATATAAACTCCACATGAATAACCCCAGTTCCTCTTGTATTAAGTCAGAATTAAGACGAAGATGTATAATTGTTTGCTTCACCAATTAAATTTATTAATCGCTGTCGTTGCCGAATTCCGGTAGTTGTTAAAGCACTGTTGTTCGACCTCTCATTTTCCACATTAAGAGAGGGGACAATATCATTAGTATCATTATCTGATGCATCATCGCGTCGGCAAATGTTATGCAACATGGTGCAGGTAAGAATTATTTTTGCTACTCTATGTGGTGCATAACACAAGCTTCCACCAGTGTGGTCTAAAATTCTCCACCGACTTTTAAGTATCCCAAATGCTCTTTCGATTAACGATCGAGTTTTTTTATGCGCATAGTTATAGTTATGCTCACGAGGTGTGGTGGGATTCGTTAGTGGCGTCATGAGCCAACTTTTAAGAGAATAGCCGCTGTCGCCGAGAAGCCAGCCTTCTCCAAAACGTCCTCTTTCAAATTTGTTGTGAATTGCAGATGCTTCCATAATGAAAGAGTCGTGATGGGAGCCAGGCCATTTAGCTACAACGTCCTGAAACACCATATTCGAATCACATATAGCTTGGATATTCAGTGAATGAAATTTCTTGCGATTTACATATGCGAATTCATCAACATAAGGCGCAATAATAGGAATGTGAGTGCCATCCACGCAGCCTAGCACACCCGGAAAACCAGCAACGGCATAAAAGTCTGCTTTCACTTTATCTTCTTCCATTCTATTCCTTGGCATGTAAACAAAATCTTTAGCTTTATTGGCCATAGTGTCGGTAAATAGTGAAAGTGTTTTACTGACAGTTGGTTGCGAAACTTCCAAAAAATCTTTCGAGCAGTTTTGAAAACTTCCCGAAGCTAATGTTTTTAGACTTACAAGCACTTTTTCTTCTACCGTTAAGTCTTGACGGCTTCCCCTAGTGAACATGTTGTCCTGTACCAATTCACATACGCCCTTAACCTGCTGCTTATTCATTCGGAACTCACCAATAAACTCATCTTCTGTATATTCTAATAATGGTGACTGCCTTTGGTCATTTGCACTTCTGCTGCACCCACTACTTCTAGAATTCATGAACAAGTATCGGCAAGCCATCTTTCTATATTCAAAGTTAAAGTTATGCTGACGACTACTAAGCAAAACTGAGTCTGCTATGAGCAACAGGCTTTTATCATCAGTTAACGCAAGGCTTCAAGCATTCGTTATCAATAACGAATTTTGACGTCATTTATCAAGCATTTTTTGCTAACGATTCGTTATTTCCGAGCATGGAATACCAAAAATATCGAATTCGGTAAATAACGAAAAAAATTGACATTCGTTATTTACCGAAGAGCATGGAATGACCCCCCAAATAGCTTATCTAATGTAATATAATCGTTGTTGTTGTGTTTTGTTGCTTCTTATTCGATGTTCTTGAATATAAATTTAATTCATAAGTGGTTCGATATTTGTCACTGGGGCTGCTCCTTGAATTTTACTTATACAGGGCGGCCGCGGTGACAAATAGTGAGCTAACCGCTCAAAGCTACAATTAAAACGCATTTAAAGTGCCAGATCATGTAGAGCTTTTGTGCAGCTTTGTATCGCAGTGATAATAGTGCATGATTGACAAGTGCTCTGCCCCGTCGCTAATCCTAAACTGTGATAAACCGTTGGAAGACTGCGAAAACTTGCTAGATTATCTGGGCTCGAGTCAAGTAGCCGACTCTACTAATGAAGCAAACTATTGCGACTCCTTAATTAATGCTTACTCTAATTCGGTTGCCAGCTGCAAATACAGAGGTCCTCGACTTACGACGGTGATCCGTTCTTGGAACGCGGTGTAACCCGAATTTAGCGTAAGTCGGAACATTATACATAAATTACTCTATACATATCGTACTGTACTGTAAAGTATGGTACTGTAATAAAATGTACAAATAATGCAAAACAGTACTTTATTAGAAAGAGAGAAAACAATTCCTTATCACAGGAATAAAAGCAAACACAATACAGTACTACAGTACAGTACTGTATTAATAAGATGGTGGAGAAGTTGGGGTAGTAGAGGCAGCTGAGGTAGATGGTAGAGGCTCTGTAGTAATAGAGGCAGCTGATGTAAGGGGTTCAGGTCTCTCCGCAATTGTTCGCATCATGTACGATGCAAATGACGAAAACAAATGAGCCCAAAGCACTGCATTTAAAGTGTGTTCGTAACCTTGAAACATCGTAAGTAGAGACCGTCGTAGACCGAGGACTTACTGTATTATGATTTAATCCCTAAATTCATAACTAAAAATAATCGCTCATTGTTCCTTTTACATGTTAACATCCGATCATTGCAAAAAAATTTTGATAAACTCTTTGAAATACTCAATGACTTTTCACCTAAGCCTGATGTAATTTGCTTATCGGAAAGTCGAATCAAAACTGCACCTTTAGTCAACATTGATATACCAGGTTACGAGTTTGTGTTTAGTAGCCCCCGCAAAAACTCTGGTGGTGTTGGTGTTTATATTTCTACTCATTTAAATTTCTATAATCTACAGCTAAATTCGATAGGGTTTGAACACTGTGAAGATATTTAGTTGAGCGTTGAGGATCGGAGGTCTAACCAAATTTTTAACATAGTTTTCCTCTACCGCCACCCAAGTACTAATATACCCGAGTTCATCAGAAAACTTGGCGATGCTTTCTGCAATCCCCTTCTAACCAACAAATGCACGTATATACTCGGAGATATTAATATTGACATATCTAGTCCAAACTGAACCACAGCTGCGCAAGAATATATCAATGTTTTGTCTTGCAAGGGTTTTTTTCCTGTAATAACTAAACCTACTCGTGTTGCAGAAACTTCTTCGACAATCATTGACCACGTAATAACTAATGATTTATCCCGTCGATTATTCCCTATGATAATTAGAACGGATCTCACCGACCATTACTTAACTGCTGTAGTGGCCATTGAAAATATTGAACGCACACAAAGTCAACCTATGAAAATTTTGCGCAGAGATATGAGTCACTTCTCAGCTGAAACATTTAACACAGATGTAAAACAGTTTGCTAATCGTTTTCTTGAGAATCTAACTGAAATTACTGCTGACAATTTTAACAACGTCTTTGATTACTTCACAAATACTTACAAACGCATTGCTGATCGGCATGCCCCTCTAAAATGCTTGTCGCGCAAAATACCACTTTTCACAATAAACCCTGGACTACCAAAGGAATCTTAATATCTATTCGAAATAAAGAAAAAATGTACAAAACGCACTTTCTACAAGGCAGTAATGTGTGCAAAATGATGTATAAAACCTACGCCTACAAACTCACGAAAGTTAAAAGTTTGGCAAAAAAATTGTATTTTGCTCAAGAATTGTCAAACTGTAAAGGCGATGGACGTAAAATGTGGGAAGTCATTAGAACAATTATTCCTTCAAACTCAACTCAAAAATTCAAAATGACTCCCAGCGAACTCGATATCGACGGCTCTCTTGTCCAGAATCCCAAAATTATGGCCGATGAATTCTGTAAACACTCTAGCAACATTGCCGACTCTATCTCGGTTGGCACTAGTCTCTCATCATATACAAGCGAATTCAAACGTTATTTACCGAATAGAGTTACGGACTCAATCTATATGCAGCCTACCGATCCGCTCAAAGTATTTGCCTCCATTATGTCGTTAAAATGTAATAAAAGTTGTGGCGTTGACCTCATTCCGACTAAAATCGTTAAGATGTCTGCCTCTATCAATTCCGAACCGCTCTCAATATTGGTAAATCAGGCTTTTTCATTAGGAATATTTGCAGACAGCTTAAAAATTGCCAAAGTAGTCCCAATTTACAAATCTGGAGATAAACGCAACCCTTCAAACTATAGACACCTATTTCATTATTGACGTGTTTTTCTAAGATCTTCGAAAAATTGATATTTACTAGAATAGACTTCTTTATCTGCAAACATTCGATTCTAGCTTCAACTCAATATGGTTTTCGCAAAGGGCTCTCTACCATGTATGCAGTTACTGAAGTCATTACAACTGCATATGATAACGTAAGTGCAAACCTACACACTGGTTTAGTTTTTCTAGATATTAAAAAGGCTTTCGACACAGTCAATCACGATATATTAATTCAAAAGCTTGAACATTACGGAATAAGAGGGATTGCAAATGATCTACTTAAATCATATCTGCGATCCAGAAAACAATTCGTCACGTTGGATGAAATTGAACATTCGGATCTTTTCCAAATTAAAACGGGGGTACCCCAGAACTCCACTCTAGGTCCTTTATTGTTTTTACTTTACATTAATGATTTGGTCAACTGTACATCAGTTACATCTATTCTGTTTGCAGATGACAATTGTCTTAGTTTTAGTGCTTCATGTTCAACTAAATTGACTGATGACATCAACACCAAACTGAATACAGTTTATTACTGGATGAAAGCTAACAAACTTTGTATCAACCCACAAAAATCAACTGCACTGTTAATACCGAGTAAACCTAACCTGCAAATTAATAGCAGTGGTATTTTGTGCAACAATGAAAAGATCAGTGTCTGTAAATCAGCGAAGTACCTGGGAGTTCAGATTGATAGTGACCTTAACTTCAAGTCCCACATACAACTCCTACACAATATCTTAATTCCATTCGTATCCTTCAAAACAAAGCTGTTAAACTACTAGCTGGTATACATTGGAGACATTCTAGTTCCTCTAGTTCCAGTGGTTATAAGTCGCTGAGTATCCTCAAACTCGATGACATGATTAAACTTCAATCTGCCCTATTCGTTCATCGTCATTTCAACAAAAAGTTACCTACTAATTTACAAAACTATTTTACAAACGTGAATACTTGTCACTCTATTGCAACTCGCAGGCAAGCATGTGGTCTCAATTATTACATACCAAGGTATAGATCTTCGAAATTGCAACGCTCAATCAAATATAAGGGGGTAAAAATATGGAATTCAACTCCTTTAGAAATGAGAAAATTTAATTTGAAAAAATTCAAACGTTGGACGAATAAATTACATGGACGAATAAATTAATTGGAAGATGGACGAATAATTAACCGTTGGACGAATAAATTACATGAATGAATGAATGAATCACCGATTTGCAATGGCGAAATTAAGTAAGAAATTTGGTCATTGCTCCCCCCTCTCCCCCCACTGTAAAAACGCTTCCGCCATCGCTGGTTAGGAGTTAAAAATAAATCTCATAACGGAACTGACAGATAGCGAATAACCTACGAAGTAAGACGGGAAGAGCTGCTGCAATAGACGGTCATAATCAGCAACGATTAGTTTGAAACGCTATGAATACTCGTCGAGTTGACACGAGTAAATGTAATACCATTATCGTAAACGTAGAAGGCTATTAACGCAGGTCTCAGGCCAGTAATGTTTAGAATATGGGCCTTTTAAAAACGAAATTGATTTCCGCTTGCTAATAATACGGTCTACAACAGTCTGGTTGTCAAACTGGGGACCGCGGTTCTCTTGGGGTACGCGAAGCAGTTTCAGGGGAATCGCAAAGAGGTCGCGGATTTCTGATAAATCACCCATTGAATTGTGCTTGATTGGACATCTGCGGACGTGATGACCTTTTTTTCGCTCTTCGCTTGATTTTGCGTAGAAATTTATGCTTAACAATAAAGGACCGTGAGTGATAGAAAAATATCTTTGGGGACCGCAAAGTCGAGATTTTAAAAAGGTTTGAGAACCATTGGTCTACATCGGTCGAATACCATTGGATGTACAAGAAAAACTACACAATTATTTTATATTTTTGCATCTTTTCAAGGAGATTCACTAAAGAAACAAGCTGTATTGCAGAGAGTTGTAAGTCGGAGAAATGTCTAGAAAAGGCATATTTAGGCTACGAGTCAAACCTAAAAAATGAATTTTGAAATGTGCAAAAAAGACGTCCCAAAACTACTTTAAATTTTTGTCGTCCTTGTTCTCATAGTTCAGCTGAGGTGTCAAGTTGCATTGAAATAGTCTATGTAAAAATCAATCAATCAAATCCCTAAGCTTATTGAGATAAAGACCAGTAAACATCCCGGAATCGTATCGAACAAAAAGAAAAACATATCGGAGGGCGCATCCATTTCACTACGGCTACACATTGCGCAATTTTGTGTAACATTACTTACGCCAAGTTGTACGCAGGCTGCTAAAAAATCTATTCAGGTCTTAAGACTTTCTCTTACAGTAGAAGGCCTACAACCAGTGTTGCCAACTGGTATATTTATATACCAGATTTCACAAATCTGGTATATTTCAGAAATTTAATATAACTGATATGTTGAAGATTACTAGAAAGCTCTTTAATTGGCGGATTACCTAATAAATCCTTTCTACGGATTTGAGCAATGCAGTTTTACATAATTGGCAACACTACTAGTGGCTCCATATCAGAGATGTCCGGAGTCGCTTTCTTGAGACTCTGACTCCAATCCTGCTCCAAAATTACAGAATCCTACTCCAATCCGGCTCTGGTTTACGTCAAAAATCAAAACTCCAACTCCTGTTTTCACTCCTGTTACTCGAAGAATTTTTGAAAACTTTATTCAAACTTTATTATTCACAAACTTTATTATTATTCACAAAGTTATTCAAACTTTAGGCCTGTATTAAATTTCATGCTAGTGAGATTACTTGTGTTTAGAGACTGTGCGCGAACCGATGCCTCACAGCGAGCATAACTTTTGACAATGTTAAGTGTACATTACAATAATAACTTAAAGAAATGGTTACTCCGGCTCCAACTCCTACTCCAGTTTTGACGTTAAACTTAACTTCGAGTCCGATCCGGCTCCAAAAAAATTTGCTTGACTCCGGCTCCTGTACATCGCTGCTCCACATGTATGATATGTAGGCCTTACTTGAGATTTATTTGAAACTGTGAGTTTTGTGCAGTACATCTTTTTGTTACCCGAGAATTGTGGACTGTAAAGTGTTGATTAATTTCAAGTAATGGGGGCTAGTTTATTTCAAACTGTGAGTTTTGTGCAGTACGTCTTTTTGTTACCCGAGAATTGTGGAATGTAAAGTGTTGATTAATTTCAAGTAATGGGGGCTAGTTTATTTGAAACTGTGAGTTTTGTGCAGTACGTCTTTTTGTTACCCGAGAATTGTGGACTGTAAAGTGTTGATTAATTTCAAGTAATGGGGGCTAGTTTATTTCAAACTGTGAGTTTTGTGCAGTACATCTTTTTGTTACCTGAGAATTGTGGACTGTGAAGTGTTGATTAATTTCAATTAAACTGTTGTATTTGTGACTATTATTTTTTGTTTAGCGTGAGAAACTTTGATTCGGTTTCTTGGTCTATTTAATCTGCATTACTGGTAATGAAAGCTTGATTGTATTTAGCAAATACAACTGATTTATGTTCAGTGTAAAAATACTTCTGTTGGGAGATTGAGCAAGAAATTAATTATGTCATTCAAAAATGCAACACTTACTTTTCATTTTTACAGATAAACTGATGATTTTTTTTCGAAATTTTAGTATATATTTGGTATATTTTTGATAACATATTTTGGTATATATTTGGTATATAATATGGAACATTTTGGTATATTTTACTCTGCAAAACCTGGCAACCCTGCCTACAACCACATCAACGGACGGTAACGCAAAAAAGAACAGACGAAATCATTGAAAAACTTTTACTCTGAATTGCCTTTCAAAAACAAAAGCATTTGAAAATGGTCGTCTGAAAGACCTCTCTTCTTCGGCTTCAAAACATCTTTTCTTGTTGGAAAAGAATCTTTCTATTGCCGCGCTTGACGGGATGGCGGTATTGTATTTTAAAAACAAATCTTTCTAACGATTGCTGCAATATTATTAACCATCAATCAATATTATTTCATCCATCAATATTATTAATTTACTGGTACTGGTACAATGGCACAATAGCAACTGTCCATACTCAGTACCGACGGTTGGTCCTACCCCCAACCAACCTTTGGCTACAGACAGGCGGCCTACTGGCCTAGGTTGGCTGGCAAGTCCCTTACCGATACCCTATGTTTGGTGGCAACAGCCCAAAAAAGAGTCAAGTTCAGTAAACTAGCATAGGCCCATTTATGTGTAAATGTACCGGTAACCAACCGTTTTTGTAAAAGCCTATCCTTGCCCAAATTATTACTTTACTAGGCTTTGTAGACTAGCGATCACACTACCATTAGTCAACTAACTGCAAAAAACAAAAATATTTGACTTAGATCAAACTACGAATCTTGGATAAACTATTCGTAGCAGAACTTGCCTGTTAACTACCTATAAACTCCCTGCGCATAAACAGATCCTCTGGACCTATTTTTGTTAGTAGCAGACTAGCAGTCGACCTATAAACCGCGCGCACTTAGGTTCAAAAGTGGCTTCGTAGCTACTTGGTGCACAGCACTTCACTTACCTTCTCTGAAACTCTTGCGAATCGCTGAACCCGGCTCAAAAAAACAAACAAAAACCTGCGCGTAGCTTCACCAATTAGTAAGCGCGCCTTTACTCCCCTCAGTAGAGTGGAATTAGTTGCATCGATGTAAAAATAACGCACGGCAAAGTGATGTATAAAACGCGAAAATCTTCAGTGTGAGCAATGACGATGACGAAGTTGACAATTAGTATACGACCGTGCCAAGCAGCTGTAGGCACCAAGAGTGATCTTTTATTTTAGTTGCAAGCTTATTGGCTAGGCGTACCTAGTGCAGGCAGTAGATCTCTCCCAAAAACACTCTACCGGTACTGCTTTAAATCCGGTTATTGAGATTTGATTTCTTTATCTTTATCCTCCTGTTACGAGAAAGCGGCGGAGGCGCTATGCGTAGGACGAATCCAGACTCGCTTAGGAGTTGCCTTTGTTTCCAAGTTTTCCGGTTGAATTTTGCTTCTGACGTCTTTAATTTGCTACTAGCCAGATTCCACCAAGCAGAGAAAATTATCGTGAAGCATCTTATCCAAGGACACAACAACGAGACTAGGTTAGGAGTTGAACCAACAATCTTGCAATCATGGTCGTCGTAAAAACGACGCTCCAAACTACTGCGCCACGCTGTCGAGATCAGTGTTAACTACTGGTACGTACACTAACCAGCTGTGTTTATTGCTAATACCTTGTAAAAAATGTAAAAGCATTTTATCAGCTCTTAACTAAGCACAAATCCCAGTGGGGATCATTTGGGCATGGTTTGGGGTAATGCTGCTTCAAATTGGGATGATCTAATGCGTAAGTTTTGAGTTATAGTGAGAAACAGATTAAGCGGAAATAGGCCAAGCGTCTTGAAATGGAGGAGTAAATTTCGAAGATGCATTGTTTAACCACCCTTACTAAGCAGCTTTTAATTTTGATACGATAAAAGACGATAACTTTAGTCTTGCCGAAGCTAATCATGCCAAGAAAAATTATGTTACATCGTTGCTAGGCTGTTTCACTAAGCGCCTCTACCGGTGATTTATTTCAGCATTCCAAGCCCACTCCTAGCATTTTGGACATGGAAACGCGTTACGAAAGTGGACTAGAAAAGCCCACAAATTTTCAGCAAAGCCCGCGGGCCAAAAGCCCACGATTTTTGGACATGGAAACAGGCTAAATGCAAGTTTTTAATAAAATTGAATGGAGCTAGGCCACTTTGCCCTATCAATTTTACATTAGCAGAAGGCGGAAGAAAACCCTATTGCTTTTTTGGCTTCCGCAGCCTATAGCTTTTTTGGCTTCTTCTGCATTGAACCACTGAAGTAAAACAGGTGAATGGTTACTGATTATTTCGTAATCGATGTAATTGCTTGATGGCCGAGTGGTATAGAGCGTCTGTCTCATAAGCTGTAGACTCCGGTTTGATTCCGAGTCGGGTCAAACCAATGACTTTAAAATTGGTATTCACAGCTTCCCTGCTTGACGTTCAGCATTAAAAGGACAGTGTGGAGAACAAGCCGGCAAGTTTACTTGTTGTGCCGTTGGGAATGGCACTTAGCGGGATTCCCCCATCATGGTGTGGTAGACAGATGGCTGGCAACTCCTAAGGGAGCTCGTATAGCGCTTTGATCGCTTTCTCGTGATAGGAGGATAAATAAATATGCAACTAAATAAATGAACAGGTAGACTTCTGTTTTAACCTGTTGTCTTTAAGAAATATTGTAGGTATGCGTTGAAACAAACTCTGATTCGCGTAGGACAGTGGTTCTCAACCTATTTAGCCCATCTATTTCCAAGGTAGCCTGAATATATGCGGACTCAAGTCACTCATAGGTTTGAAAACAAGGTTGTTCAATGACTGAGTGGTCACACATGCCGAATGTATGTTTTTGCTGTAGTTGCTGCTCTAGCCTACGCTGCGAAACCAGTGGCGTAGCGAGAAATTTTAAAAGGGAGAGGAGGGCAATAATTTTTACGTCTTTTTCAAGCATATTTTTTGCGGCAGAACTAATTTGAAGCTGATTAAGAAATAAGAAAGACTCTCAGGGGGTCCAGGGGCATGCTCCCTCGAAACAATTTTGAAAATCTGCATGCTGTAATAGCCATTTTTATGCTTTTTGGATAATTTCACGCAAATTTTGTTTAAACTTTTTGACCCTAACTCTGACTGCTTCGCCAAACACGATGCATTTTGTTCGCACATTTTGGATTATGCGTGCTTAAGGCGTAAGGCTTATCGCTATCGAAGAGGTTCGAAATTATGGAAAAATTTTATACATCAACATTTTTGAGAGTGGCTGGTAGGAGGATGCATACTCCTCATCGTACCCCCTGGATTCGCTACTGGCCATAAGCTACAGAAACCATCAAAAGAGTCTGGCACATTTCAGTCACTTGGCACCATTAATTTTGTTCTTTTTTACTAAAAGCCAGAGTTAAAGGAGGGGGCATGGCACAATGCAGCCCACTAAGTACGCTCCTGACCGAAATTGATTTGGAAGCTGAAACTTTACATTCATGCTGAAAAATCGACTACGTGAAATAAACCATTTCAATTTTTTTAGTTTGTTCAGTTCGTTTTGATAGCAATCTTTTTCGTTTTTTGTTTATTTATTTTGTTGAGTGACTCTTCATTGTCTATATGTAATCCTGCAGCTGTCAATTCTTGTATCACTTTGTTTATGTTATGCTTTCTAGCATTTTTCTTCATAGTTTTCATTACAAGTGTCCCACAAAGCTTCGAAGTATCTGTATGTTCAAGAATTTGACAATGCCTTCTTCAGACCATTTTAAAATTTGTCACTTTGCCATATTCTTGTTTGTAACACCCGGTATATTACTTTTTTTATTTCGTACGTGCTGACAATATAAGCTCGCGAATGTTTTGTGGTACCCAGTGGTGTAACTAGGCCTTTCTGGGGGGCAAATGCCCAGGTTTATTTTCAGGTGTTCAAGGGCGTAGCCAGGGGGGGGGGGGGGGCGCTGGGGCCAAATGCACAAAACTTTCGTAGTGTAAATTTTTTTTTGCTCTTCACTTGACTATGAGCGGAAAATTGTGCATCTGCGGAAGTGATGACCTTTTTTTGCTCTTCAAATTCGCGTTTCAATCCTGTAACTTACCGTACCTGTATGTTTCGCGGACTCATCCACGTCCTTCCGCGGACTCGGGGTTGAGAAACACTGGCCTAGGAGTTTGCGATGTTAGTTTTTTGATGATGTTTAACTTGTGTGAAACTTGCGATATGTGAGAGCATGCATAATCACATAATGAATATGCTCGACGTGATGCACATGCTAGGGTTCCCACTTTCTGCTACGTGAAGGCAAAATTTTTACAAACTCTCTGCATAGATTAAAGGTGGATTCAGCTTTAAGTTTGAAAGAATCAAATCAAGTGGCCTATGAGGCCTGGCTTCAAATAAGTCATCACTTGAACTTCGTTCGCACTACTCTGAAGCACGTAAGGCGGCAGCCACAAAAGTTAAATTGTCTAAGGAAAGGGCCTGGAAGGAATTGGGAGAAAGGTTAGACGATGATTTTAAAACGGCAAACAAAGTGTTCTGGCAGACCATTCGCCGTTTGCGTGGAAAAAGATCTCGAGCCGCATTCTTTATCAAAGATTCAAATGGTGTGACTCTGAAAGATCAAGATGCTATTTTGAATCGGCGGAGAGACTAGTGTTACGGCCAAATTATCCTTTCCTTACATGTTAGATATGTTTTGATTTGATTGGGCGCCCCTGGTGGCTTCGTGCACGTGGTGTTTCCACCTGACCTACTTTGGGCTCTATAAAAGCTGCTGCGCGCCACGTATTCTTCCTTTTCGCGAGAGACAACTCTAGTAAACGATAGGCTACAGTTGCAGCGTAACTAGAGTTTAGTCACAAAGACTTAATTGGTGAGTTGGAGTTTGATAGAAATTGTCTGGGCTTTGTAGATCTTCGATTGTTGCTTATATACAGTACATATCCTAATTTTAGATTCGAACTCCGAGAAAACTATTATCGTCCGTCCGTATTAATCACGTGTTGCATGCTAAAGCATTCATTGGTGAACTGCTTGTCTTGGGTCGGGCAGGCGCGGGTGTATGTACCGTTTAGTGTATTAAACTTAATTCTCGCATTCCCTCGTGCTTTTCGCAAGCAGTGCGTATTTAGGGCGTATAATTGTGAGGAGTCGCTTGCAGCTGTTCAACGTAGGACGTTGATAGCTGATGTAGAGTTCGCTGGGCGCGACCACTAATAATAGTTTTACTTTGTTGGGTTCTCGCATCGCGCTAACCGTAAAAGCTTCGTTTTTGGCTTGCTGCTCTAGTTGCGCAATTACAGATTCTCATTCGCCTATTAGGTATGGTTTCACGTATTTACTCTATGGAGAGCGAGGTCGGTCCTTTCGCTTCAAATGGCTTTTCTAGATTAACGCAAGCTGATAAGAATAAAGCCGCAATGGGTCCTTTTAAAAGCCGTTCGTTGACACAGCTCCCAGAAAGAAAAGAGAGCACGTTTCAGTCATTGAAAAGCCAGTTTGATTCTTTAGGGTCGGTAGGAAATAAATTGTGCAAGATGAGTTGTAAATCTGTCGAAAGTCGTGTGAATTTATCACCTGGTACATATGTTGTCACGGATAGCTGGCCACAGGCCCCCCTTAGACCCACGACCAGCACTGGCACCCCCTCGAGTTATGGGGTGGACCCTCACAAGCTTAAACATCCTGACCCTCAGGTTACCTGGAATATGTGTTCGCGTAGCCTCCCTCCTCCGCCAGGGTTTGCCGCTATAAGCGCCGACTGGGTGGCTCAACCGCTGCCTGGGTTTGGTGCATTTAAACGTAGTGAGGTTGAGTGTCAGCTCAATGAAGAAGCGCAGAACCCTGGGTTTCGACTGTCATCTCCGTTCGTGGGAGAACATGCTGTAAAAGATCTGTCACCGTCATGGTACCAGAATAGTAATAATGCTAATCGCGAATACCCGCCCTTTCGGTACAATAGTGGTGCCGAAGCTTACGAAAGATTTAAAGGTGAACGACTTCCGCCAGATTCAGATGTCGCTAATAGGGATAGGTTTTGGCAAAGTGTTGATGGAAATCGGGGACCCCTAAATTTTGTTAAGAAACAGAATGCGAAAAGTGGCATTCAAAGCTTAATAGAGACTATGCATGCCATGACCAGTCAGATTAATCGTAGGAACGCTCCACCTTTATCAAAAGAGGACTTATTCAGTGGAAATCCTTTGACATACAGGCGCTTCATAAAGCATTTTGACGCATTCACTGCCAAGGGCGTAGCGGATATGGCCGAGCGTCTGGACTTGCTTATATTTTCGAGCACGGTAGAGGCTAGTGCGAATATTTTTGATTGTATTATGGCCTGCAGTCCGGAACTAGGTTATTTTGAAGCTCGTAGGATTTTAGAAAGCCTGTATGGGCAAGAGCACACAATTGTAAACGCTTATGTCAACAAACTCATCGAAGGACCACCTCTAAAAGCCAACGATCGCAGCGGGTTGTCGGCATTGTCTCGAGACATGCGCAATTGCCTCATGGCATGTGGTAATTTGAGCTGCGCTGGGCTAGACACGCAACAAACTGTCTTGGGCATTTTCAAGCGCTTTCCTAGTCACTTGCAAGATAAATTCATGGCTTCGTTTAGCTCGCACTTACAACTGGGCCGCCCTGTCACTTTCGCTATGCCGGCTGACTTCCTGGAGTAAAGGGCGATGGTAGAAGCGAGTTTCTTGGGACAAATTGTTAGTCAACGTGGCGATACGCGATGGCAAGATAGAGTTACGCGTGAGCAGTCACAGGTGCGCAAAGTTTCAATTAACACTGTTCAAGGGGGTTCAGGAAAGCAGGATAGGTCTGGTGCGACTGCAGTGAAGTGTGGGTTTTGCTCGCAATCGCACCCTCTGTGGAAGTGTTCTGGGTTTTTCAAACAATCTGCAAAAGAGCGTTGGGCCTTCGCTAAGATGGAAAAGCTTTTCTTTGATTGTTTAGATTCACACTTCGCTAAGACGTCAAATCCAAGGGTATGTGCGGGAAATGTGGAAGAAATCACCACACCCTACTACACCGTGAAACTGAGGAAGTAAATCGCAGTCAGGAACCAGGGACAGGATCTGGCAGTATAAGCGGGGATGGAAATGGGGCTGGCGATGCTATACAGGTGATGTCAGTTTCGGTAAACCCAGGCCATCGTTGCGAGACTGATGACCGAGACTGCTAGCAGGCATCTAACGAACTCAATGCATCAGGAAAGGTTAAGATGGTAAGCAAGATTCAAAATCGGCATGTCAGGCTGCGAGTTGTTCCTGTTAAGGTGTGGGGACAAGGGAAGAGGCTGATAGAAACATATGTCTTTTTAGACGAAGGCTCGGACACTACACTGTGCACTGAGCAGCTTCTTGATAAGCTTCAGGTAAAGGGTCAACGGGTGCAATATTCGCTCGCCACCGTTAATGGCATGGAGGTCCGAGCAGGCCGTCAAGCTGATTTGAACATTCAGGGAGTAGGAGAACAAACTGTTATTGAGTTACCTAATGTCATTTCTGTACCTGCCTTGCCCGAGTTGCATTCAAGCATCCCTAACAGTAAGGATGCAGTATGTACCTGGAGGTTCTCGAAGGGGTTGTCTTTCCCGATTTCCAGGATGGTGTGGAACTTTTAATCGGAGCGGACGTGCCAGGAGTGCATCGTACCATAGTATACCGGATAAATCACTCAGGGGGTCCGAATGCTGTAAAATGCGCCCTTGGTAGGACTTTGGTAGGTCCCAAACCGGCCGGGATGTTCTGATGATCCTGACGCAAGCCACATTAATTTTGTATAGACAGACAACAACCGCATCGCTATGATTCAATCTGCCTCGTCCCCAGATCAATGGATGCATGTGGGTACCGCTGAGAATCTAGCGGATATTTCCTCGCGGGTATGTATGCCCGATCAATTACCTGACCACAAGTTGTGGTTTAGAGGTCCGAAATTTCTTTGGCTTCCATAGAACGAGTAGCCAGTGGATTCCACTAAGCTACACGCCGAATTTGAGTTGAACAATGACGAGCTGTTGAAGTGTCACAAGGTTTCGCATACTAAATGCAAGGTCTCATCCGCAGGGGAAGTTTCTCTTAAGCCTTTGTTAAATCACTTTTCTACCCTTTCAAAACTCGAGAGAGCCGTTGCTTGGCTGGCGAAGTTACTCACGATTAAGAGAGCGAAAATGAAGCGTAAACATGATGGCGATTGGCGATTGGGACCTTGTTTGTCTGTGGCCAATCTAAAATCTGCAACCTCAGACATTGTTAAATTAGTACAATAGGATTACTTTTCCTGCGAACTGGCTACTTTAAACGATCAAGATGAATTCACTAATCAGGCGCAATTTAGCGGCAGAATTAAAAACTCTAGCATACGCAATCTGAGCCCTATCGTGGTTAAGGGGATTTTGCGAGTGTGGGGTAGGTTAGAGCGTTCGACGATTCATGCGGAAAGGAAGCACCCCATAATTTTGCCCAGCAAACATCACGTTACTAACCTCGTAATTTTGCACGCTCATTGTTCGGAAGGTCACGCTGGACCTCTCCATACCCTCGCTGCCGTCAGGGAACGCTATTGGGTTATAAAAGGCACGCCGCTGTTCGCAGGGCTATTGGACTATGTGGTGAGTGTAGGATAAAGAATGCTACTCAGGGAAAACAAATCATGGCACCCCTTCCCGCGGTCAGGGTGTCCCCTGGTAGATCACCTTTTGCTTCCTGTGGGGTGGTTTACGCTGGGCCCTTTGTGACTAAATTAGGGCGTAGGTGCGCTAAACGTTATATATGCTTGTTCACCTGCCTGGCAACACGTGCCGTACACCTCGAATGCGTCCAGAAGAGATCCTAAGCGACAACGGAAGCAATTTCGTTGGAGCAGAACTAGTGCTGAGGGACCTTCTTCGCGATTGGGATCAGAATGACGTTGAATCGAAGCTCGCACGTCGAAGTATTCGCTGGAGATTTAATCCCCCTGAAGCTAGCCATCAAGGTGGAGTTTGGGAGCGATTGGTTCGACCTATAAAGCGGGATGTCCACTGAGAAACGATACGATAACAACAGGGAAATCCCCGAGGAGCGCTCGATGCGCAAAAAACGCTCTGATACGACAACGATCTGCTAACGATCAGTAAATGCCCACCGCGAACGACCGTGAAGTAGCTATGGAAACAGGAATACGCTGGCTTGCCTGCGATATTTTTAAAGACAAGTTGTTTGGCAGTTTAATTTACACAAACGCTTTTCTGTGATAACTTCCTGCTTATCTACAGCAAGGCCTATTCAAAAGCTGTATTGTGTTTTGAGGTTACGGTAAATACAAAACAAAGAGTCCTACTTTGCTACAAGGTTACCGTCCAAGCGCCTTCTTCTGTGGCAGAGCAAAACACTTGGAATGATTTGCACCTACTAACTTCTAGATACCCTACAGGGCCGGCGCCAAAGGGAGGCCTAGTTTCACAATCAACCAGCTTCGCCCCTTCCCCAAATCAACAAGCTTAATTTTGTTTTGAAGACAGTGACTTTAGTGCAAAATTAGATCACACTTTGGCCCTTCCTGATAAACGCTTGGTCCCCTAAGTCGATTGCTCTGACGCCAGCTCTGTACCCCAAACTGGTCCAGTTTTAATCTACAATTTTCATGCAATACTAAGATAATCATACAAGAGGGGGTTACCTATGTATGCGCCCCCCTCAGGCCTTCTCTGACACACCTTAAGAATCTTTCCCGCTCAGATTTTTCGGAAAAAATCATATCTTAATGTAGGAATATCTCTTCATCTGTCTCCCTTCGGAAAATTTCTGAGTAAGCCCCTGCACACAATTGATGTTTGAGTGGCCTAAAACTCTGCAAACTTTTCAAATTACACGAAAGTACTGTACATTGCAAAACGCAATTTATTGCAACTCAATCGTAAAATAAGCCTGACAAAACCAGCAACAAGGTACAATTGCAACAAGGTGTCTGTTAACATGGTAGTCTACAAAGTAAAACTCATCCAATCAACACCTGCACTATGATTACAATTACACAACTAAGAAAAAGCAAAAATGTTAACTACACTAAATTTTTCATTTTTGCAATTCTATTCACAAGGATCAACGCAACCACAATTTGTTTTACCGCAGTGTAGTGACAAATTTAGATTTTTTACTCCTATTTTTGAGATTTTTTAACAAACATAGTTGTTTTGTGAATTAATTGCATTGTATTTTATGCTCATAAAGTCCATGCATACAATATTTATTTCCACCGCAACAGTCAAAAAATTTGGCTAACCAGTAATCTCTAATATCAAGCACTAGGCCTGGCATGAAAAAAAAAAAAAAAAAAAACAGAATGATTAAACTCGAAAACTCTTGTAAATTAAGCTGCATTGATTATACACTTTGTCTTGTTCAAGCTAGGAGTAAAGCAAACGTGCATATATCATGCCAAATTCTTAAATCAAACATTTGCAGATGTTGCCACGTTTAAATGGTGTCTAGTTGTAATTTCATTTCTTAACAACACACTAGTACGTACTGGTATGCAAAACACAGCCAACCGTAATGTAATCTAAGCGTTTAGATTTATGAGCAAGACATTTCTACCAGTATTGAAACAATCACAAATGATCATGATAAAGTCCCCACATGTAGTTTCAAAATATTTACTTAACTTCAATTTTCAAACTATCAATAGCTACAATTTGAAAAATGAAATAAAACAAAGTTCAAACTACTGGTAACCATTTTACCAGCAACATAAGAAAATTTGATGAAGCAAAACTATGGTGGATATCGCAAAGTAAAATCAATTACATGAAAAAGGTTTCATTTATACATAATATCGTAATTAAGGAATGCAAAACCTCAATATACTATTATTATAGGCTTACAGTAAAATTAATTAATCATTTAGAATTCACAATAGTGTACTTCAATGCATTCAAAAGATGCTAACAAACACCTCTTTACTATTTTCAGTTATCTGCCTGATGGCTTTCAATTGTGGAATCTTTATTCATGCTTTTCACTTTATGTTCTGAACAATACCTTCTGTCTGGGTCAAATTAACGTTTTAATTAGTTACATTTCATTAATGATAATTCCAATTCTTCCACTTCTTTCTTCCAATTCTTATTATTCCAATTCTTGCCGTACACTTCTTCAGTTTTCTTGAAATTTTTGTTTTTGTCCAAGTTTTAAAACTTTCTGAACTAGTTGTCCTTCAAAGACTTTAGAAAATAAGTAGTATTTCAACTTTTCATTTTTTAAGTAGCTTACCCAACTATGAACCTGTGAAAATTTATGAAACGTCTTAATGTTGGCATTTTACGATTACAAAAGGCTTAAGAAAGTATATAACGTACCACCGACAGAGTAAACTATACGTACAAAACTTAAAATTGTTCAACTATTCATCAAACTAATATACTATGTAGTTATCCTGCTAGGACAAGAGTACATATTTATAATAATCATTTGCACCAGTACCGGTACTGTATTTGATTTTACTTCAGCAGCTGGGCAAAAAGCGAGTAGAGTGTAGGGTCAACTGGTCAACCATCAGTATGGACAGTTGCTATTGTGACATCACACTTAAACTATAATGCATGCCGCTAGACAACATTACCCCAAAAATCTTCAGCTAGAGCATCAAAGATTTAAATTTAAGGCAGAGGCTAAGGTTATGTGACCGCAACATTAGCCTCTTTGGTTTATTTTATTCTCTCTTCACGCTTCCCTGATTGTACCAGAGCGTGACGAAGTAATAAAATAACCAAAGAGGCAAATGTTACGCTCACGTAACTTTAACCACTTCGTTAAATTTAGCATACCGGTACTGGTAATTATAGTAACGCAAACATACAGGCTTATAAGCTAGCTGGATTGCTAGCAAGATTATCAAAACAATGCAATACACACATGAAGTGTAACTAGCTTAGATGGCCTAGTGGTAATGAGCGTCTGTCTCTTGAGCTGTAGACTTGGGTTTGATTCCGAGTCGGGTCAAACCAATGACTCTAAAATTGGTATTCACAGCTTCCCTGCTTGATGCTCAGCATTGAAGGATGGCAGATGCTTCCATGTAGCCCGGGCTGTGATTAAGTCTGTACAAAGCTTTTCTCTTGCAAAGTTACAATGACAGACCGAAACCAAATCTGCCGACCCGGAACCCTTCCCGATGCTCAGCCAAGGCCTACTAACCGGCAAACGTCCTTTTCAGGACGGGGCGATGTTTGCTCTGCTTCAGGGCACATCGTCAACAAGTTCCGAAGGCCAGCAATCCTGCAGCTGAACATTGAAGGTCTCACTGCAAGCAAGATGAATGTCCTTCACCATCTCGCCGTGCAGTTTGAGGCACTCGTCATCCTCCTACAGGAGACCCACTGTGCTTTTACCGACAAGCTTGTGATTCCAGGCTTTGCACTAGCTGGGTTCTGTTTAAACAGGATACACGGCCTTGCTACATTGCTACATTGTCCATGAGCGACTAAAATGGACCCTAGTAGATCAGTCCCCATTTACATCAGATACTGAGTGGTTATGCGTAGACGTTGATGGCTATAAAATTGTCAACGTTTACAAACCTACACCTACACCATTGCAGACTACCGACCTACCAGTGTTTCCACACCCTGTCCTGTACTCGGATGATTTCAACTGCCAGCATGTGAATTGGGGCTACAGCAGCAACAGCGCTGATGGAGAGTGCCTTGTTGCTTGGGCAAGCCTTAATGGTCTTATCCCTCTCCATGACCCAAAGGACATGGCCACTTTCCACTCAGGCCGCTGGAACACTGGCACCAACCCGGACCTGGCGTTTGTTAGTGTTGGTCCTGATAGTCGCTTACCTGACAGGCGTATTTTAGAGAAGTTTCCTAGGTCACAACATCGACCTTCGCTCATTGTTCCACGAAGGCTCACTCTGTCAGTTCCGAGTATGCCTGTTAAGCGATGGAACTTCCGCAAGGCCAAATGGAGCCATTACAATGCCCTGACCAACCAACTCGCTAAGAACTTGTTGCCACCTGATACATCTGATGTGGACCGAGCATACCAAGACTTCTGTAATGCCATTAGCACAGCAGCCAAAAAGTATATCCCACGTGGTCGACGAATACACCACATTCCGTGTTGGGATGCTGAGCGTGAGAACCTCTATCAGATGTTCCTGCAATCGCCTGAGGGATCAGACTCTAGCAGGGCTGCTTCTGCCCTGCTGTGCAGGCTTGACAGAAAACGCAGGGACCGATAGTCTGAGGCAGTCCAAACCATCGATTTTTCTCACTCCAGTCGTAAAGCATGGAGCATATTAAACAACTTAACTGGTAGATCACAACGTTCCCCTGGGCACTGTGCCGTTTCAGCCAATGCCATCGCATCAGTACTGGTCAATAGCGGCAAATACGAGGATATTGATCGCAAGTCATCCCGGCTTGTGTCTCAAGAAGTGTCTGATCTTTGGAGGTCCTCTACAACAAGTGCAGTGAATGTCTGTGGAAGCTTCACTCCCTCAGAATTCGCAGCCACCCTCAAACATCTGAAACCAGGAAAAGTTCCAGGCCCAGACTCTATCTGCCCTGAGCTTTTGCTCCATGCTGGAGCTGCCCTGAAATCCTGGCTGTGTGGCTTTCTTTCATCCTGTTTGCACCACCTCAAAATTCCAAAAATCTGGAGAAGAGCGTTGGTTGTCGCGATCCCCAAACCAATGAAACCTGTAGAGGACCCCAAGAGCTATCGCCCCATCTCTTTGCTCTGTGTCCCCTACAAGATCCTCGAGAGGCTCATTTACACCCGTATCGAGCCCATTGTCAACCCGCTTCTTCCTCGGGAGCAAGCTGGGTTCCGACAACGGAGGTCCAAAGTAGACCAAACTGTTCTACTTACCCAACACATCGAGGACTCATTTGAGACCAAGAAGAAGGCCGGTGCTGTTTTTGTCGATCTGACAACTGCTTATGACACTGTCTGGCATCGTGGCCTCACCTGTAAGCTGCTGAGACTCCTTGCTGATAAACACATGGTCCAAATGATTATGAAACTTATCCGCAATACAAGTTTCACCTTTTCCATCAGTGACAGCAAGCGAAGCAGGTTACGACGTTTGCGAAATGGCCTCCCACAGGGATCAGCCTTGGCTCCCCTCCTCTTTAACATCTACACATACGATCTGCCTTCCACAATTTCCCAAAGGTATGCGTATGCCGACGACCTGGCATTAATGCATACCTAGAAAGACTGGAAGACTTTGGAGGGCACTCTAAGTCAAGACATGACAACACTTTCAGCGTATCTCCAGACTTGGAGGCTGAAGCTCAGCCACACTAAGACGGTGACGACGGCCTTTCATTTAGACAACCGAGAGGCGAAGCGTGAGCTCAAAATCTTCAACAACGGCAAACTATTGCCATACTGTCCAACTCCAACCTACCTTGGTGTAAAGCTGGACAGGTCGCTCACTTTCCGTCATCACCTAGAGGCATTGCGCAAGAAAGTTTCCACTCGCGTCACACTGTTGAGGCGACTTGCAGGCTCGGGATGGGGTGCAGGAGCCAAAACATTGCGAACAGCCGCCTTGTCTCTAGTCTACTCCACAGCTAAGTACCGCGCATCTGTTTGGTGTCGTAGTGCTCACACTCGGCTAATCGACAGTGTTTTAAATGACGCCTTGCGCATTGTCACTGGATGTCTGCGACCCACTCCAAAGGACTACTTGCCAATCCTCGCAGGCATCCAGCCAGCTGAGCTTCGCCGTCGAGGAGCGACACTCTCCCTGGCTAACCGCGCCACCCTTAACTCTGATCATATTCTACATGAGCTGCCCTACAATAAATTGCGGGAAACAAAATGCGCACCAGGGAAGTACATACAATAAATTGCGGGAAACAAAATTCTACGTACAATAAATTGTGGGAAACAAAATGCGCACCAGGGAAGGCTCAAATCAAGACGCCTGTTTGTATCCGCTGCACAGAAACTACTGGATAGTCTGACCGAATCAGACATTCGTGCAGCGCAATGGATGGGTTATGTATGGAACATGGAGTACTTGAAAAGTGCATCAAGGCTTAATGCTTTTATTCCCGGGGCCAGTTCTAAGTCTCTTGGAATGGGTTTGCCCAGAACATCTTGGGTGAAACTGAATCGTCTGCGGACTGGCGTAGGGCGATTCCGTTCATCCATGTACAAATGGGGTGTTGCTCTTTCACCGAATTGTGAGTGTGGTGCCTCTGAGCAAACTGCAGACCACATCATTTCTACATGCCGCCTACATTGTGCACCAAAAGGAATACAAGGTCTGTTGGCCCTGGATGATGACACCCGACGCTGGCTTAAAGTCAACGCCGTCAACATCTAAACCGTCGGAAGAGGATGCCCAACCACACGACGACGACGAGTAGTAAAAGGACAGTGTGGAGAACAAGCCGGCAAGTTTACTTGTGCCGTTGGGAATGGCACTTAGCGGGATTCCCCCATCTTGGTGTGGTAGACAGATGGCTGGCAACTCCTAAGCGAGCTCGTGTAGCGTATTGATCGCTTTCTCGTGATAGGAGGATAAATATGCGACTAAATAAAATAAAATAAATAGTAGGAGTTTTTGAAGCTACTATACTAACCTACACCTGTTTACACAACTTTACTGGTCTATCACCAAGCACAGACCAAACTGTTGGTGTTAACTGCTAATTTAGCACGGTAGGGTCTTAAAAACACAAACCAGTTTTTAGGAATTTGTTTAAGCCTTGAGACCCATTAAAAAGAAATTGCTTGCGCAACTAGACTAGTTGTTGTTTTTCAGTTTATCACCAGTCAAGCAGCTAACTAATAAGTAACTTAACGTAATAGATCAAATTTTTTTGCTATTTTATGTCTCTGTTCATAAAATACCCTAGAATAGGTTTTTACAAAATCTAACCTAGTTCACTTTTGTGGCTTTGCCAAACGACGAGCTAACGACGCCCGACAAAGTAGAAAATTTTCTACTCTGTCGTTTCGTTGTTAGACACGGTTCTTCACGTCGTTCCGTCGTGTGAAAATGATCGTTATCGTGGTCAGAGCAGCGGTAGACATTGAACGTCGTAAATAGGCGTCGTCGTCGCGTCGTAAGCTGCTAACGACGCGATAACGACGGCAGTGGGCATCCCGCTTAAAGCGCGTTTTGTATGCATTGGCTGGCAATAGTAGCATGACCGATGAAGCTTTCAACACATACTTGATTGAGGTGGAGCGGATCATCAATGAAAGACCGTTAACTCCCGTATCATCCGATCCCCGGGATTTGAGTGCGCTTTCTCCGAATGCCTTGCTGACGAGTAGCCTGAACCCATCCGTCCCACTGGGAACATTCCTTAAAGCGGATGGATACAGGCGGTCGTGGAAAAGAATCAGCATGTTGGCTGACCAGTTTTGGACCCGCTGGTTGCGAGAGTATTTGACGCTGCTGCAGCAAAGACAAAAATGGCTGCTCCCTCAGAGAAACTTCTCACAGGGAGATCTAGCCTAGTTTGGGTGGGAAATGATCACACCAAACGTGGACTTTGGCCAAAAGGACTTGTAGAGGAGGTTTTCCGGGACAAAAACGGACTGGTTTGTTCGGTGCGCATAAGAACAGCTTCGTCACCCTCCTTGATTCGAGATGTCCGGAAGCTGTACTTGTTGGAGGCTGCAGAATAAATCTTTGTCTGCAGCTGCTTTGTGTATTTTTGTGTGTAGGCCTACATTGTTTTTGTGTGTGTTTATTTTGTCGGTAACACCTGTAGCCTTGCCCGTCTCCATCGTGTCTTTTTTCTTGCAATCATAATTTGGCATTTATTTAAAAATGATACTTTATCGTATATTTTTGGGGCGGGCCGGTATGTTACGGCCAAATTATCCTTTCCTTACATGTTAGATATGTTTTGATTTGATTGGGCGCCCCTGGTGGCTTCGTGCACGTGGTGTTTCCATCTGACCTACTTTGGGCTCTATAAAAGCTGCTGCGCGCCACGTATTCTTCCTTTTCGCGAGAGACAACTCTAGTAAACGATAGGCTACAGTTGCAGCGTAACTAGAGTTTAGTCACAAAGACTTAATTGGTGAGTTGGAGTTTGATAGAAATTGTCTGGGCTTTGTAGATCTTCGATTGTTGCTTACATACAGTACATATCCTAATTTTAGATTCGAACTCCGAGAAAACTATTATCGTCCGTCCGTATTAATCACGTGTTGCATGCTAAAGCGTTTGTTGGTGAACTACTCGTCTTGGGTCGGGCAGGCGCGGGTGTGGTTAGTTAGTTAGATGCATATTTATCCTCCTATCACGAGAAAGCGATCAATGCGCTATACGAGCTCGCTTAGGAGTTGCCAGCCATCTGCCTACCACACCAAGATGGGGGAATCCCGCTAAGTGCCATTCCCAACGGCACAACAAGTAAACTTGCCGGCTTGTTCTCCACACTGTCCTTTTAATGCTGAGCGTCAAGCAGGGAAGCTGTGAATACCAATTTTAAAGTCATTGGTTTGACCCGACTCGGATTCAAACCCGAGTCTACAGCTCAAGAGACAGACGCTCTATACCACTCGGCCATCTGAGCTGCGTTTACCTGTGTACTAACTTGTTGTTGCTAGTTGCTGCTGCAAGCGTTCTCTGATTGATAATTATTGGTTTGTACGCGCAAGAGTCAGACAACAACAACGTGCTTTGCTTAGTATGTCGCACCAGTATAAGTCGCTAAATTCTTGCAGCGGTTAGACGTTAGTTTCAATGTGATACTAAGTAATCGAAATCAGATTGTGTAAGTTATTTTATGTGAGACTCGTTTATGTTATTCTTACATTCTTAGGTTGACTAATTAGTTTCTTGGAGCCTTAGTTTAAGGTTAATAAATGTAAACATAAACTGATAATTGTGGTTTACAACAATCTGAGAAACTAAAGTTTGACAAGCAAGATGGACAAAGTGTTACGTCCGAAAAGGTTTGATGCAGACCCTAACGAAGCAAGCAGTACGAAGCGTTGGCAACATTGGCAAACTACTTTCGAGAATTTCCTTGAAACCATCGAAGGTGATAACCTCAACAGACTCAATGTGCTAATCAACTTTTTACCTGCCGAGGTTTACGAATTCATTAGCGAAGCTCAGAGTTATGAAGATGCTCGAAATACATTAAAATCGATTTACGTGAAACTCCGAATGAAGTGTTTGCGAGATATCAATTGTACACGCGCCAGCAGAAACCTGGTGAAAGCTTAGAGGAGTTCATGCAATCCTTGAAAGTCTTAAGCAAAGACTGTAACTTTCAAGCTGTATCCGCCAACGAATGCAAAACCCCTAGGTTGATGACCGACACGTTGATGAAGTTAACTTAATTGAAGCCAACCCTTTGTACGCCCATGTCAAATTTCGAAACGGAAGAGAAGATACTGTTGCTTTGAAACACCTTGCCCCAGCTAGTAGTCTTGTCCCAAGTGGCCAAACCCGTCATGATGTTTAACCCTAACAATCTCCATCCTTAGACCAAGCCCAATCAGAGTTGGACCCCACTAACATAAATCTACCTGCCGCTAAAAATCATGGCGATGATAACTTTGAAGAAGTTGATACTCCTAACACTGTACAAATGCCCACCTTATCCGGTGAAATTGTGCAAAATGATATGTACTGACCACGTGCCTTCTTCCACCAGCGAGACCATTCCCAATGCTCGAAACCTTGAAGCCCCTCGACGAAGTAACAGAGCTCGTCGACCGCCAGATCGATTAATCATGAAATGGTGACATTAAAGCTGCGTGCCAATGTTCATTCTCTGTGAAATTTTGTTACCTATTTAGTGACCATGGGCGGGATTATGAACTTTCTTCTCTTTACTAAAACGGGCGAGATCGCGAAAACTTTTTGAAAGAGAAAGTAAGTAAAGTACAACTTTTGGTATTATGATTCCTTCTCTTTATCACTACGTTTCGCTATCGACGTGAAACGTCAAATTCAAACCCGGATGCGTGACTTTATGGCAGAAAAACATTGTGAGTTAGCAAATATTTCGATTTGCTGCAATTTGCTTTCTTTGTTTCTGAGAAAGTCTTTGAAAGCTTTGCTGCAATATAGTGTACTACAGTGTAGCTATGGAAAAGGTGAGAGTTCAAAAGAAAAGAGCTCCTAGGTGGAGTGAAGTGGAAATTGATGCTTTGGTTACGGCAGTAGAAAGTAATCGAAAACAAATCCTAGGTTCGTTTTCATCAGAAGTTACTTTAAACTCAAAGCAAAATGCGCGGAAAATAGTTGCATTTAAGGTAAGTTGGTGTTTTAGTTCTAGCGTTTTAGGTAGGTCATTAGCTTTCTTGCGTTTCAAGATAACTATATCGTTACTGAGGAATATTGTGCTAAATCTATTTGATGTCAAGCGGGTATCCAGGGGGCTAGAGTTGCCAAATGGCCAACACGATTCTCTAGAACAAATTTTGAAAGACTTTCTCCCACCTAAAGCTCGTTTTTCCTGAGATACTGTATATGTGACCTCTAAAAAAAGATCTTCGCCACCGAAAGCTTGAAATTTTTCCCCCCAAAAAGCACATTTTCCCCTAAATCCTCGTGTTCTTGAATAAAAAAAGGTCTTCAACATTTTCAAGGATCAAAACATTTCCCATTTATCGGTCAAATTCAAGAACGATTCGTGAGATTCAAGAACGTTTGGCAACCCAGGGGGGACGCATTGGTCGGATGTAGCCAAGTTTACCTAAAGATGAACTAATTCCTGACCGAATATTATATTTAGACCGTATTTGTTAAAAATTACATGAAAATAAATTTCAATAAAAAGTAATTGCAGAGAATTTGGCTTGAAATAACGCCAAAATGAACATTTTTAAGCAAACATTCCCCAAACTTTGACGGCGTGGTATCTTTTCAAAAATTTTCCCAGGAAGGAATTTTTAACTGATGATAAATGCACTTGTTCAAATTCATTATGCAAGAAGGGGATATATTTTGAACGACATAGATGGGGCGAGGTCTAAAGGCTTGATCTTTGCTTTTTGTCGATGAGTGACAAAAATGCCATTTGTTCAAGTGAAATTGGAATTTTATTATCTTTGTATGAAGTAAGTACTTTGCCAATGTCACAATGCGTTTTATTTTTGTACTCACAGTTCTAAATTTTGTTACTCTGCTGAGCTAAGCACTCCTAACAGACCACTTGAATAAACTTTGGTAATTTCAGGTCAACTCGGCCAATGTATCGGGGGTTGAACGCACGGTGGAGCAAGTCGAACACAAGTGGTTCGACTTAAAAAGTACCTCCAAAAAAGCTGTTGTCAATTGGAAGACGGAGGCATGTAGAACTGGTGGAGGAGTCAATCGCGCAACACCTCCAACCGAGATACAAATGCGTGTGATTTCCATCATTGGAGTTCAAAGCGCAACTGGAATTGCAGGAGCCATCGAATTGGAAACTACTGAAAGTAAGTTGATGGAAATTTGTAACTAAATAGTATGTTTATATGGTGCATCTGCAGCTAAAATAAGATTTTTTGTTCCATAGGTGAAGCCGTGGCGTGCAAAAGAAGTGCGAGTATGAAAGAGACCAATGTAGAAGAGCCTAATGTAAGTGGAGGTCTTCCTTTTTCATATGACCCGTTAATAGAAGAACCTTCAAGTTTTCTTGAGATGTTGGGAGAAAACCCAGTTAACCCATCGCCTTCATGCAAAAGTGCTGCATCAGAACCACCAATGCCAAAATTTAAAAAAGCTTGAGCTAACCCGGAAACTGAAATTGTATCAGTCCAAAAACAAATTCTACAGCAGCTTACTTGCTTACAAGTGACACACAACAAAATACTAAAGCGATTGGAAAAAAGAAACGAACTAGAAGAGAAAAAAATGGAGTTGGCGAAAAATGAAGTAACCGGAAGCCAGCCATTTACCATCAATTCGGAAGATGCAAGCATATAAACTTGACAAAACTAACGCCATTGACGTTTCATTTCTATTCGTTGCTTGACTGTGATTTGTGCCATTCTATGATAGTTTAAAGATAAGGACACATAGACCTCTAACATCGCTTTTTTCTCAATTTCATTAACATTTACTCCGGGCGTTGTGACCGTTTTTATAAAATCAATCGCTAGCAAATTTACGATTACGAATATTGCGTGACGAGATAAACTCCTGAACCAAATAGCCGGGAAAACTCTAGAGTCCTTTCTCTCGTGTTGTATGTCTGTATGTTGCAGTGAAGTTTATCATGAAACATTCATAATTGCACATTTTTTCGTATATGTTATCACACTGTTCGTTTTATACTGCACATTTTTCTTAATTTATTAGTACACAATTGCAAGAAAAAGCAGTCCGTTATATCGTATAAAGACAGTTACAGCTTGCAGGACTTAATTCATATCTAAGCAAAACTGGCGGCAATGGCTGCTCGTACGGAGCGTTCTTGAAAATCTGCACCTTCTGTGTCCTCTTCGATGGGGGCTATTTCAATCGCTGCCGGCAAAGGCGTGAGTTCGTGCATCATTGGGACCTTGTGCTTGCGACATAGGTTGTGCAAAATGAAGCGACACATTGTGATTTTGCACGCTTTCAATGGTGTGTAACAAAGTCTTCCTCCGGTGTAGTCGATGACGCGCCAACGTTGTTTCAATACTCCAAAAGCTCTATGAAATAATGCTAGAGTATGATACAAATTATAAAACTGCACTGCTTTACAAGTATGTCAAAAATATTCATAAAATTTTCTTAATTTACATCTATAGCTTTGTTTTGGCGATAGAGATTATTTTAATAATAATAATATTATGCCGCATTTATATGGTATTTTACTGCCAAACGATGGATTGCCCGTTTTACGCTTTTGTATCTAAATTGACGTAGTTGATCTCAGAAAAGTATTTATTTCGGAAAGTGTATTAATTCATATCAACAAACAAGCCATCAAACGATGATGGTGATACGAAAGAATATAGGTGACTTGCTTCTCCACGATTGATCGGCATCTCTTGTGAGCCTGATTATATCGTATTTCCGCTGGTGAACTTGGAGCTGAGATCGGTGTTAAAAGCCACAGTTTTAGTGGATAACCACTATCGCCAAGCAAAATTCCATTATATCTCCCGGTTTCGAAGTTGTGATGCACGTTTGATTGGCGTAGAATAACCGCATCATGGCAAGACCTGGGTATATGCACACGACGTCCAGAAACACCATATTTGCGTCACATATTGCCTGCATAAGAAATAATATCATCATGTAGAATAAAAACGATTGTCGATTGCATAATTAATGTTATGAAAGTTATGAGAGCTTTGAAAGCTTCCGGAAGCCAGCACTTTTAGAGACAGCAAAACTTGTTCTTCCACCGTCAAGGCTGCTGATTTCCTGGTAGTAAGGCTTAAATCGTCTCTCAACACATCGCATAGTTCCAATATTGATTCTCTTGACATTCGATACTCATATATTAACTCTAAATCAGACCTTTGCAGGGGATTTCGCCTGACCCTTTGTCCTCTACTTCTATTTCTAACCACCAAATATGCTGCCATTGTTGTTTTAATCGGCTATTTTGCATAAATAAAATCACATTACGAGAACTCTGAGCTTCTCTTTGTTTCACGAGATGAAAAAGGCAGTTTCAGTAACGAGAAGGTAGTTGGTAATCGCTCTACGAAAGAGAAGGTGGCGAAAGAGACGCACGCGTCATCGGGCGAGATGAAAATAAGTAAAGTAAAAGTTCATAATCCCGCCCAATGTGTATGTTATATCTCGTAGGCTTATTATAATTTTTTTGGAAGGGGGGAAGAATGTACTAACTTGTAGTTGCTAGTTGCTGCTGCAAGCGTTCTTTGATTGATAATTATTGGTTTGTACGCGCAAGAGTCAGACAACAACAACGTGCTTTGCTTAGTATGTCGCACCAGTATAAGTCGCTAAACTCTTGCAGCGGTTAGACGTTAGTTTCAATGTGATACTAAGTAATCGAAATCAGATTGTGTAAGTTATTTTATGTGAGACTCGTTTATGTTATTCTTATATTCTTAAGTTGACTAATTAGTTTCTTAGAGCCTTAGTTTAAGGTTAATAAATGTAAACATAAACTGATAATTGTGGTTTACAACAACCTGTATGTACCGTTTATCTGTATGTACCGTTTAGTGTATTAAACTTAATTCTCGCATTCCCTCGTGCTCTTCGCAAGCAGTGCGTATTTAGGGCATATAATTGTGAGGAGCCGCTTGCAGCTGTTCAACGTAGGACGTTGATAGCTGATGTAGAGTTCGCTGGGCGCGACCACTACAACTACTTTAGTGATCTTTTAAACCCAGTTGATGCTACAGCGATACAAATTCACGAGGAACAGGTTGAGGAAGATATTCACATAACCGTAGCAGATGTTAATGCAGTAATCAAATCATTGAAAACTGGAAAAGCACCTGGTGAGGATGATATCAGACTTTAAATGTTAAAAGCAATGAACATATATGGTGTTCGTTGGCTGACTCGTGTTCGTAAGGTGGCATGTAGTACTGGGCAAGCATCAAAGCAATGGCAAACTAGGGTGATAATACCTATCCACAAGAAAGGAGACAAGAGAAAATGCACCAATTATAGGCAGAGATGGGCATTTATCGCGATAAATTATCGGCGTAAGTTATCGGCGATAATTTGTTACCGATTATCGTTATCGCTCAAAATAGCTTTGATTTATCGATTACCGATATCGCTTTTGTTATATATTTTGTTATCGCCGATAAATTATCGCGATAAATGTTTTTTTTCGCACGCAGTGTTTAAACTTCAAAGTTAGTGAGTTGGCGCTATGGAAAAACCACTCGGTGTCCATTAAAATTTGTTGTAATTTTTAAAAAATATCTCTTTGTTTTGTTTAATTTCACGGCAGAGTCTGTGAACTGCTCTCTTTACTTGAAAAATTTAGAAAAAACATTTTTGCAATTCGACTTACAAAATAAATCTTAGTCAAACACATTAAAAATTTACCGCAATATTTATCGGAAAAATTTATCGGCGATAATTCATCGATTACCCATATCGCTTTAAAAAACTGAGATTTATCGATTATCGGTATCGCCTAGGGCTTTGTTGAAGTTATCGATTATCGTTATCGCTTTAGTACAAAAAGGTTTATCGTGCCCATCACTGATTATAGGGGCATATCTCTGTCAGTAGAGTAGTATGCGCAATCGAGGCCGTTTTAGGCTTAGGCGGAGCCAAGCCAGGCGGGGGTGGAATGACAGGCGGGGGTGGAATGACAGGCGGTGGTGGAATGACAGGCGGTGGTGGAATGACAGGCGGTGGTGGAATGACAGGCGGTGGTGGAATGACAGGCGGTGGTGGAATGACAGGCGGTGGTGGAATGACAGGCGGGGGTGGAATGACAGGCGGTGGTGGAATGACAGGTGGTGGTGGAATGACAGGCGGGGATTTTTTTTTGGTAGGAGGGATTTTTTTTGGTAGGAGGGATTTTCTTCTGGTAGGAGGGATTTATTTTTTTGGTAGGAGGGATTTTTTTTTGGTAGGAGGGATTTTTTTTTTTTGGTAGGAGGGATTTCTTTTTGGTAGGAGGGATTTTTTTTTTTGGTACGAGGGATTTTTTTTGGTAGGAGGGATTTGTTTTTGGTAAGAGGGATTTTTTTTTGGTAGGAGGGATTTTTTGTTACGAGGGATTTTTTTTTTGGTAGGTGGAATTTTATTTTGGTAGGTGGGATTATATTTTGGTAGGTGGGATTTTTTTGGTAGGTGGAATTTTTTATTCAGAGATTGAGGGGTGGAATTTTCTACAGCGTTGCACAGTGGTTTGGAACGTATGACGATCACGAGGTTAATGATTCAACTCCCAGCCTAGTCTTGTTGTTTCGTCCTTGGATAAAATGCTTCAATTTTTTTGAAAAAATTTCATTTCAAGTTCTTTTCATTTTCTTTTTAGCAAAATTTATTCTCGTGCTCACAAGGTCAATGGTTCAACTCCCAGCCTAATTTCATTGTTTCGTCCTTGGAGAAGATGTTTTCAATTTTTTTTTTAAAAAATTTCATTTTACGTTGTTTTGATTTTCTTTTTAGCAAAATTTATTCTCGTGCACACAATGTTCAAGGTTCAACTCCCAGCCTAGTCTCGTTTTTTTGAAAAAATTTCATTTTAAGATGTTTTGATTTTCTTTTTAGCAAAATTTATTCTCGTGCTCACAAGGTTAATGGTTCAACTCCCAGCCTAATTTCATTGTTTCGTCCTTGGATAAGATGCTTTCAATTTTTTTTTTAAATATTTCATTTTACGTTGTTTTGATTTTCTTTTTAGCAAAATTTATTCTCGTGCACACAATGTTCAAGGTTCAACTCCCAGCCTAGTCTCGTTTTTTTGAAAAAATTTCATTTTAAGATGTTTTGATTTTCTTTTTAGTAAAATTTATTCTCGTGCACACAAGGTTAATGGTTCAACTCCCAACCTAGTCTCGTTGTTTCGTCCTTGAATAAGATGCTTCACTTTGTTTGAAAAAAATGGATTGCTTAATCTACAGCGTGGCGCAGTGGTTTGGAACGTATGACGATCATGATCACAAGGTTAATGATTCAACTCCCAGCCTAGTCTTGTTGTTTCGTCCTTGGATAAGATGCTTTCAATTTTTTTTTTTTTTTTTTTAATATTTCATTTCAAGTTCTTTTGATTTTCCATTACGACGAAGCGACTAACCCCGTGTTTTAACTTTACGTTTTCACAGTTATTACAATTTTTACACTATTGTTTTACAAATTCAAATTGTTTTTCTAAAAAAGCTTTAATAGTTCTTTTACCTTACAGTTATTACAATTTTTACACTATTGTTTTGCAAATTCAAATTGTTTTTCTAAAAAAGCATTAATAGTTTTTTTAACTTTACGTTTTCACCGTTATTACAAATTTTACACTATTGTTTTACAAATTCAAATTGTCTTTCTAAAAAAGCTTTAATAGTTTTTTTTAACTTACAGTTATTACAATTTTTACATTATTGTTTTACATATTCAAATTGTTTTTTCTAAAAAAGCTTTAACAGTTTTCTTAACTTACAGTTATTACAAATTTTACACTATTGTTTTGCAAATTCGAATTGTTTTTTCTAAAAAAGCTTTAACAGTTTTTTTAACTTTGCGTTTTCACAGTTATTACAACTTTTACACTATTGTTTCACAAATTCAAATTGTTTTTCTAAAAAAGCTTTAACAGTTTTTTTTAACTTTACGATTTCACAGTTATTACAATTTTTACACTGTTGTTTTACAAATTCTAATTGTTTTTCTAAAAAAGCATTAATAGTTTTTTTAACTTAACGTTTTCACCGTTATTACAATTTTTACACTATTGTTTTACAAATTCAAATTGTTTTTTCTAAAAAAGCTTTAATAGTTTTCTTAACTTACAGTTATTACAAATTTTACACTATTGTTTTGCAAATTCAAATTGTTTTTTCTAAAAAAGCTTTAACAGTTTTCTTAACTTTACGCTTTCACAGTTATTACAATTTTTACACTATTGTTTTACAAATTCAAATTGTTTTTCTAAAAAAGCTTTAACAGTTTTCTTAACTTACAGTTATCACAACTTTTACACTATTGTTTTGCAAATTCAAATTGTCTTTCTAAAAAAGCTTTAATAGTTTTCTTAACTTTGCGTTTTCACAGTTATTACAAATTTTACACTATTGTTTCACAAATTCAAATTGTTTTTCTAAAAAAGTTTTAATATATTTTTTTTAACTTGACGTTTTCACAGTTATTACAACTTTTACACTATTGTTTTACAAATTCCAATTATACAATTTTAAATTAAATTACTTCGTAATTACGCTAATTTGTTTTTGCTGTAATTCTACCGTAGTAATTATTATTCCAACTTAGTCACAATTTTTACGTTTTGATAATCGCATTATTCAAGTTGATAATAATTTTATACTTGTGGTACGTAATATTAACTACAATTTGAGAAGAATTCACACGTTATTGAGAAAAATAACTCTTTCTTTCTATTGGACGTACCGTTTAAAATTACAAGTCGTTAAGACCCCGTGAGAAGATGCTTAAATTTTTGTATGTCTCAGACTGTCAAACGTACCGTTTAAAATTACAAGTCGTTGAGAGCCCGCGAGGGGGTGCTTCAATTGTTTGTATGTCCCAGACTGTCAAATCCGCGTCTTGCTTCACACAATTGGGAATAACATAAACGTATATTCAAGTTGATAATAATTTTATTTTAGTGGTACGTAATATCATTTGCAACTCGGAAAGAATTCACACGTTATTGAGGAAAATAACTCCGATAAAGACAAGTTACATTTGATAATTTTAACCTTTCAAAGCTTACGGAAACTACAAACGTCAGAATTTTATCATGCTTACCGTCAACATAATAAACAACACAAGAGAAGCAACCAAAAGAATGAAAACATTTGCTTTCAATTTTTTACTCGTTTTCTTAAAGTTCCAGTAAAACTATAATTTTCACGCTTTTAAAATGAGTAGAAATGACTTAAAAATTGTTACGTGCTCACAATGAAAAGACGTGAAATCGAGTAAAATCTTTTTTTTAACGTTTTTTCACTCCAAACTGTTTTGAATGTTTACGTTTTTAAACTTGTGATTTCTAACTTGTTTCAACAATTCTAAATTTTTCATTAGTTATGTCTACACTAATACTTTGCAGTTAAAATTTCAATATAATGCAACCTGTTCTCGTGTGCTTCGTGAAATTGATTCTGAGCGACCTCTTCAAATTCAGACCGGCAAATCTGACACAAGACTCAGGCGACTTTACTCAGCACAAACCGAATTGATGACTACATCGCCACCAAGTCGAGGCAAAACCTAAAAATAAAGAAGGAACAAGTTCAGAAACCGTATTGAACAATTAATTCGCAAACATTCAAAATGCATAATCTCGAGTGCACTGAAAATAAACAGAGACAAAAAGCACTTGGAAAACTAAAAAATACTTGAAAAAACAATGGAAACGTTAAGACTGATGGTATTCTAAAACCATAAAGAAGTCACTGCTGAAACTATGTAAAAACCTTTAGGGTAACTATGTAACAATCTTACACAAGAAATACATGCAAAACACTTTTCTAAACTGAAAACTTTTTCTGATCAATAAGCCAGCTACGTTACACAAAAGACTGCATATTAGAAGCATGTTAACTTGCAATATTCATGTTTTGTAAGACAGGATTTAAAAATTTGTGAGAATTAAACAGGTGGTTCAAATTGCGACAACATATGCGGGGAACGTAATTTAACAAAAAGAAAAACATGTTGAGTAAATCTCAGCATAGATAAGAAATCCGTTTGTGATTCTAATGAATTTTTTTATGTAACATAATGAATTTTTTTTATCCAAGGTACAGCAACCAAAAATCTGATGCATTTTCACTAATTTATTTACACTATTTACAGCATAACAAAGGTACTACGAACGTTTTCGGCTCTACATTGCCCCTCGTCAGGTATTTGTCTAAAATAGTCCCACGAATTTTATATAAGACAAGTAAGTAAGAATACGTTTGCAATATAAAACAGTAACTCGTACAACTTTTCTTAAAAAACTGCAAACTGTAAAAATTTCAAAAATATTTTACGTTATTGCGTTTCCTACAAGTTTCATAAACCTCTAAAATTTTGCCAGCGTACTTTGATGAACTAGAAGCATGCTTTTGAGTTATTTTCTTAATTTTCTAACTGTTGTTATGTCATTTTTTCTGAAAGAATCAAGCTTTTGATAGAATTTTTACGCGGTTAGTACAACAGGGTAAGTGACAAAACGCAATTTTTGCGCTTGTTGGAAAATAATTTTTATGTGTGTTATTCAAAATAATGTTTTCACGATATTTAGTTCACTTTTCAAAGACGTTTGAATAGTATTAAACATATGCTTTTCAACAGGTAAAAGAAATATACGTTTGTTCTATATTGGTACACTTTAATGGTTTGTACATAAAAATATTTTGCATCTGCAAGATTTGAACCGTCCTTGTTCAAAGAATACATAAAATGAAGATTCGTCCTATTATGGTTACATGTAGTTACAAGTAGGGTTTTCACTTCCATTTTTGAATAAAACTGTTAAAAGTACGTATATTTTAACAAAATTCGTTTAAAATCAGTACGAGTTTATGGTTACATGTAGTCACAAGTAGGGTTTTCACTTCCATTTTTGAATACAACTGTGAAAGATCAAACTTACACATATTTCACGTCCGTACTGGTATACCAAGTACGTTTTGGCATAAAAATATCTTTGGAGATCGTGGAGTACTGCTGATTCATAGAAGCAGAGTGGAGCTTCGCGATGTTGCAAGTGGGAATTGGACGACAAATCTACAAATCGTTGGTTTGCATGGTTATTGAAGAATGAACTTTATAGTAGATGAAGACGCACTTCTTCTGCAAGATATCGATGGTTGAAAACTTGGTATCTAAAAGAAATACAATAAATAATACAATAATAAATCCTCCCACTTTGTAGCGTTTCCGTGTCTTGTTTTATCAGTAGCAATGAAAATAGAGCGGTGGGGTGAAAGCTTACAAACCAACCCGCCCTCGCTCCACATGGGAATTGAACCAGCAGAATCTTTCCCGCCTGGGAACAACGCACCCTGGCCAAGATGGAGAGCACTCAATCGGCTAAGGTCTGGTGTAAGCTGTACAAAGGCAAACCTGATCCAGTGGAGTTACAAAACTGGCGACTCTACGTGGTGCTGCAAAACTGAGGCACATACAAAACGCTTGTACCAGTGCATTGCAAAACAGGAAACAGGGAATAATTAAATGAGCTTAGAGCACTGTATGTGTGGAAACCGCGCTTACTATATCTCAGTTGTGAGTTTGGAAATGCGTTGCAATCAGACATGGGGTAATCGTAATGTAATTAGTAATCGATTACAATTAACTACATTTTTTTCAGTAATCGTAATCGATTACTAACCCAAAATCAGCTGTGTAATTGTAATCGTAATCGATTACATTGCAGCTGATTACATCATTCAGTGAATTACGCTTTCGATTCTGGTTGAAGCGGTGAGAATTTTTGTTTTGCGTACTTGCACTGCGTTGTGCCAATTCACAAGTCTATCCGCTGTGTTGTTTTGAACCACATCACGCAGTTGGAAGCAAAAATGTAATTAGAGCATTGCCAACTTTATCTCTTAGATCTGAATAACAGCTGCCGTGGTGCTAAAACTTCTATTGTGCTGTTTTATAGCACCTATGCTTTCTACTAAAACAAACAAGCAACACATTCGTCTCTGAAAATTTAATTAGCACATTATTCATTTATTTGATCAGAGTGTGAAGCAAAAAAATTTCTTCGCAAGCTTTGCAGTCTGTTATAAGGCGCCAACTGTTCATTCTATTCGCAGTATGTTTTTTTGTATATTTATACCAACGCAAAAACATACAACCGAACGCAAAAGCAAATAAGCAAACGCAAAAATAAATGATCCAACGCAAAAATATAAACAGTCAAACGCAAAAATTAACAGTCAAACGCAAAAATAAAGAATCAAACGCAAAAACAAATAATCAAACGCAAGAATAAACAACACTCAAACGCAAAAGTAAACAATCAAAACGTTGGTGTATTTGGTTTAGTCCCACTTTTTTCCTTCAAAAAGGCAAACGCAAAAATAAATAGTCAAACGCAAAATAAATAAGCAAAAAGATTGTACAGTTTTGCATATTTAATGTTTGGTTGGTCAATGGCCACGTGGTTTAGTTTATGTTGTGTTGCCATTTTTTATTTTTGTTTAGTTTACAACCCTCACGCAGTGTATCTATGTTACTAACAGTAGAACTACTTTTTGTGCTCAGAGTCCGAAACGAAAATCAGAGCTTAGACGCTGTGTTGCCATTTTATATTTTTGTTTTTAAATTTTTTTTTATGAAGTTTACCAGGAGTTTCTAGTGCACTTCATTGCTGAATTAATTTGACCATAACTGAGAAAAGTGAGAAGTTTTGGTGTGGGGTAAATGATAAAGTAACAATGGTAGTACGGCGGAGAAGGAGTATGGGGAAGAATAGGGGGTTATAAAGAATTTGGAGGAGTATGGATGGTGGGGTAATAGGGGAATTTTTGGTAGTTTGGGGAGTTGGGTCAAATATGGAGGGAATATGGAAGGAGTGAGGAAGTGTGGGGGTAGGAGTGGAACAATGTGGGGGAAGGTGTGAAAAGAGGTGTGAAGGGAGATGTGGGGAGGTGTGTTGGAGTGTGGGAGAAGTTAGGGGAGATGTAGGGGATGTGGGATCCTCTACCCATTTTCCTTACCTCCCTCCACATTTCCCTCACCTCCCCCACATCTCCCCTTTCCTCCTGCCACACTTCTCCACACCCCAACACATTTCTCCACATCTCCTTCCACACTTTCTCACTCTTTCCATATTCCCCCCATACTTGTCCCAACTCCCCAAACTACTAAAAATTTTCCAATTCCTCCACCATCCACACTCCTCCAAACTCTCCCAAAGTCTTTATACTCCCTCATTCTTCCCCATATTCCATCCCCCCGTACTCCCCATAGTTACTTTATCATTCACCCCACACCAAAACTTCTCACTTTTCTCAGTTATTGCCAAATTAGTTCAGCAATCAAATACACTAGAAACTCCTGGTAAACTTCATAAAAAAAAATTTAAAAACAAAAATATAAAATGGCAACACAGCGTCTAAGCTCTGATTTTCGTTTCGGACTCTGAGCACAAAAAGTAGTTCCACTGTTAGTAACATAGATACACTGCGTGAGGGTTGTAAACTAAACAAAAATAAAAAATGGCAACACAACATAAACTAAACCACGTGGCCATTGACCAACCAAACATTAAATATGCAAAACTGTACAATCTTTTTGCTTATTTATTTTGCGTTTGACTATTTATTTTTGCGTTTGCCTTTTTGAAGGAAAAAAGTGGGACTAAACCAAATACACCAACGTTTTGATTGTTTATTTTTGCGTTTGAGTGTTTATTCTTGCGTTTGATTATTTGTTTTTGCGTTTGATTCTTTATTTTTGCGTTTGATTCTTTATTTTTGCGTTTGACTGTTAATTTTTGCGTTTGACTGTATAGTTTTGCGTTTGATCATTTATTTTTGCGTTTGCTTATTTGCTTTTGCGTTCGGTTGTATGTTTTTGCGTTGGTATAAATATACAAAAAAACATACTGCGAATAGAATGAACAGTTGGCGCCCCATAGTCTGTGATTAGTTTTTAGTATGAGTTGTCAGTCGAGTCTTAGTTTTGCAAAAAGTAAAACCAAAAAAATCTACCAACAATTCCGCAAGCTGACTAAAAGTAATCAAAATTGTAATCGCGATTACAATTGATGTAATTGTAATTTTACTCAATTACAATAATTTTTTTTAGTAATCGTAATCGTAATTGCAATCAAATGATTAGGAGTAATTGTAATCGTAATCGATTACATGAGTTCTGTAATTGCCCCAAGTCTGGTTGCAATACTTTCTGGTCAAGCTTCGTTTTTCTAACTTGTCATTTTTTGCTCTTTTACATTAATTTTCTCACGTGCATTAGTTTTTTCATAGCTGCATTTTCAATCGGTAAAATTGTCTTTTTTGTAAAAAAGCGTCTGCTGTTGAGTGATCATTTGGCGACGTCTAACAAAGTTTAGCTAGTAGCAAGCGTGATAGTGTGTATTTTATGAAATTTTACCGAAGTGGGCTACGACTGTTGTTGTGAACTAAACAAGAAAAATTCAAACAAAATGAAAACAAAAATGATACCTTAGTAAATTATTGTAATATTCCTTGCGTGTAATAATGTTTTGTAAGATCGTTGACAGCCGCTGAATTGGCTTT